>CM053578.1:3804410-4163033 GCA_028646485.1 Cryptoprocta ferox
GTTTCTCTTGTTGTGCCTCTGATTGTTTTATTTCCCTGGTCAGTTATATGGGCCTCTCCACCATGTATACTTTGGCTTGTTTTTTGAGGTATCCCTGAAAAGGAAACAGACTAGCATACAGGGAACAAAAGCATGCAAATGTACAGACAAATGAAACAAACAAGCAAGCCAAAGGGGAAAGAAGTAAAGAAAGGAAAGGAAAGGAAAGGAAAGGAAAGAAAGAAGAGAAGAAAAGAGAGAAGAAAAAGAAACAAAAACAAGAAGAAGAAAAAAAAAACAACAACAAGGTGGGGACAGAGACAGCAGAAGTCTGAGGGGAGTCCGACAGCATATAACCAGCCAAGAGGAGAGATAAGAATATGCTATGGGAAATATATCTGGATGGCAGCAGAAAGGAAGGAGAGGCAAAGAAAAAAGGAAAGAAAAAAGAAAGAAAGAAAAAAAAAAGATAACTCCCCTGTGCGGATGGTCGTGATCTGGCGTCCCGTCAGGTCTCGGGGGCTGCTGTCTCCGAGGCCCCGCCTTGGTGGTTGCGGGGAGAAGTATGGCGCCGCCTCAAAGTTTTGCCGGAACCAAGCGTTGCAACCGCCCTTTGAGTCCGATCTCCCTGTGCCGCGGGCGAGCCAGACTGTATTCTCCGAGCTCCGCCTCACTTCCGAATCCCAGTCCGTGCAGTTCAACACCGTCACTGGGGATGAGATGCGTTCCCGCTGGCTGCCGGCCTCCCAGCCGGCTTGCGCCGCCCTTGGAGTGGATGCCGCTGCCGGTGCCGCCCCTGCTGCCGCTTTTCAAGGCGCCTTTCTTGGCGCCGCCGCCGCTTTTCGCACCGCCGCCGCTCCTGGTGCGGCTTGGAGTGGATGCCGCTACCGCTGCGCCCAAGGAAGAACTCGCCGGCCAGATGGGACGGATTTCTCTCCCGGCACCCGGCAGTCATATATGGGGAGCTGGGCGAGTTTTTCCTCCTTTAGAGATGGTTCTAGGTGCGTTTTCTGTCTCTCTTTCTCTTTCCCTGGTCTCTCCGGGGCACAGCGCGCTCTCCCTGTGTTGGGCTCGGGGGCTCCTTTCCCCTTTACCACCGGGACCCGCCCGTCCCCTAATTTCCCAGATCCCAGTCACTCACTCAGGCATCTTTGAGGTTGTCTTCTTTCTGGCGTCTGTTTCTTCTTTCCCCCACCTGCAAATCCAAGTTTTATCCCTTTAGTCCTTCTCAGTTCAATCCATACGGGCGTGCACGGATTACAGCGCTCCCTGCTTCTCCGCCATCGTTTCCGCTCCCCCTTTCTAAATCCCTAGTACACACAGGCAATCCTGCATGACCAAACACTGCCCAAACACTTCCCAGGTGTCATCCCCAGTTTTATAGTCAATTGTATATATTTTTTTGACCCAGGAAGTTGTGGGATTTTGTTCACATTACAGTGTTTTCAAGCAATGTCCACTGCTTTTCCACCCTGACTGCGTTCTAAGGCAGGTGGAATAGGGACATATGCTTTATGTCAGTCCTTCAGGCAGCCCTCAGACAGGTTAGAGCAGACTAACAGAATAAACTGTGAATAAGGTCTGCTCCGGTCCCTGCAGAACAACGACCTAGGGTCCCACACTGGGAATGTGGTCTGCCATCCACTCTATTGCCACCAAGCTGGAGAAGGTGCGGCACAGGCGAGTGAAAACACCTCAAAGCTTTCATATTATTTTTAATTTACTGTTTTCTTGATTCAGTGTTCATATAGTTGCTCTAAGCCTTTCTCTATTTTCTAGAGTTCGGACTAAGTTGATTTGGGCGATTTCTGTTTGTTTTTCAATGTTTCTGTGGAGGACCAGGTGTTTAGAGCTGCTTACTTTGCCATTTTGCTGCCAACATTCTTTTTTAACTTAAAAAATAATTCTAATAATTTTTATTTAGATTCTTTTGTATTTCACATATAAATTAACATAGAATCTGACAATAATATTTTTATTTTTACATATAGCTAAATATAACTACATATTTATGTTATATGTATAAAATTATCTTTTATAATTTATATCTTTTATATTTATTAATATAAGATATCATAGTATTGGCTAACACTGCTGATAAGATATTTTTATATAAAATATAAGTGATAGATATCTTTAAGGGTGGTTCTTGTATGCCTAACTTACTGCAAGTTATTTGCTTTTTAATTATGAGTATGTTTTAAATTTTATGTAATGTATTTTCTGCATACCATCATATTATTAATTTTTTAATCTGTTAAATATATCAACATATCTTCCAATGTTAAACCATTCTTTGCATCCTCCTTTTTTTTTGTTTTTTGTTTTCTCCTATAACTTGCTGGATTTTATTTGCTATATTTCGTTTAATATTTTTATTCATATTCAGAAATATGTTGACTCATAATTACCCTTTATTATGCAGGTCTTGTCTTCTAATGTGTTATCACCTCACATTAACTGTGTGTTATGTGTGTTTTTTCTTGTAAAAGCTTTTATATACAGTTGAAACCTTGAACAACATGGGTTTGACCAATGCAGATCCACGGACACAGGGATTTTGTTTTGATACAGTTCTGCAAGTGTAATTTCTTTTCCTCATGGTTCTCTTAATAACCGTTCTTTTCTCTAGCTTACTTTATCATAAGAATAGAGTGTATGTATTCCATATAGCATACAAAATACTCATTAACCAACTGTTTCTGTTACCATTAAGTCTTCCAGTGAACAGTAGGCTATTAGTAGTTAAATTTTAGGAGAGTCCAAAGTTATACATGGGTATTTGTCTGCATGATGGATCAGTGTCCCTAACTTCTGCATTGTTCATGGGACAACTGTATTTGATATAATTTATTTTGAGTGCTTCCTAATAATTGACACTAAAGCTTTACTATACGTACTACCATCTCATGTGACTTCAAGGTCCTTCTCTGTGGCCTTTTTCTGTGGCCCACTACCTGTAATATAGAGAATGCATGAGCCGAGGGAAGCCTCAATCTTAGAGGATTTATACCTTCCTGCTTGGTTTGGCAAAAGACTTTTCCTTTCATTTTTGCAAAGGTATGGAGCCATTTCGAATTTTTAAAATTATTTCATTGGAGACTTTTGCATATTTTCTAATGGACAAGATTTTTTCTGCTTACTGTCAGAAATAGAGATCTATCAGTATTTCGTTTGCTAGTGGTTTATTTCTATTCTTTCCTTTCCAGTCTTCTTTTAGATGGACAGTGAAACTTCTGGCTTATTTCCTTTTTTATTGTGTTTCTTTACATGTCTTTTTTGTTTTGTTTTGTTTTGTTTTGTTTTTTAATATTTCTACCATGTTTGCTGTGCTCAGGGAATATTCCTTAGGCAGCCAGCTCATTATTGTTTTCAGCTGTGTTTGCTCTACCCTTCATCCGAGTTATTCGTTTTGTTTAGTAAACATCATTTAAATTTTCATGATCTCTAGTTGACTTTTGGGTTGTGATTATTTTTCTTATTGTCTGAGAATACTGCCCTGTTCAATTTTTCTCTATTTACTATGTTGACATGGATTGAGGTTTTTTGTTCGTTGAGTTTGTTTTCATTTATCCAAACTTCTGACTTTCTGCAAGTAGTGGATGATTCCTGCTGTTGGGCCCATCTTTGGAGTCAATACTCCCATTGGCCATCCCCTTGTGTCCATGTAGTTTGTAGAGGGGTAAAGGGGGACTGTAGTACTGGGACTGGCATTCAGCCTTGTTGCTAGTAAGAGTGGGGGAGCCTCATGCTAAGTTATTAAGAAATGAGTTGTCTTCAATCTCTTGGAGACTCAGGTTCTCCTAGCTGCCTCTGGCCTGTCTCTGAGTCAGGCTCTGAAACCCACAGATCTTACCTGGGACCAAAAACCCCATCACAGATACCTGACCCTTGCAGAGGCTTTTCTAGGTATTATAACGTGCATCTTTAACACACGGAGATATACTGCTTATAAGCTTTTTTTCTTTAACCATTTTGTTGATAACGTAATAATCTGGGAACATTGTAACTCCATTCACCCTCTTTCATCTTTTGTGCTATTTTTTAGTGTCTTTTAATATTCTCTGTATTTGTCACTACTGTTACTGTTATATGGTCTTATGAATTACTTATATTTATCCATCTATTTACCATTTTTCATCTTTCCTGCATATCTGAACTTCAAACAGACATAATTTTCATTTGGCCTGAAGAACTTCCTTTAGTATTTCCTTTGGTGCATGTCTACTCATAATAAATTCTCTCTTTTTTTAATGCTTGATAAAAACATCTTTATTTCACCTTTTTTGTCAAGGACATTTTGCCTGATATAGAATTCCTATTTGGCAGTTTCTTTTCTATCATCATGAATTTAAACATCATTTTGTGTCTCATTGTCTTCTGGCTTTTTTACTTTCTTTGAGGAAATTACTTCTCAGTTTTATTGTGACTCTTTGAAGGTCATATGTCTTTTGCTCTTTGGTTTTTAGTATTATTTTTATGATATTCCTGGATTTGGGCTTTCTTTATTGTCTTAATCTATTTGGGCTGCTGTAACTAAATACCACAGGCTGAGTGGCTCCAACAGCAGACATTTATTTATCATGATTCTGGAGCCTGGGAGGTCCAAGATCAAGGTGCTGGCAGACTCAGTTTCTGCTGAAAGCTTCCTCCCTGACTTACAGACAGCTGCTTTCTCACTGTCCCCACATGGGAAGCTCAGGTGTCTCTTCCTCTTATAAGGTTGATAATCACATCATGAGGACTCTACCCTCATGATCTACTCTACACACAATTCTCTCTCAAAGGCCCCCTCTCTAGATATTGTCACACTGCAGGTTAGAGCTTCAGCATATAAATTTGAGGGAGCACCACAAACATTAAGTCCATAACATTTATATTTATCAGTCTGAGGCTTGATGTGTTTTGTCAGTTTTCTAACATTGTAAACTACGATCTCCTCAAGTACTCCTCTATTATACTGGATTTCTCATTTCTATTGTCTATTTTTTACATCAAATTTTGTATTTTTACATGCATGATTTTTGTTTTAAAGCTAGACCTTGTATTTCAAACTCTTTGGAGACAATCTGAGGCTCTTAATAATTCTATCTTTACTCATACAGTATCTGTGTTTGTCCTGGCAAATAACTAGGCTAAGGACAAATGCCTTAACATAATTAGGGATTAAGATGATTCAAAGTTGGTATCCATTTTCTGTGAGGGCTTGTCTATTTCAAAGTCGTTTTTACTTCGAAGATGTAGCTTTTACAACTGCTAGTTAATAACCTTTTCTGTTTGCCAGATACTGTCGTCCTTGGCAGTTCAGGCGCCCTCAGCCCCATGACCCTTTCAGTGTCTCCACCTCTCTGCAGGTGTTTCTGAAATGAGCCATCACACATCACTGAGCTTGCTTCTCTTGAAATGAGCCATCACACATCACTGAGCTTGCTTCTCTTTTCCAAAATCATAGTGGTAAATATTCTCTGTAACTTTGTAGCCCTCTGACATATTCAAATAAGGCTTCATAATCCAACTTTTCTCTTTGTTTTCTTTGCACACGTTGGTCCCAAATCATCTACTCTGCTACTATGAAAAGCACAGTCCCAAGGGGCCTATGTTTCAGTCTCAAGACTATCACTAAACTGCAAAATATTTTGACCTTCTCAGTTTTATTTTCCTCAGTTTTTTCCAATGGGAGCCATTATCTGCCATGGCCACCTCATGGGGAATTGAGAAGATCATATGATGCAATAGGTAAAAAGATGTTCAAACATGAAACCACATTCAGACAACCTCCTCCCCTCTCCAAAACGACAGGTAATTGTGCTAGCATTTACTTAGCTCTTACTGTGTGTCAGGCCATGGTCTATGTAATTTAGGAGTGCTTATGCATTGATCTTCACAGACATTATTATTATTAAACATTTTACAAACAAAGAAGCTGCAGCACAGATTATTTAATTAAATTGCTAAAAGTCACAGAGGTGCTGGAATTCAACCAAGGTGTTATAGAACTGGAGCTCTTGTTACAGTGGACAAAGTGAACTTATGGAGAAGAAATACAAGGGGCCATTAAGCTTATGAAAATTATATTTGTTCAATCAAGTTTGAAATGCTAAAAAATTGGACACTGTGTTGGTGAGATTTTACTCACTGGAAGATATGTATATCCGTGTAGTCCTTCTGGAGGGAAACTTTGCCTTATGCTTCAAAAGACTTAAAATGGTTTTATAATCTTATTGAGTGTTGCAAATTCTGAGAGTATGTCCTAGGGAAGTTATTAGCTGCACTCAGCAAGATGTATTAAGTAATATCACACAATGCTTTAAGGGACATGATTGAAATGACATTATTCATGGAAATATCTTTTAGATGGTAAATACTCAATAAGTTATTTTTGTACAATAATGTTAATTAAATATTTTGGGGCACCTGGGTGGCTCAATCAGTTAAATGTCTGATTATGATTTTGGCTAACATCATGATCTTATGGTTCATGAGATCGAGCCCCGCCATGACAGTGCGGAGCCTGCTTGGGATTCTCTCTTTCCCTCTCTCTCTCTGCCCCTCCCCCACTTGCTCATGTTCTCCCTCTCTCAAAATAAATAAATAAACTTTTAAAAAGGATGTTAATTAAATATTATTTATCACAGCAAAAAAATAGGAACAGGAATGATGATCTATAATAAGATAGTGGTTAAATAATTTACATCCATATGTAAGAATACAATAACCCCTTAAGAATTCTGTTTTCAAAAAATATTTAATGCCATAAGGAGGTACATACTATAACAAGTGAAAAAAACCCAAAATATAAAGTTGTGGATGCAGCATGATTTCTAACATATATGTTAATATATATATATGTGTGTGGTGTGTATACATTTATAATATATTATATAAACTATATTTTCAACCTTTTAAATTATTTATTTCTGTTCTATGTACAGCTGAGACCCATATTTTTATTCTGTTTTCCTATTATCTAAGTACTCCAGAGAAATAGCTTGGAATGGAGGCATGACAGGGAGTTTTATTTTTTAATTATTTTATTGCTCAGCATAAACATTTTATATAGGCAGCATGCCTTAATTATATTGTATACATAAATTTATATATCTCTGTGTCTGTGTATATGTTTACTAGTAGTGAGTATGAAAAAAATATTTGTCATGTATGAACCTGCTAAATAACTTTAAGTGCATTGCAGTCTCTTGAATATCAAATATTATCCTTGAAGTTTTTTTAAATATTTATTTTTGAGAGAGAGAGTGAGAGAGAGAGAGAAAGAGAGAGCACAAGTAGGGGAGGGGTAGAGATATATATAGAGAGAAAATTCCAAACATGCTCCCTGCTATCAGCAGAGAACCCTATGTGGGGCTGGATTTCAGGAACCCTGAGATGGTGACCTGAGCCGAAACCAAGAGTTGGACGCTTAACTGACTGAGCCACCCAGGTGCCACGTCCTTGAAGTTTTAACCTATTTGCAACCCATGCTCATTGAAACTGAAGTGACAGATCGCCACCTTCTTGAACCTCCTTTGCCTGGCATCAGGCTGAGGATATCTGGACAACCCTTTCCGTCGGTCCTCTCTAAACACACGCCTTCTTTCCCTTTCCTCCTGGCTGCCTTCTACACACTTCCTGTTGGTTCTGCCATAGTTTAATAGTTTCACTGTCATTGACGTGTCTTTCTTCACACATTTAGCATTGCTCATAGAAGGTGGCTGAAAAGTAACTCCTACAACCTTTATGAGTGAACTGATATTTTTTCATTCCCTGAAAGCTTTTGTTATATCTTAATGAACATGAAACCTACATTCCCCCCCGCCCCCATACTCTATCAAGTTGAGAACATGGGTATGTATGTGAGAGAGGGTGTGCATTTGATGTGTGTGCGTTTTGCTCCAGCTATGACTGTATACACATTTCCAAAAGCAGCTCATCTCAGTTGGGTCTTGTTGGAGTGCTAGTCTACTACTAAATAGATGATTGTGTTCTTTGCTCCAGAGAGGGAGCTGAAAACACTCTGGGGGAAACAGATCATCCCAAATATTTTGCTTAGTTGAACTGACAACGTTGTTTGTTTTTACTCCTTTTACATTGCTAAGCATTTCTGGCAAATGTTAAAAAAAAAAAAAAGCTTAGCTGTTTTGCATTCATGTTAAACAGTTAGCTTTGAGTATTGTTAATTATTTATTAGAAAATGCTTTTCTCCTCCGATATGTATGTTTCAAGAAGTTGTTTGTATGCATAAATGTGGCCACCAGACCAAAAGATTTCCCAGAACATATCTCTGAGTTTAGAATTTGCAATCAGAGTATGTGGTGGTGGTTGTGGGAGAAGTGTCATATTTAGATGATTTTTTCCATACATTAATCTATAGTATAGAAGAAGGTACTTCTCTATAGAATAGCTTTTGCTCAGACTCAAAGCAAAAATGGCAATAGCATTAGTGGGCATTAGATGTCCCTGGAATTCTATTCAGCCTGTATCCCAGCAAGTTATTCACCTGGTGGTCACTCAGAATATTCTTTATTATTATTTTTTAATTTTAATGTTTATTTATTTCTGAAGGAGAAAGAGAGAGAGAGACAGAATACAAGTAGGGGAGGGGCAGAGAGAGAGGGAGACACAGAAACTGAAGCAGAGTCCAGGCTCTGAGCTATCAGCACAGAGCCTGATGTAGGGTTTGAACCCACAAACTGCGAGATCATGATCTGAGTGAAAGTCTGACACTTAACTGACTGAACCACCCAGACGTCCCAAGAATATTCTTAAAAGATTCAGGAACTCAGGTGATCACAATAAAAGGTTAGTTTTCTTTCCAGCATCCCAGAAATGCACTTTGTGACTCCAGACTCTGTGTTCTAGTGCCCTTTTACCACACCCCCTTGGAAATGTCAGCTCATAGAGAAGGGCAGTAACACACACAGGACATCAGAGATTGTCTCTTAAAGGCAAGCCCTGAAGACAGTCTTGTGGGTTATTTGCCTGCCTGGCATGCAGTGAAGACGAGTCCTGACTCTGTGCAGGATCACGCTGGGGAGGGGAAAGGTAAAATGTGAGAAAATTATCAGTCAGCTTAGTCCATAAAACTGGCATAGATTATTCATTCCACAAATGTTTACCAAGCTTCCTCTGGGTGGCCCCTAATGGAAAGGGGGAGGATGGGAGGCAGGTTGCCACCTGCCAGGAGATCACGGAAGTCTCCTGCCACTTGCGAAGAAGCTGGTGCCCAGAAAGGACACAGTCGAAACTCCACATTGGTTGGTAGCAGAGATGGGGCTAGAATCCAGGGTCCTCCTTTCTTTCCACATAGGTCTTCTAAAAGTGGTAGCCAAATTGTCCTTGAACAATCCCCAAGTGTAGTATCTTACACCCTGCTTCTCTGTGGTTCATTCCCCTCCATACAGACCACCTAATCTCCTATTCTAGTTAATCCTCATTCTTCATTTATTCATTCACTCAAATTAATATTTATTAAGCATCCATGTGTGACACAAATACTGCTCAGACTTTTTAAAATTTCTATTTCATGATTTTAGAATGTGTTTCCTCACAAGTAATCACCGATTTTGAGAGTGACATATAAAAACAAGAAAAACTGCTTAAAAATAGCTCAATTAAATACCTACTAATATTTCTCTTGCCCCACCTCCTAAATTAAAGCAATTTTTGTGAATTCATGCTTTTCTTTACTTATTGGGAGGATTGGAAACATCAGCTTATCTGAGTCCCCACAAGCTTTTTCCAAGTGTTTTACTTAAATACCTGTCTACTTCTCACCCTTGTGTAAAACTGAGATTTTTCTCCTTGGTGACTGGCTATGGGCGACCAATTTAGCATTTTTTACTTTGTAAATGCTACAGCTTCTTGTGTTCTGGATGCTGAATTGGAGGAGTGCATCCTGACCTCCTCTTTCTTTGCTCAGTTAAAGCCTTCTCAGTGGCTCTTCAAGCTACTAATTTCCTGCCTTCTTACATCTGCTGCTGGGACTTTATAATGGAAAGTACATCATGAAAGGAGCAGCCTCTGGTGCATTAGAAGAACCCTAAAAAATAATTTCCTAAAAATCGATGTTGTTAATGCCAGCAGTAATGTGGGGCTTTGAAAAGTATCCACTGTCCAAAGATAAAGAAAGGTGGAAAAGTCAATAGCAAGCTTTTGGTACACATTCACTATCATGGCATACACGGGGTGTTTCCCTAAAGAAATTGCTCACCATCTGTAAATAATAAAAACCAATAAAGCATCATTGCTAAAGCTTGGAGAAAGGTAATGTGAAAAAGGACATGGGGAATTGACATGGATATTCTGTGAATTCAAGTAACAAGCCAAAGGAGCATACTGGTAGAGCAGGGTCCAAGAGACTTGAACTGACATCTGCCTCAGTCATTGGTCATGTGACTGGAAGCAAGTCATAACCTTTGTGAGCCTTGGGATCACCTGAATAATGGCAAATAAAACTATTTTAAATTCGAGAGGTTTAAATGAGATAGTACTTGAAATAGTGCCTAAGGGAGTGACAGAAATGTAATCTATGTTTACCAAATTTCATTTCCCCAAGATCTCTCTTTATTCCTGGAACATTCAGAGAAGAAAATACTTTGAGCATAGGGGCAGAGAACGAGGCATTCTGAGCATGAACAATGAATTGACAAGGGTTCTTTACAGACAAACTTCTATGATTGGAGCATTCTACCTTGGTCACAGAAAGTCTATGGTTTGGAGGAGAACAGTTTTGTTTATAGAGCAGCTGGGCACTCAAAGGCAAGCCCAGTCATGAATTATGAAGATGACAAAGCTCCAGATGTGGCTTTGAGCAAACTTGTGATATTATCAAACTATGGGATTTTATACCCTTTTCTGGGCACCTCTAGTGCCCTTGTTCCATGCATTCACTAACATCGCCCATAGGAAAGGTTAGTGTGTACCCACGGACATGAGTGCAAATCCCAGACATCCTATAAGGGCAGATGTGTCGATACTCAAATTATTTTAGGAATTAAGGAACAGGTGGGGAAAGCAATTGTTCTCAAACGTGTTTTTCTTTATCCCTCAGGGTGTCTCTGAAAGGCAAGCACATAGTAGAAGTTGCCTTCAATTGATTTGGAGGTATTGTGATATTATGGAGGGTGTCAGCAAAGGTGGGACGACATTGATGTCCACGGTGTAAACTGACTCTTGAAGGAGTTGGCATTCACCCAGAATTTGAGAGATGGAGGGATATTCCAGGTAGAAAGAATGAGAGAACAGTGTTTACAGAAGCTCAAAGGCAAGGCAGGCAGGAGTGGAGGTGGGGTTAGTCTGGGGAGTCACAGGTGACCCAGATAAAAAGGTATGTGAGTAGGGAGGGTGGTGGGTGATGGGACACAAGTAAGAAGGAAAACACATTTCACAAAATTATGTTTTGGAGTTTGAACTTCTTTTTTTTTTAATTTAAATTCAAGTTAGTTAATATACAATGTAGTATCGGCTTCAGGAATAGAACCCAGTGATTTATCTCTTACATATGACACCCAGTGGTCATCCCAACAGTGCCCTCCTTAATGCCTATTACCCATTTAACCCATCCCCCCACCCACATCACCTCTAATAACACCCAGTTTGTTCTCTGTATTTAAGAGTCTCTTGTGGTTTGTCTCCCTCTCTGTTTCTTTTTTTCCCTTCCCTTCCCCTATGATCATCTGCTGTGTTTCTCAAATTCTTCATATGAGTAAACCATATGATATCTGTCTTTCTCTGATTGACTTATTTCAGTTAGCATAATATCCTATGGTTCCATCCACATTGTTGCAAATAGGAATATTTCATTCTTTTTCATTGTTGGGTAGTATTCCATTGTATAAATAAACCACTTTTTCTTTATTCATTCATCAGTTGAGGGGCATTTGGGATTTTTCCATAATTTGGCTATTGTTGATAGTGCTACAATAAATATTGGTGTGCATGTACCCTTTCTAATCAGTAGTTTTGTATCCTTTGGGTAAATACCTAGTATTGTAATTGGTGGGTCATAGGGTAGTTCTAATTTTAACTAGAGAAAGCTTATGAAAGAAATTGAAGAACACACAAAGAAATGGAAAAACATTCCATGCTCATGGATTAGAAGAACAAATATTGTCAAAATGTCGATACTACCTAAAGCAATCTACACATCCAATGCAATCCCTATCAAAAGAACACCAACATTCTTCACAGAGCTAGAACAAACAATCCTAAAATTTGTATGGAACCAGAAAAGACTCAAAAGTAGCAGAGTAATGTTGAAAAAGAACACCAAAGCTGGAGGCATTACAATTTCAGGCTTTAAGCTGTATTACAAAGCTGTAATCATCAAGACCATATGGTATTGGCACAAAAACAGACACATAGATCAGTGGAATACAATAAAGAACCCAGAAATGGACCCACAACTATATGGTCAACTCATCTTCGACAGAGCAGGAAAGAATATCCAGTGGAAAAAAGGCAGGCACTTCAGCAAATGGTGTAGGGGAAACCAGACAGTGCATGCATAAGAATGAAAACTGGACCATTTTCTTACACCATCCACAAAAATAAATTCAAAATGGATGAAAGACCAAAATGTGAGACAGGAAACCTCAAAATCCTACAGGAAAAAACAGGCAGCATCCTCTTTGACCTAGGCTACAGCAACTTCTTACTTGACATATCTCTGGAGGCAGGGGAAATAAAAGCAAAAATGAAATATTGGGATCTCATCAAGATAAAAAGTTTCAGCACAGTGAAGGAAACAATCAACAAAACTAAAAGGCAACTGCTGGGATGGGAAAATATATTTGCTAATAACATATCAGATAAAGGGTTAGTATCCAAAATCTAAAGAGAACTTACCAAATTCAACACTCAAGAAACAAACAATTGAATGAAGAAATGGTCAGGAGACATGAAAAGACACTTTGCCAAAGAAGACATCCAGATGTTCAACTGACACATGAAAAGATGCTCAATATCACTCATCATCAGGGAAATACAAATCAAAACCACAATGAGATACCACCTCGAACCTGTCAGAATGACTAACATTAACAACTCAGGAAACAACAAATGTTGGTGAGGATGTGCATTGTTGGTGGGAATGCAAATTGGTGAAGCCACTCTGGAAAGCAGTATGGTGGTTCCTGAGTTTAAAGTATTGAATTTCAGGGAGTCTGCCCTTTAGAAATGTGGGGGGATATAGTGTGGAGATAAGTCAGAGGAGTCAAATTGGAAGCAGAGAAGGTGTTGAAGGATGGCTATAAAGGGATGAGAGTTTGCCATGAGGTCTGGCAGCATCGTTGGCAAGGAGAGGACCTACTTACAAGCTACTCAGAAGGCAAGACTGCCTGACTCAACAACCAATTTTATGTGAAAGTGAATTAAAAGGAAGAGCCCTGCTGAGCTCTCAGATTTCTCACTTACTGATAGTGGTACCATTGACTCAGCTAGGAAGAACTCTCTGTAGAAGGAAGGCAGGGATTTGGAGACAGTTTCTGATCTGAATATGGAACTTGAGACCTCCACTAGGTGGTGATGAAGAGAGCATTCAGGACTGGATATCAACTCGACAGTGGCCAACTTGCAGATCATAGCAGTAGCTAATGTGGTTATCCACTGGTGTGGTGTGTTTTTAGGAGAGATGGAAGGAAGGAAAAGCCTGCAGACTGATGGTAGGCAGCAGTAATGGCCAAGCCAGAGGACTCAATGCAAGCAGAAAGTGAGATAGAGACATAAAGTCTGGGCCAGGAGCTCAGACGCTACTTTTAGCAGAGGCAGTGATTGCTCTGATTAGCTTCATAGGAAAGGACAATGCTGAATTTTGTCTGTAGATTTCTTTCTTAGGAGCTATGAGTTCTGTCATTCTTTGCTTATTTAAAGCATCCATCCATTCGTCTATCCATCCATCCTTCCACCACTCACTGGCCTCCCAATGTATGGCAAGTTCAGTGCTAAGAATCAGAGAAATAGTGAAGACCAAGTACATTTCCTGTCATCTAGGAGTTCAGTCTCTGCAACCAGCTGCAGAGATCTTTCCCTCTGTCTACCAAGGAAGGGGCATGGATCCTTCTAAGGACCAGACCTTCATACCTGTCTAGGAAGGCCAAGAGGACTAGAGTAGGCTACTCACCTGCTTACAATGATTCTGTGACTCTCTATTGCTAGGAATAAAGTGACTTGGCTTGGTACACATGATCCTCTGTTAGCTTCTCTTGCCTTACTGTGCATCCTAAGCTTCCATCTCTGTGCCATACTTTTCACATTTTAGCAATACTGAGCAGAGTACAGGATTTCAACCCAAGAATACTGTTTTGAGATCATGACCTGAGCCAAAATCAGGAGTTGCGTGGGACGCTTAATCGACTAAGCCATCCAGTTGCCCCTGTTTTCATTTTTTTAATTTGTAATTCTTCTTCTCATTTGTCTGAGAGACTTCTAATTTATTTTTAAAAACAGTGTTAAGGTATCACCTCCTTTATGAAGTCTTTGCTAATTGTCTAAACAGAAGTGACCTCTGAGGGTGTCTCAAGAATCAACCCCACTTCATTTCAAATCCCAGAGTAGCCACTTCAAAAATATGTGACGTTGAGCACAGATACTTAAGTTCTCTGAATGTGAGTTCCCACTTTATGGTGCCACTTTATCAGATGGTTTTAATTAGAAATATATTATATTTTAATTATATATACAATATATTCATATATGAACATATATGAAGTATCTGTTGCCTAGTGAGGAGATCCTTAACAACTTTTATGTAATAATAACTTTTGTTTTTTACAATAACAGCTTTCATAATTATTTTAAGAACTCATGGTTTCTCTTATCATTGCATGGATCACAGCTCCCATCCCTTACTCTCATAGCTAGCTTCCATAGTTCCCCCATAAACTAGCCCTCTGCATTCATGCCTTTTGAATACAGGGCCGTTCCTTTTATTTGGGCTGGCCTGGGATTCACTTATAACCAACAGGATGTGTCATAAGTATCTTGGGGTGACCTCCAAGGCTAGCTAGAGGAAGCCCTGTGCTTTCCAAAGCAATCTCTTGGAACAGTGGTTCTTGAGGAAGTCACACACCATGTATGATGTCTGAGTCCCTGAGCCCACCATGCTGAATGCTAGCTATGAGGACTGGTGTCAAGGTGGAGATCCTGTCAAGGTGGAGATGCTAAGCCATCCCCAGCTACTCTGCCATCCCAGTCTGGGGGACAGATCTGGGAATGAGAAAGCCATCTCAACATCCAACCTTGTCAAGACCTCAGATATTTCCAACTTTGTCGAACATCTGACAACAAGGATCAGAGAGATTCCAAGTGAGAACTGACTTTCGGAGCCTAGCAAATCCATCAAGTGGTATGAGATAGTGATACATGGTTGTATTAAGTTCCAAAATGTTGGAGTCTGGAGTAGAAAACTGGATGACTTACGTTCTCCAGAAAACTTGCCCTCAGGTTAAGTGGGATGCCCCTGCCCTATTCTCTCACGAAGCATTCTTTGCTCTCCTGACTTACCCATTGACCTCTGTTGGTCTGTGTGTGCAGTGGGGGTGAAGACCAGGCCTGTCTTATCTACTGTTGCGCTCCAGTACCTAGCAGAGAGTGCCTGTCAGGTAAGTGGGATAAAGCACTCTTTTGGCTAAATATAATATTCATATTATATTGTAATTAGGTATTTCCTCTTCATTCATGAGCTACTATTAGATAGGGTTCAGTAAAATAGGATTAATCATTATAACTACTACAGAAATGTAAGAAAATGCAGTGATGTCTATAAAATACTTTATAGGCTTGGCATATAGTCAGTGTTCAATATTAAGTGACATATTATTGAGTCTGCAGGTTAGACAGTGGGCCTGGCAGGTAGTAGATGCTCATTAAATGCTTGTTGAGCTCAGAAATACTAAACAGACCAGAACAGAGGACCACCAACCCAGTGAGGCCCAGAGAAAGCCACTCAATAGGAGACATCCACCATCAAGGGCCTAATATCTAGTCATTGGAGAATTTCCTTGGACCCATCCTACACCCAGAGACGGAGTGAGGATGAGACCAGTCACAGAAGCCAAGGTGAGGACATGTCTGAGGACATTCCTTCCTCTCAGAACTGAGAGAAGTTGACCCGAGTATAAAGGGGAAAGCCCAAGAAAAGCACTATCCAAGGCAGAAGGCAATGGAAAGGTAAAAACCTAGATGAAAGATACAAGTCCAGGAGTGAGATGTTGGTCAGGAAAAGCCATGTCTTGCTCTGCCCTATACGCAGGAACCAAGTGTGGTGCCCCCGCCTACTTCAGGACCACCATGCAATACTGTGGCCACAAATGCTTGCTTGTGTCTGTCAGTGGCTGGCTTCCCCTCACCTTGCCTGTGGTCCTCTCAGCTAGTGAGGACGCTGCCCATTCTCCTGTTTCTGTCTTGTTGGCCCTCAGGCTCATTACCTGTGGTATAGCTTCTTGGCTGTGAAACTACAACCTCCCTCAACGGTAGCACGGCATTAACGCCCCAAGTGTCCACTCTTACCTCGCCTCTCCTAGGGAGAGCACCAAGCCATGTATGTAACTGATTTGAAGCCTTTACTTGGGAAAAGTAATGCCTTAGTGGTGCAGGAGTGGCACGCACAATGGATTAGAGAGTCTGAAATGATGCTTCCCTCTTCCCTGTTCACCATGATCCTCAAGGTCCCAACCATTTTAAGCTCTGCAGCTATTCACATGAGCGCTGTGCACTGTGTTAAAGGTTATTTATTTATTTTGAAAGAGAGAAAGAAAGAGAGAGAGAGAGAGAGTAGGGGAGTGGCTGAGAGAGAAAATCCCAAGCAGGCTCTGCAATGAGTCAGCACAGAGCCCCATGCCCGGCTCGATCCCATGAAACGTGAGATCATAACCTGAGCCAAAATGAAGAGTCAGACACTTGACCAACTGAGCCACCCAGGGGGCCCTTGGGGACACCATCTTAATCCATAGTATCTCTACTTTCTCTCATCCTTCCACTTTCAACATGAAAAGTGAAAACCTCAGATAGATTCAACTTTCTAGATGAACTTTCTGCCATTCCCTCCATCAGAACAAAGTTGAGGGGCTTTCTGTCATCCAGGACAAAGCACCCTGATGGAGTTGTGAGTGGAGGAAGTTGGTTGGTCAACTATTTCCATAGTCCTCATGGCTCCAGCAAGGGGATCCCTTCTAGCACTTGTTGGTGTGAAGCTGGGTCTCTCCACTGACACCCCATTCATCTCATCAGTCTATAGGACTCTGAGAGAAAAGTAGCTGGTGCATCAGTTGTAAAGCTTGAGTCTCTATCTGACTGGTCTGGCATCATATATATATATATATATATATATATATATATATACATATTTGCAAATACATTTATCATTTTATTTGACAAATGTCAACACAGTACTTATGATCATATGTCAGGTACTATTCCAATTCTTTAGAAATATTAATTTCTTCTAACAATCTTCTTAACAATCCTATAAATGGACCTTGTTATTATTATTATTGTCTCTATTTAGGGATATTATTATCCCTGAGAGAAAATCAAAGCATGGAAAGGCTAAGATCAGACAGCAAATAAGTGGCAAAACTAGAGTTGCCAGATTTAGCCACATAACTTTTATGACAACATATAATGTGGTTTTTTAAAGTTTATTATTTATTTTGAGAGAGAGCAAGCACACAAGCAGAGGAGGCTGAGAGAGAGGGAGAGAGAATCCCAACCAGGCTCCATGCTGTCAGTGCAGAGCCCAACTCAGGGATTGATTCCATGAACTGTGAGATGATGACCTGAGCTGAAATCAAGAGTCAGATGCTTAACCTGGGTGTTGGGGCCACCCAGGTGCCCCAACAACATACAATATTTTGGTGTAAGTACGCCCTGTACCACCTTTGCTGTTTATCTACAATTCACATTTAACTGGGCATCTTGTATTTTATCTGGTAATCCTAAGCAAAACAGAATGGAACCTAGGCAATCTGGTTCTCAAGCCACCCATCTCATATCTCCATCTAAACCCTGAGGTGCTTGTGGTTTTTAAAAGTTTTTTTTTTTAATATTTAGTTATTTTTGAGAGAGAGACAGAGCATGAAATGGAGGAGGGGCAGAAAGAGAGGGAGACACAGAATCTGAAGCAGGCTCTAGGCTCTGAGCTGTCAGCACAGAGCCCAATGCCGGGCTCGAACTCACAAACCATGAGATCATGACCTAAGCCGAAGTCGGACACTCAACTGACTGAGCCACCCCAGGTGCCCCAGTTTTTAAAAGTTTTAATTCTCACTCAGGGAACTGCCAACATGCTTTTCACTGGTCCAAACAAACTTCAGTCCCAGCACCACCCCCACCAGCATTTGTTCCCTCTAGTTCAACCCATACCGCGTAGTTCTGTCCTAGGGAACATGCTCGTTAATACCAGCGAATCCTCTGCTAGATCATGAATGGAAATTTATAAAGAAAACGGAGAGACAATACTTTTTTCTGATTTGAGGCTTCCTTTCCACGGGGGCACAGGAAAATGGAACTCACAAACAAGAGAATGTGGAAAAAAAATTGCTCTCATCTGAGCTGATCCTTTTCAAGCACTTAAAACAGAAAGGCAAGCATTTCTTCACCGAAGAAGGATGAGTTAGTGACATTTTCTCATTTTGCTGCATGTGATATTCACACCGATTCCAATTATGTGCAATGCAGCTTCCAAGAGTTCAACTTTAAAGGGCCACAGGTTTTCTTCTCAATGGAATGGAAGCACTTTAAATCATTCCCACCTCACGCCAGCCACAGTCATTGTTTTCTTTATAGCTAACTTTCTTCTTTCTTTCCTAAGCACAGTACAAAAGGTGGGAGGTTACTTTAAAGGAAGGCATTTATTTTTAACAGTAAACCAAGATCCGTGGAGAAGGTAGAATTAGACAGTTCCTGCAAAGTGAAAAAAAAAAAACAAAACAAAGACATCACATTAAAAAAATGTTTTGCAGAGAAAATGAAGAGTTGTGGGCTTTGAAAAATATACAATATACAAAATAAAACACAGCGCTTTATGTTTTCTGAGGTCACTTCGCATTTCCAGGCTTTTAGCATTTGCTTCAATATGAAGCACACGCATACGTCAGTGAGAAACATACCCTGTAATTTGATGAATATGGGTTCCTCTCTCTCCTTCCTACAACACTCATGACATTGCTCTCTGAATGCTCTGATGGTGTGTTACATGAGGTTACAGGTATCTTGTGAGAACTTCAAGGGTAGCCCCCATGTTGTGATGTTTTGTAGTGACTGGGGGGGCTGACATTTTGAGTGAGGCTTTTCATGAAGCTAATTGCCTGAGAAGAACTTGGGGAGAAAGGTCTAGCGTTGTAAAGGATTGTGCATGCATATATATATGTGTGTGCTCACGTGTGTGTGCGTGTGTGCTCGTGTGAATGCGTTCATGGGCACGTGCGCATCTGCATGCATTCATGTGTGCACGTGCATGTGTTGCACATGTGCACACGTATGCTTACATGTGCGTGTGTGTGTGTGTGTGTGTGTGTGTGTGTGTGTATTGGGAGGAGGGTGGAAGGTTTTCTAGGATAGAATGCCTCTTTCCTGTATAGGAGATAACATGTATTAGCCTTGGAAGTGAGTTAGCCAGAACATCCACCCCACTATCCTTTCTTTTCTGTTCTTTCATTCAACTCGCACTTGCTTAGTGCCTAAGCTGAGGGTGTCTCGTGCTGCCTGCTGCAGGCACTGAGGTAAGTCAGGGCCACTCTCATGGGCTCAGTATATTCCTGCTAATTAATGCAGCATTTGGTTGTTTCCTGCTTTTCCCCAGATTCCCAGATTCATCCCCTTCTGTCCACGGTAAATGAGAGAGCTACTCTAGGAAAAGCCACCGTGCCCCTTCCTAACTCAGGGACAAGATGTGTATAAACATGCAGAAGAGCATTTCTGGAGATGTGGTTGTCCAACCACCCTCATCAGAAGCCTGTGAGACATACAGGGAGCGTAAGCCACCAGTCTGGACAGGGTGGGGTTCTGGGTAGCAGTGACCATTCAGGGCTCCGAGCACTCTCTCCTTGCCAGGCTGCTGCCCCTGCTCGCCTCGCCTGCACCAGCAAGCCTGCCCAAGATCTGAGGGCTCCTGGAGGCTCATCCCAAACCAACGTGAGCCTCAAAGTGTTTATATGCCTTGGCATCTCCTGCCGGCCTAAAGAGCATGTTTCAAGTGGCGGAGACTCAGGGAGGGAGTGTTGATGCTTAGAACATTGGCGGTTTAGGGAAAAGTGATACTGGGAGGCTCTGCTTTGCTCGGCCCTCTGACTCACATATTCGGAGGGGGGTTATTCGAGTGTTTATTTGGAGAGCGAGAATTTCTGAAGCACCTGCCATGAACTGACGCTGTGCCAGAGGTAAGGGGCAAAGGCATTGGTGAGCATGCCGGGCCCTGCTCCCACACTGTCAGAGGACACGGAGCCACAGGGAGTGCAGGGCTGTGCTGAGCTTGGAGGCACAAAAGCTTATTTTGAAACATTTTTTTGGAATTGTGTCAAGCAAAATAGGTGACATAGAGAGGAGGTAGGATTGGGGGTCACAGCAATGCTGGCTGAAGTTCGAGGAGACATGAAAACATTCCTGAGCCTCAGTGCCCCCGTTTCACAGAGAATGACAGTGCCAGCTTCACGGGGCTTTTGTGAAAACAAAAATGAGATTGGCGCTGTGGAAAATGTCATGTGATGATCAGTGTCCAGCATGTGGTGGGTAGTCTGGCTTAGTTAGCTGGAGAGACAAAACCGGCCACTTGAATGACAGCAGGCTGTGGTAGGTAGGTTAACGGCTCCCTATAGGTGTCCAGGTCTTAATTCCAGAAGCGTGGGACTGTGTCACCTTGCATGGCATAAGGGACTTTGCAGATGTGGTTAAGGATCTTGAGATATGGAGATTATCCTGGATTGGCAGGGCGCACCCAAGGGTAATCGCAAAGGTCCTTGTAGGAGGGAAGCAAGAGGCTGAGTCAGAGACAGAGATGTGATGACAGAAGCGGAGGTCAGAGTCACAAAGATTTGAAGACGCTAAACCACTGGCTTTGAGGATGGAGGGAAGGGCCAGGAGCCAAGGAATGCAGGCAGCCTCTAGAAGCTAGAAAAGGCAGGGAAACAGATTCTTTGAGCCTCCAGGAAGGATACAGCTCAGCCAACAGTTTGATTTTAGCAACATTAGACCCACTGGACTTCTGACTTCCTAAAACTGGATAGGATACCTTTGTGTTGTTTTGAGCTTCTAAATTTGTAGTTATTTGTTACATCATCAATAGGAAATGGATACAGGTGCGTTTAATTCCGCCCCCCCCCCCAGGTATAGCGTGCATCAGGAAATCTTGCATCAGGAAATCTGTTCATGTCTGAGAGACATGGATGGAACCAGTGTGGTTCTCAGTGGATTAGATTTAGGATTACACATTGTCAACCTCAAGCCACCTCCTCAAGCCACCTCCTTTGGGTCACCGTAGGAGAGGTGCTGGGGGATGTCATCAAGAGGACATGACCTCCAGCTGACTGGTGAGCTGAACCGGGGCACTTGGAGGTTCCTCACCCCTTCCCCTATCTTGGCGTTCAGGCTCTGCTTGCCTTCCCTGCTTCCAGAGGCTGCCCCAAGGACACGGCCTTGAGACGGTGATGCGGGGCTGAGAACACCTGCATGGATACATGGCTGAACCCCGTTAGGACCTCTGCATAAAATGTAAGATTTAGTTTGGGGATTTAGCAGGTATGGGATGGACTTGCCACCTAAGACAAGTCTCGCAAGTAAGTTCTCTTGCTTAATAAGCCCACTACCTACCAGTCTGGAGTGGCCGCCTCTCCTCAGTCCCCCTCCGTCCTCTGAGTACAGGGGTGTTCCAGATTTCATCTAGGAAGCTCCCGAGGGAACTGTGAACTAATAAGAGGTAGCCAGTATTTGGAAATGAATGCTCACTCAGGGCCTTAGGAGCAGATCTGTGACAGCTATGGGCAGGTGTCCTAAGGAACTTCCTTACTACCATCCTCTGTAGCAGGTAGCATGGCACAGCTCACACCGGCTGAGAGACCGGGGGCTGGTGCTCATGACAACTCAGTAATGGCACCACACTTGCCCACCTGCCCTCCCTCACCCGTTCCTTCCTCCCCCCTCCTTTCCCCCTTTCCCTCCCTCCCTCCCTTTCTTCCTTCCTTCCTTCCTTCCTTCCTCACTCCCATCCTCCCTCCCCTCTCCTCCCTCTCTCCCTCCCTCCCTTCCTCCTCCCCTTTCTTCCTTCTTTCCTTCCCCCTTCTTTCCTTCACCTCTTCCTTCCTTCCTTCCTTTCTTCCTTCCTTCCTTCCTTCCTTCCTTCCTTCCTTCCTTCCTTCCTTCCTTCCTTCCCTCCTTCCTTTTTGTATTTTTTGACAACCAATTAGTCAGCCTGTGGTTCCAGCATGACATCATGTGTGCATGGATATTTAACTATCCACTTTAATGGCATAATGCTAAATATATCTGTGCTTATATAGACATACTCCCATCTACCAGTTTATATACTTTATTATATCACACAGATAATAGGATTCCATTATGCATCATATATTTCTATAAAAAAGGGACCTCAACAAGAATCTACAGTTACGGATGCATACTCACAGTCCGAGGTGACCATTACTTAAATCCTGATTCAGTAGCTCCCCCTTCCTGCGGTTCCAGAGGAGCTGAAGCTAGGTCCTTTACTACACAAAATTGTTCTCCTACAGAGGGGGATAAAGCCCTGGTGTGCATAGTATGAAAACCAGGAAATATCTGGGTGTTGAAAACTAAAATCTTGACTTGGTCACTGAAAGTAACAGAAGAAATGGTTTTTATGTCAAGTCTCTGATGACTTGAAGGTGCAGATTCTGCTGGGGTAGTGCAGATGTTGGTGGGCTTCACTTCTGAGTGGATTTCCATTCTGTGGAAAAGCCGCCTACTTGGATGGTCCAGTGCCAGGTAGGATCCCATAGCCTGGGCTGGATCCGAGAAGGGATTTGCTCTATGTGATAGAGGAAAGCCCAGGTTGTTCCTAGAGGAGTAGTAGGCGACTTACAGTGGAGGAGTGGGCTTTAAGCAAAGGTCAAAGGCAAGAGGGCAGAAGTTGTGGAATCAGGAGACACAGCGAGGGCAGTTGTGTGTACCAGTGGGGCACATTCAGATGCTGGTCATGGAGCTATGGAAATAGTCACAACATGGGTGATACCATAGTGACCCTTGTGGAGCCCTGCTATGGGTGTTCCCTTTCCATATTCTGGCTCTTTTGTAGTTCTCCCAGCCACCTTAATAGGGACAATTGGTGGAGAGCATCATTAGCCACATTTTACAGATGAGGAAACTGAGGCACAGAGTGTTGATTAATTAGTTCAAGGCCACACAGCAAGTGGTGGAGCTTGTTTTCAAATCCAGGTAGCCTGGCTCCAGTGCCCTCCAGTGCCCCTGCTCACGATGCCCTAATCCTTCCTGCATCCCTAAAGGCATTTGTATTGAGGGTGCTGCTACCTGGAGCCCAGTTCTTCCTCACGAGTCCTGGCACTGGCCCTGCTCCTCCGGGTGTGGTGCCCTGTATGAGCTCCCCAGTCACCGAAGCTCGGCTCTCTCTGGGGATGCTTGCGCTTCTGTCTCTTTGGACTCCTGGCTGCCCTGCTTTCATGGATAGGATGAGCCACAGTCCCCCTTCAGCCCCATGGAAATTGCCCCAGCTTTTCTCTCAGCTGGTCCCTGTCAGAACTAGATGGGGATGACACAGGGATGGCAGAAAAGGATTGTGAGGGCATGCATGAATGGACCCAGGGATGGGACTGGAAAAGGGACTTTTCTTCTTAGGTGTTAGCCTTGTGGTGCCAGAGCCTGTGAGCCGGTGGGATGCACGGTAGGGGGTGAACATGCATTTTTAGCAAAGTCTGGTGCTGAGCACGACCGATGCTTTCCAGGGCCCACATTTCGGCATGAAGTCGATAGGCAGTGGAAACACTGAGTACTGCATATCCATCAGGCAGGGAGGCGCCAGATACATGAGGAACCTTCTTCTCAGGAGGCTGAGAATTGAATGAGAGTAAATGAGATGTGTTCTCTTTCTTCAGGGATGATATCGGTAACCCGCTGATTTAAAGGATAGTAATTGACCACCGACTATGCCACGTACTGACTGTTTGGGGGCAAGTTCTTAAACCTAGTTAGGCTTCTTTTTCCTTATTTGTACAGTATCTAGCGCATTTGGGTTATTTTGAGCATGAAACAGGATGGCTTTTTAACATCACTAAGTTTTGGGATGGCTTGTTCTGCAGCAAGGAAAATGGACCAGTACTATAAAGGAAGAAATGACAAATGCATCTCAGTCAAAGGGCAAGGGCTTCAGGAAGGGGTGGATCTTGCAGCTCAGACAATGTCATTAAGATTCTGGAGCTCTCTATCTCCAAGAGATTCTTCCTCCATTGTTCTTCATCATTAGTCAGATTCTCTGCATACAATGACAAAAATGTCCACAAATAGCTCAGCCTTGTTTCCTGCCAAGTTCAGAGCTCCTGCAGAGAAAGAGATTTCTTTCCCGGTAACTCCAGAAATGCCCTCTCCTTGGCACCAATGGGGTAACGTGCCCAGGCCCAGCCAATCATTGTGGCCTGGCCAGTCCTCTCCTGTGTCCCATGCCCACCCCGCTGCCTGGGAAAATTTCAACCCCACCCAGCAACAGGAACTGAGATGGGGAAAGGGTGGTTCCCGAAGAGGATGTTGAAGTGTTATTATCAGGAAAATGGACAGCAGATGTTAGGAAGGCAGGTGAATGGACAGGCTAGCTCCAGTCATTATTACTCA
This sequence comes from Cryptoprocta ferox, assembly GCA_028646485.1. Classification (NCBI taxonomy): domain Eukaryota; kingdom Metazoa; phylum Chordata; class Mammalia; order Carnivora; family Eupleridae; genus Cryptoprocta; species Cryptoprocta ferox. Next base: position 3,829,194 of record CM053578.1, read on the forward strand.
GGGTTGGGCCTAGGTTTGGGTTTGGTCAGGAGTTAAGTCACACAGCATCTTTGTGTGGAGAAGACACACGAGAAAACAAACCACCTTAACAGAGGCGTGCAGGTGCTGTGGTGCATGCACACAAAAAGGAAGGGTCTGGTGACCTGAGGGCAAACATGCCTCTGCAGAGATGGTGTATCAATTCATTGTGTGGGAACCAGGTGTACCACTGCACTGCAGAGCCAGCCGTCTGGTAACTGTCTCTCCAGTCTGGGTACTTTGCACGGGACTTTGCATGGCAACGGGAGTCAGTGTGGCAGTATTGAGAAGGATGGCTCAGAGAATCACCTGAGAGCAGGGGAAAAATGAATAGCCCTTTTACAAACTCCCCAAATAATAAAATAAATCAGCTAGATTATTCAGTGATGGAGTGCTCTGCTCTCTGGCCAGGGGGGCTCCACAAGTTATTACTGGCTAACAAAGCTTGTTCAAGTGCTTGGGCATGGGAAAATCAAACTGTGCAGGTCCTGGGAGAATCTTGTCCTATGAAACAGGGAATCCATTCCAAGTGTGAGCTATTAGTTCTGCTCTGAATATCATCGCCATTATTAACTGCAGGGCTGTAGTGAAATCAGCAACCTGCTGAATCTCAATCCTCATCAACTGTCCAGGAAAATGGCTGTGACAGGTGCTAATTGGTTATTATAGGAAAGAATATCTTTGGACTGCAAGAAGTGCTCCAGGTGCTAACTAGTGGTAATGACGGGCTTCCCCTGGGAGGGAGATGCTCTTTGGGTGAATGTGCTTGTCTTCCATAGAAAACAGTCTGGATCCCTTTTCCTTCTTGCCTGTTCCTCTCTGTCTCTTTTTCCTGCCCTCTGTCCCCAATTCTCTCTCTGTCCTCCCCAGGGCTCAGGCCAAATCAGATGCTGACTACACCTTCTGACTCCTCCGGCTTGAGCTTCTGCTCGGGAGAAATTCCAATTGTGCTTCAGTTTCTGGCTCTACCAACTCAAGCTTTGTGAGTGGGTCAGGTCACCTACTATCTCTATTGATTTAATTTTTCTCAACCCCAAACTGGGATGATAATTGATCTGACCTCAGAAAATGGTTTACTGAGCACTGTGAAATGCAGCACAGTTCTAGGAACACAGATAGGTTTATTTGGTTCCAATTCCCATTTAACCCTTCTCTTTCTTTTCTTTAGAAAATTTTAGATGTCTATTTAGTTGAAAGAGAGAGAGAGAGAGAGAGAGAGCAGGGGAGGGGCGGAGAGAGACGGAGACACAGAATCTGAAGCAGGCTCCAGGATCTGAGCTGTCAACACAGAGCCTGACATGGGGCTCAAACCCATGAGCTGTGAGATCATGACCTGAACCGCAGTTGGATGCTCAACCTACTGAGCCACCCAGGAGCCCTTCCCTTTCTTTACCCAATGTTCACACCATCATTCCTGACTATTATTAATTCTAAAATGCTACACAAAGACATGACATTATTATTAATATTATTATTCATTTTCCCTCATTATGTAGCATAGCACTTGGCTCATAGCAGATACTCATTAAATAATTATTAAATGGATATGCATGCACATTTCTATAATAGTTGTTTTAAAGGCCCTGTTCATTTCTCTCCTCTAGGAGGCCTTGCAGATTTCCTTGGCGCTTCCTATGTGAATCTGTGGCCACTACATTGTTTTGTTAGCATCCCTGCATGTGCTCCCATGTCTGATTTCCAGGTAGCCGAAAGGAGCTAGCCCTCTGTGCTTTCTTGTCTCTTAAGTGTGGTCTATTAATTGCCATTTTCACAGTGAGGTGTTCCCACCTCCTGTGTTTCTCTTGGGTTGGAATGTCCATGCACTTGAAGGCTGCATCTTGATGGTACTAGTGATGGAAGGGGAGGGACGTGTTGGTTTGCAAGGGAAGTGACTGGAGGCTGCCAAACACCAATGGAGAAGGGACACAGATAATTCCAGGGAAGAGTGTGATGCTGGAGAAGGGGTATGGGTTCACAGGAGGACTGAACAGAATCCTGAGATCTTGTCAGCCTAGAAAGAGCAGAGTCTGGGACCACAGGAACCATATGTTGTAAAGACATAGGGTATTCTTAATGCAGCATGCGTCCATTCAAATTAGGAGACCATATCTGAAATTCAGGAGGATACCTTTACGTACCTTATATATATATATAATTGTATTTATATAATATTGTCATATATAATAATTTTCCATGTCAGAGAGGGTGACATGATTTAAGGTTCACAACCATACACTTGATCACGATCTGACTTATTGATCTCTGATATTCAGATGTATCAGTTGTGTTTCTGTCACTTGGTTTTCAAAACAAAATTAAGAGAGTGTGATTATTATCACTGTGCAAACATGAGAAAATGAAGCCTCCTGAAACACTAAAAATTGCAATTTTTGTAGAAACCAAATCTTTTGGTACAGCTCACAGCATGGACTACCTCATCAGGATGCAACACACTTGTGAGGTATGGATAGTGCCTTATTTTATATTTCTGAAAATTAAATTTTTTTAAAAAGTGAATTACTTTACTGTCTGAAGTTACACAGTGGTGGAGGTTACCTCAGAAAATTGAGGAGATGGAATTCAAAACTCTACGAGTTAGTTAGACTTTGCCATATGACAGACCACCACAACATGTAGTGGCTTAAAATAACAATTTATTTAGCTCATAATTATATGTATGAGCTGAAAATTCCTTGGTCCAGATTAGAGCCTGGTTCTGCTTCCTTGAGCAGATTCCTACTCTGGACCCAGCTTTGCCTTTTCAGAAATCCTTTCTCTGACTATAAAAAATGGTCGATGCCACAACTAGGTAACTTTGTCATCCTAAGTCCTGTCTATGGAAGGTTAGGGACCAGGGGTTTTCTGGCATTTTGAACAATTTCAGTTCCATTTTGTCCAAACTATTGACCCTTTTACTGTTGGAACTCCTTAAAAGCTCTGTGGACTTTCTATTCATCAGATCGTACTCCAATTAATTTGGTGAAAGCCACACCCACACTTGTTTGAGGCATGCTTCTCTCTTACTAAACCTTACAAATAGTTATCTTGGCTTATTCCCAGATATCTTTATTTTTGATGTGATTGTAAATGGGATTGTTTTCTCAATTTCTCTTTCTTCTGCTTCATTATTAGTGAATAGGAATGCAGCAGATTTCTTCATGTTGATTTTGTATCCTGCAACTTTACTTAATTCATTTATCAGTTCTCATAGTTTTTTGGTGGAGTCTTTAGAGATTTCTGTATAGAGTATCATGTCATCTGCAAATAGAGAAAATTTCACTTCTTCCTTACTGATGTGGATGCCTTTTATTTCCTTTTGTTGTCTGATAGGTGTGGCTAGGACTTCCAGTACATGTTGAATAAAAGTGGTGAGAGTGGACATCTTTGTCTTATTCTTGACCTTAGGCAAAAAGCTCTCAGTTTTTATTTTTCCATTGAGTATGATGTTCACTATGGGTTTTCCATATATGACCTTTTTTATGTTGGGGTGTAATTCCCTCTAAACCTACTTTGTTGAGGGTTTTTATCATGAACGGATGTTGTACTTTGTCAAATGCTTTTCCTGCATCTAGTGACATACTCATATGTTTTTTATCCTTTCTCTTACTGATGTGATGTATCCTACTGATTTATTTGCAAATATTGGACCACCCTTGCATACTGGGAATAAATCCCACTTGATCATGGTGAATGATTTATTTAATGTATTTAATGTCAGATTAGGTTTGCTAAGTATTTTGTTGAGGATTTTTGCATCTAAGTTAAAAATAGAACTACCTTATGATCCAGTAACCGCACTACTCCAAGAATCATACTACTAAAAAGATACGAAACACTAATCCAAAGGATACATGCATCTCTATATTTATAGTTCTATTATTTGCAATAGCCAAGATACAGAAGCAGCCCAATGTCCATCCATTGATAAATGGATAAAGAAGATGTGATGTATATGTATAATGGAATATTAGTCAGCCATAAATAAGAATGAAATATTGCCATTTGCAAGCTCCATGCATGGAGCTAGAGAGTAAAATGCTAAGTGAAATAAGTCAGTCAGGGAAAGACAAATACCATATGATTTTTATCAATGAAATTTAAGAAACAAAACAAATGAACAAAGGGGAAAAGAGAGAGAGAGACAGACCAAGGAGCAGACTTTTAACTATTGAGAACAAACCTATGGTTACCAGAGGGGCGGTGGGTGGGGGGATGGGTGAAATAAGTGATGGGGATTAAGGAGGGCACTTGTCGTGATGAGCACCAGGTGATGTATGGAAATGTTGAATCATTATATATTGTACACCTGAAACTAATATAACACTGTAGGTTAACTATACTGTAAATAACATAACATAGCATAAAATAAAATAGTTGTTTTGGGATTAGCTTTCTGTAAGAATAAATCCTTAAGATGCTTAGAGCATCTTTGTTTTGTTGAAATGATCTAGTAGGCACCATGGTAAATCTTTCACAAGCCTTAACAAAGGAATGTAAAGGCACATTTGTTTTTATTGTTGGCCTAAGACTTCACACGGCTTAAAATTTTTCCCACTTGAGGACTAAGGATGAGTACAGTACTATTTTATAACCCAACAACTATGGGTTTCTGTATATATCCTCTACTTCTTCATGCAATCTAAACAGATTTTTCTTTAGCTTACCCCTCATGGAATACTTCATTACCATTGCCACATCCATCTGACCTTACAACATTCTCTCCGGAGATCTCTTTAGCCAGATCAAAAGTTATAAGCCAGGAGCTCTATTCCTCAACTTCAGGAAACAGCTTTGCAAGTGGCTTTATTGTGCAAAATGTATCACTATTTTTCTAGCTGCTCTAGCAGTTTCCTCATCGATTCGCTAAAAGCTTGCTCCCCTTGCTAAGGGTTTCCCCCACGGCTTTTCCCAGCTCCATCCACTGTCCAGTTGCAAAGTCAATGCCAAGTGTTTGAATGTTTGTTTTCACCAGTAGCACCACACTTCTGAGTAAGTGCTTCCTTATTAGTTCCCTTTTGCTGCATTACAAACCACCCCAAAGTGCAGTGGCTTAAAACAATAATAATTATGTATTTAGTTTACAGGTTCTCTTGGATACCTGGGCAGTTACTTGGTTCTCTCATGTGTCTGGGCTGAGATAGTGGGTTGGCCAGAGGATGGATGTTCTAGGGTAGTCTCATGTATCTGGCAGTTGGCTGAAACAATAAGGGAGAAAGGGCAACACATGCATCATTCTCTAGTAGGCTTCCTCAAGCTTCTTCACTTGGTGGTAGCTGAAGCATTCCCAAAATAGCAAGAGGACAAACCGTGCCAAGCAATTATTTTTCATGCCTCTGCCTATCTTATGATGGGTGATGCTCCACTGGCCAGAGCAAGCCAGGTGGCCAACCCAGATTCATGTGCAGGAGAAGCAGATTCCACCTTCTGATGGAATGAGATGAAATATGACCAGTTTTTCGGGTTACAACAAACCTTAGTTGACCCAAGTCAACAGTCTAGCTTTTAATCACTGTCCTCAGGTTAAACATCTCACTAAAACCCACATAGTCAATGAATCTTTTAGGAAAAAAATACATTAAATTTCAAATGCCAACTAATATCTATAGCTAATTAAAATAAAATGTAATTCTCTGCCTTAGATCATTATAGCTGCATAATGATGAGGGCAAAGATATTTTGGACAGTAGGAGAAGAAAGTTCACACATGACTATAGAATATGTTACATATTCTTCTCTAATTCAGATCTCAAGACAAAAAGAAGGAATTGGGATGGTGACTAAAAGTGTCAATTTGGTGGAATGAATAGATGGTCCATCTCTAGGCACACAGAGATAGATTTAAATTCTTTTAAAGGAGTAGGAGGGCTCATAAATCCAGGGCAATGTAGCAAGATGTCTTGCTTCATTCCATGCCAATTTAGTAAGCATAGCATTTCACACTTTATTCACACTTGGCAATTTACACAGCTCCCTACTGTCATTCATTCACTTCACTTTCAAAATGCCTGATAGTCATGGCACACAGCATTATCGCCATTTCAAAGATTGCTGAGATTTCCCCAAGGGCCCAAAAAGTCAGCGTCAAGGGAGAAGAGAGAGACAAGGGGCCATGACTGGAGGAGGCAGAGCAGAGAGATGAGCATTGACAGGAGGGTGGGCATTATAACAGTCAGAAGGTTGTTTGAGAGAATTAATGCTTCAGAAGCCCTTCAAGACAGGGCTTTGGAGATCAGGAAGTTGTTTTTTTTCAGACAAAATTTCCTTGGGGGCAAGAAGACAAAGAGAGATGAGGCCAGAAATGAGAAGGCAGAAGCCAGAGCAGGGTACGTGGCCCCATGAGCTGCTGGATGCTCACATGCAGCTTCCCAGCCATAACAAATGGTTTCATAGCTCAGGATTCTGGGTTCTTTCAAAAGAAAATGTTAAGTCTTGGAGGGCTAGCTTCCTGGCTATGTTAAAAAAATTAGGAGATAAGTTTCACACATGCAGATGAGATATTTACATCAGTAGAGGGGTCATTTGTGTATAAGCAGAAACAGCCTTTTCAGATGAAAGTGTGACAATGGGAACATGTGTTTTGCACCAGACTTTAAGTGCAGGAAGTATTTTATGCATAGGGCTTCACGTATTTACTTGTTATTTTATTCATTCAGTAAATGTTAAATGCCTGTTATATGACAAGAAATTTCTCAAGCGTCAAGAATATATGGATGAATAAAATCTTCACACTCACATAGCTCGTGGCCAAGGCCAGGGCTGTCCAGTGGAAATGTGATGCAAGGCACATATGTTCTTCCTAGCAGCTTTCCAGTAACTCACAGCTCATCTCAGTTCAAAGTAGTCATATTTTCCGGGGCTTGTGGCCACCAAACTGGACAGCACATATTTGGGTGGGCACAGGGACATAAACAATTATCATACAATTTGAAAACTGCTATGACAAAAATTTTACAAGGACAATGAATGAAGGCATGGGTTTTAAACTCCTAGATTACTCACGTTGTTAGCTACAGTTACCTAGAGTATGTCTGGGTTAGAGGAAAAAAAAAAGATTATTCCATCTTTTAATAAACATGAGAAATGCTTCATCCTACACCCTGTCTTTGAAATTCAAAATGCACATTTGTATATTAAAAGGTCTGAGAAGCCCTGCAGAAAAGAAATGACCTTACGTACACTCACCACAACATTTCCTCGCAGTTATTGACAGTAGACACCCACCACATATTTTTTGATAATTATAAATAGCTATGAGAAACACTGGGAAAATTCTGCTTAGAGAATGTAAGCTCCTGGGCACCTGGGTGGCTCAATTGGCTAAGGATCTGACTCAATTTCAGCTCAGGTCATGATCTAATGGTTCATGGGATTGCTCCCCGTGTCAGGCTCTGTGCTGAAAGTGTGGGGCCTGCTTGGAATTCTCTCTCTCTCTCTCTCTCTCTCTCTGCCCCTCTCCTACTCCTTCTTTCTTTCTCTTTCTCTTTTTCTTTCTCAAAATAAATAAAGAACTTTAAAAAATAGAATGTGAGCTCTAATTAATAGACTTATGTTGGACAATGAAGGGTTCTAGTTCAACACTGCTCAATATCCATACATATTTTTCTCCTGAAATATCTAGTTCAATTTTCCTGCCATAGGAAAGTCTAGTGAACATACTTTGATCTTTCCAGGAATCTATGCCTAAAACACACTGTTTCTTCTATCTAAAATGGCCTTCCTCTCTTTTCCCTCTGCTCTTAGAAGAATTCCTTGTTATTTTTCAAGACGCAGTGTAAACATCACATTTACTCAGACTCTCCCTGACTCCTCATGGCAGAAATAAAGTTCTCTGTGTATTCAAAATAATGTCTATAAGGACCTATGTACATGGTTAATGTCCTTAATATGAGGCAAGGGCCCAGTCTTATCTATCACTATATTCCCAGAAACTGGCCCAGCTTCAGGCATATACTAGGTGTCCCCCACTCATCCCATACATCCATCCCATTAATGAGGGGCACTCAGCTAGGGTATTTTTCCCCTAAAATGTTATTGAGATATTGATATATAACATATGTCATATATGACATAGAACATATTTGTTTAATCAGTGTGATGACTAGATACATGTATATATTGCAAAATGATTACCACAATAAGGTTAGCTAACATTGCTATTCCATCAGATAATTATGATTTGTGTGTGTGGATGTGTGTGTGTGTGTGTGTGTGTGTGTGTTGGTAACATTTAAGATCTGCTTTCTTTTTTTTTTTAAGTTTATTTATTTTTGAGACAGAGAGACAGAGTACAAATGGGGAAAGGGCAGAGAGAGAAGGAGACACAGAATCCGAAGCAGGCTCCAGGCTCTGAGCTGTCAGCACGGAGCCTGACGTGAGGCTCAAACCCACAAACTGTGAGATCATGACCTGAGCTGAAGTTGGACACTTAACTGACTAAGCCACCCAGGTGCCCCAAGATCTGCTTTCTTAAGAGCTTTCATATATATAATACAGTAGTGACAATTACAGTTTTTTAAAATATTTATTTTTTTAATAGACAAAGAAAGAGTGGGGGAGGGGCAGAGAGAACGGGAGACAGCAGGCTCTGAGCAGTCAGCACAGAAGCTGATGTGGGGCTTGAACTCACAAACCGCAAGATCATGACCTGAGCCAAAGTCAGACGCTTAACCGACTGAACCACCCACACGACCAAGTAGTGACAATTACAGACACCAGGCTGACCGTTAGATTCCCAGATCTTATTTACCTGGTAACTGGGAGTTTCCACACATTCTAACATTTCCCCAGTACCTCCAATCCCAGCCCCTGGCATCTGCCATTCTACCCTCTCTTTCTATGAGTTTGGCTTTTTAGAATTCTGGTTTATTTTTCATATCAGGAATTGTCCTGCTCCTTGCCCTTCCAGTGTCCGTTCCAGGCCCTGTGAGGATCCAGTGAGGCCTGACTTGGGCAGCAGGGCAGACACTGCATTCTGGTGGCTGGAGCTGCAAGATCTCCCACCCTTTCTGCCTGACCTCCTTCTCCTCCCGGCCTCCTTGCTTGACTTGAGTCTTCCTAAGGAGGCTCCTGGTGTATTCTTGACTTCATTAGCCCTGGTCTCTGCTTGGCCCTGATGAGGAATGGCCAAGGCATCAACTCCATACATTGCTTTGGCCTTTGTCAAAAGTCAAAGGGCTGACTCCGCCACCTACTTGCCTGACATCCTGATCTGCAGCTCATCTCTGCTCCTCTGCTCTCAGAACACACCTCCCTCTGGACTGTCTTCTTATCCCACTACCAAACCCCAGCCAGCTGTGACCACAGTCTTGCCAAACACAATAAACTGCCCAGAAGTTAACCCCCTTCATGGATCCCTCCAGTTGTGACTCTGTCCCCTGTGTCTGTGACTCTCACCTTTCCCCTCATCCTCTGAACTGTCAAGAGAATACTTTCACACCTCTCTCCACTTTGATATCATCAGCTTCTTAATTCACTCTCCTGGGGTCTTCTTTCTCCCTGATCTCCTCCTCTCTTTCTAGCATGCTCTACTGATGCATTGTGGGACCCACTTCAAATCTTGGAATGAAGTAGAAATTACACAGTAAATACTGTTTTTTCTTTTATCCTATTTCATACACTAGACCTGTCTTAGGGAACAGTCCCTGACGGCCCTGTTGAGTAGATTCGGATAAAAAAAAATCCAGAGATAAACATGTCAAATTATTTTTCTGTTTCGCATGCCTAACTTCATCACAAAGGAGGGTCAAGGGGCTTTTGGATCCTGGTCTTTGGTTAATAAAAACTACGCATCATTGCTTCAGGGATGTGTCACCGAGCGATGCCCTTTGGGCTGCAATGTTATGAAAATGAGAATTGTTTAATTTACAGCTTTTCTTATACCAGCCTTGTAGATCTGAAAAATTAATTACCAAATGTCATATTTTACAAAACTAGGTAGAGAAAGGGAGGCAGCCAAATGTGAGAGCCAGGGGCCCCTTTTACATGGTAATATCTTAAAAGCCAGAGAGAATGGTCACACTGTGTGGCTTTTTTCCTGCTGTTGACTGTCATGGCCCTTTCCCCCTGGGACCTGGGGCCTGCAGCAAGGAATGAGTCCATCAGGCTGGCTGGTATGGCATTCTGCCTCCCTCCTTATTGAGCTGCATGCCACAGGCAAGATCCTCACCTCTTTGAGATTCAATATGTCCATCTGTATCATAGATGAGTATTACCATCTACTTCATAAAGTTCCTATAAGAATTAAATGTGGAAACATATACAAAACTCTCCTAGCCAGAGGGACACCCCAGGGGTTTTCACTTTCCTGTCCTCCCACGCTGGTTTCAGCCTGAGGCCTGCGGATCCCATGCATACTCGCTCAGTGCCCCTCTGGTTCCTTTCCATCATGCTCATGACATTAGGGAGAAGAAAACACCAATTTCCACACCCCAGCCAACTCATGTCTTTCCTACATCTTTTCTGAACTTTCATTACTTGAATCGATTTGTTTCTTTTATGTATTGCCTTTGTCACTGGAAAATGCCCCCTGCCCCAAACATACACAGGGGCCAAATATTCATTTTGGAACTGGAAGATAGTTAGAATTAGTTGCACCCACCTCCTCACTAGACAAGTGGGGAAAATGAGGCATAGAGAAGAGATGTGAGCTGCTAAGAGATATGCAGATAGGGAAGCCAGGTCCCTGACTTCCTCTGCATTGTCCTCAGAGCCTGGAGTTTTTATTCAGAAGGCCGAAGATTCTAAACCTAGTTATACCATTTACTAAGCGTGTGATGCTTGCCAACTCCTTAGTATGCCTGAGCCGGTTTCCTCATGTATAAACTTGGCATAGCCTTCTCTGGATTGGGTATGAACTATGATTACTTTCTTTGGAATACTCAAATGATTCAGGGTTCCCCCACTCAGACAATCATGAGAATGTTGTTCTCTGTTCTTATGATCCTTCCTGCTGGGAAGGAATCCAAGTGTTTATTTAGTCCAAGAAATCAGTTCTAGGTATCATCATCTCCGAGGGACCATAGTTAGCAGGGCATGTACACTCCTTTTGCCAACTGTGATGGCCACACAATGTCACTGTTATAACTCATTTGGTCTTCACATCATCTTGTTTGTCCCTGATGGATCACCACTGGAGCCTGATGGTGGGGAAGCCAGGAACTTCCCCATCCCAGACAGATGGGGCTCAGGAGTCTATACCTGCTGTTGGACTTTGGGTCTGAAGAAGGAATCTCCCTTCCATAGTGTTAGGGGATGTACCTGTGCTTAATAAGATCACACTATAGATCTTGGCTCTGATTACAGCTCTTTAGTAGCCTACTTTTTCTAATTTTTACTCTTCTATTTAGCCATCTTTGTAAAGCATGGCCGTAGTCTCAGAATGGGTGGGTCTGGAAGGTTACTGGTCACAGAGACACCCAAGACCCTGAACCATTACTGTCTCCTGACCTCCTAACCCCAAATGTTGAAGATAAGCCAAATCCAATCCTCTTTCCTGTTCCATGATGAGTAGCATTTTTCCTGGTGAAGGTCCCTCCCATTATCTCAGGCTGGATGATACTTTTTTCTAGGGATGCCGTGAGGGTTGATGGTGCCAGGCACATGAAGAATGTGGGTACTCTTCTTTCGCTTCTGCCACTCAGGGTAAGCAAAAGTTTAGTCAAAGAGCTTTATTTAGGGGGAAAAACATAGGGAGAATACATTTTTAAAAATCAAGTTTGATACTTATAGGAAGACAGTAAGGAGAGGGCTGTGCAGAAGGCTTATAGAAGAGGGGATCAGTCTTATGAATGTAACTTTCGTCATGTTTGACTTTTTAAAAGTCTCTCTGTAACTTACATATTCAAAAATTAAAGTCAAATCAATAAAATTGAAAAGAAGAATATATCTAAAACTGAAAGGAAACTGAAACAAATGCATGTAATTATGTTTTAAATGAATTATGTTTAAATAAACACACGGGGGGGGGAGAGAAAAAAAAGAAAAGAACTAATTCTAGTAACTAATGGCCACAGTGTTTGACTCCGTGTGGGGTGCAACACACAGACATGCACTTTTGAGTAAGTTTGCTTATTTTAGTTTTATTGGCATAATTCTGGAGCTATTTTAAGTGTAATATAGGATTGAACAAATAAATGAACATGTTGAGGCTGTTTGGCACCAAGATACTCCTTGTGGAAGAAGCAACATTCAAATATGGATGGGAGGTCGATTAGGATTGAAGGTATTGGTGTGATCTCAGGATTTCCAAAATATGTATAATACACGTGCACAGGCATGCTTATATGCACAGGTATGTTTGTGTGTGTGCACATGTATTTGTATGTATGTGCATCTTTACGTGAAAAGTATGTAGCTGTTTCCTATCTCTGTCTGCTGAGAGAGCCAAGAAGCAAAGCCATCCTAGCAGAAGTGATCACACCTAATGCTGGGATCTGGGTCTCTAATACCATCCACATTAAAATGGGCATGGGGCACCTGGGTAGCTCAGTTGGTTAAGCATCTGTGTCTCATTCTTTCTCTGCCCCTCCCCTACTTGTGCTGGATCTCTCTCTGTCTCTTAAAACTGAATAGGTGTAAAAAAAAATTTTTTTAAATCACCTGGGCCAGAGAAATCAGTAATCAAGTTTGGTCAGGGTACATACAAGATAAGTTTAGAGCATCTTGTATGCAGAAAGTAAGAAATGTTAAAAAAAATAGAAGTATGTTGCAAGGACATAGAGGAGATTTTAGGAGGCCAAATATGACACAACTTAAGAATCAAATAATTAAATACAGTAATGAATTGTAAACCATTTAAAATAGGAATGTATGATTTGGTGTTGATAATAGACTGAAAGACTGATGGACAGATAGGTAATTGGTAAAGCATTATTATAGTAGAATACTGAAGGTCATCTGTTAAAGGTGGAGGTAGTGCCTAGAATTTGGCAACTGGGATAGTAAAGATTGCTCCAGGCAAGAATCATCAATGGATGCTAAATATAGGAGCATTTTGATAAGAAGGATATTTGTATGGTCTTACAATGTCTCTCTACTGTCTGCTTATTAGTTTCAAGGAGAGGAAAAATCGTCCTTATATGGTGGAGAAATTGGGAAACTCCCTGTCTGGGCGAAATTGGGAAATCGTCCTTATATGGTGGCGAAATTGGGAAACTCCCTGTCTGGGCGATCAACAGTCACATCATCTATGAAAGGTGCAATACCCAGAGAGGAACACAACATCAACTATGCTGCATTGCAAGAATACATACTATTAATCTTATCATGAAGAAACATCAGACAGATCCAGAATGAAAATAGTTGTATTTAACCAAAAAGGAGGGGGAAAAGGTGAGACTGTACTCTTCAAAAATGACAATGTCATAAAAGTCAAGGAAAGGCTATGAAAATGTTTGAGATTAAAGGAAGGCAAACAGATATGACAACTAAATGGAGTACTTGACTCTCACCTGGACCCTGAACAAGAGGGGGGCAATCCTATAAAGGACATTATTAAGCCAATTAAAAAAGTTGGATCAGAACAGCAGGCTAAGTAAAAGCACAACACTCATAAATTTACTGAAACTGATCATGGTTCTGTGTTTACATAAGAGCATATCCCTGTTATTAGGAAATGCACACTGAAGTGTTTAGGAGACAAAGACTGGTGTATTTAACTTACTCTCATGATTTCTAAAACATGTATATACATGTGAACATGCATGCTTATGTGTACATGTATATGCACACATTTGTATATGATATATATGTAGATAGATAGATAGATGATAGCTAGATGGGTATAAATAAATAGATGATAGATGATTGACAGATAGATAGATAGATAGATAATATAGATGGTTGGGGTGCCTGGGTGGCTCAGTTGGCTAAGTGTCTGGCTTTTGACCTCGATTCAGGTCATGATCTCATGGTTCATGGGCTTGAGCCCCACATCAGGCTCTGCGCTGACCATGCAGAGCCTGTTTGGGATTCTCTCCCTCTTCCACTCCTTCCCTCACGTTCTCTCTCACTCTCTCTCTCTCTCTTTTTCTCTCAAAATAAATAAATAAACTTAAGAAAAGATAATATAGATTGTTGGATGCATGGGTGGATGAATAAATAGATGATAGATAGATAGATGATAGATAGATAATAGGAGATAGATTAGACAGATTGATAGATGATAGATACATAGGTAGGTAGATAGATAAATAGATGATAGATAGGTAAACAGATTTAAGCAGATGATCAAGCAAATAAGGTAAAATGGTAACAACAGGTCAATCTGGATAAATGGCACATAGTATTCTTCATACAGCTTTTATTTTTGCAATTTTTATTTAAATTTAAAATTATTTTCAGATTAAAGTAAAAATGATGTTTCTGATATGGTTGGTGTGGAGAAAGCAAATGAGGACCTTGGCTCTTGAGAAGAGCTCATGATGAAATGGAATAGACCTGACAAGAACCTTCAGGGAAAGGGGAACTGAAGAACAACTTCAGTTGTTTCCACATTTGCCTGAGGTCACATCTCCCTCTTTATATAAACATCATGCAACTTAATGAGTACATATTTTCCAGCTCAGGACTCTTTTTGAGTCACACTATAAATGTCAGAAATAATCCCATGCTTAATACATCAAATCTATTCCAGCACTTAATTATATCCTTTTGTTCTCACAAATCATTTGTGCTTAGAAATAATAGGGGAAGAGCAAATGTGAAACAATTGGCCATTGACTCTTAAGCGTAGTGTCAGACCAAATGGGGCCATCACCAGTGGAGAGTGTGGCATCAGAGGAAACTGGAGGTAAGCTATCAAATGCCACAATTCCCAGAGTGAGCTTCAGGACATAAAGCTGGGGTCTTCCTTTTGCAGTCAAGGTGATTCTTGCCAGTAGAATGTTCTCCATCCCCATGATTATCCACTTTATCTACAAGAATCTCATCAATAAAGAGAATTCCTCAGACTATGTCACTTTGAATGTTTTAAAATTTCGTTTGCACTCTATTTCAAACATAACAAGTCACATTCATTTTAAGCTATAGAAGAGCTTCCATGTATTTCTTAATTTATTCTTTAAACTCCTGGTTAACCTATTCATTTTTTAGGATGTTCTTTAACCTGCATGTATTTGTGGTCTTTCCAAATTTTTTCTTGTGGTTGACTTCAAGTTTCATAATGTGTGGTTTAAAAATATGAATGGTATGAATTCAATCTTTTTGTACTTGTTGAGGGCTGATTTCTGACACAGTGTGTGATAAAATCTGGAGAATGTTCCATGTATACTCAAAAAGAATGTGTATTTTGGTGCTTTAGGGTAAAATGTTCTGAATATATCTGTTAAGTCCACCCAGTCCAGTGTGTTATTAAAAGCCATTGTTTCCTTGTTGATTTTCTGCTTAGATGATCTGTCTGGCACAAAACAGACAAATAGATCAATGAAACAAGAGAAAAACCAGAAATGGACTCACAACTATATGGTCAACTAATCTTTGACAAATTAGGAAAGAATACCCAATGGAAAAAAGACAGTCTCTCCAAAAAATGGTGCTGGAAAAACTGGAAAACTACATGCAGAATAAAACTGGACCACTTTCTTACACCATAAACAAAAAAAAATTATCAAAATGAATGGAAGACCTAAATGTAAGACAGTAAATTATAAAAAATCTTAGAGGAGAACACAGACAGCAACCTCTCTGACCCCAACCCCAGCAACTTCTTACTAGACATATTACCAGAGGCAATGGAAACAAAAGCAAAAAATGAACTATTGGGACTTCACCATGACAAAAAACTTCTGCACAGCAAAGGAAACAATAAACACAACTAAAACACAGCCTAAAGAATGGGAGAAGATATTTTCAAATGACGTATCTGATAAAGGGTTACTATCCAAAATCTATGAAGAACATATCAAATTCATCACCCAAAAACAAAGTAATCCAATTAAGAAATGGGCAGAAGACATGAATAGATGCTTTTCCAAAAAAGACAGATAACAAGCACATGAAAAGACACTCAACATCACTCAACATCAAGGAAATACAAATCAAAACCAAGATGGGATACCACCTCACACCTGTCAGAAAGGTTAAAATTAACAATGCAGGCAACAACAGATGTTGGCGACTATGCAGAGAAAAGGGAACCCTCTTACGCTGTTGGTGGTAATGAAAACTGAGGCAGCTGCTCTGGAAAATGGTATAGAGGTTTCTCAAAACGTTAAAAATAGAACTATCCTGTGATACAGTAATTGGACTACTAGATATTTACCCAAAGGATGTAAAAAAACAGATTCAAAGGAGCACATGCATCTCAATGTTTATAGCAGTGCCATAAACAATAGCTAAACTATGAAAGAGCCCAAATGTCTGTCTACTGATGATAGAGAAGATATGATATGTGTGTGTGTGTGTGTGTGTGTGTGTGTGTGTGTATTACTCAGCCATCAAAAAGAATGAAATCTCGTTATTTGCAACTATGTGGATGGAGGTAGAATGTATTATGCTAAGTAAAATAAGTCAATCAGAGAAAGAGAAATACCATATTATTTCACTCATATGTGGAATTTAAAAAACAAAACACATGAACATATGGAAGGAAAAAACAGACAGTGGGGGAGAGAGAGAGAGAGGGAAGCAAACCATAAGAGACTTCTAACTACATAGAACAAACTGAGGGTTGTTGGAGGGAGGTGGATGGTGAATGGACTAAATGGGTGATGGGTACTAGGGAGGGCAGTTGTTATGGTGAGCACTGGGTGTTATATGTAAGTGATGAATCATTAAATTCAACTCCTGAAACAAATAATACACTGTATGTTAACTAACTAAAATTTAAATTAAAATTTGAAACAAACAAAAAATAAAAATAAAAATCCCATTTACAATTTAAAAAGTTATAGAAGAGCAAGTTTGTTTGAAAATGTCTTAATTTTGAATAATTTGAATAAGAACCTAAAGAAGATATATCCTTACATCCCACCTTACATCCCACCTCTTTTTTCTCTCTCATATGCATGTTTATATACCTATCAGTACATGCATACATACACATATGTGTGTGTGTGTGTGTGTGTGTGTGTGTGTGAAGTTTCTTGACACTTTCACAGAAATAAGCACTCTGGCCTTTCAGGATCAGCATTTGCTCCTTAGGTGAAGAGGGATTTGTAAACTCCTTCATGGAGAATCTGATATAAACTGGGTTAAAAAAAGGACCCTCCATTTAAGCAAACACAAGAGTGGTGTAATGCATTTGTGACAACCTCATGTGTCATCCACACTCTATCAATAGATGTCTTGAGGAGCTAAGGAGGGTTAAATTAACAATTACTTTATGCTCAATAATTCAAAGGCAAAATCAGACTCTCTCCACAGAGTAAGATTTCAGTGGTGACTGGAGACGGTCCACTGCCATGTCAAATCTCCCTCTCTCCTCTGCAGGGTATCCCTAGAATTCATCATCTAGTGAAAAGCTAAATTTCTCTAACCTCACGATTTGAATGAAGCAGGATTGATTCCAACGTCTCCAGCATATACTTAAAGTAAACCTCTCTGCTTCTCGCCTTTAAGCCAGCCGCACACATTTGAGTTGAGCTCTGAGATATGGGGAGGGCTTCATTTTTAAAAAATCAGCTTTCCAAAATCCAAGCTAGTCAAATTCCTAAGATTAAAGATGATTTTCGGCTTTACTAATAAATCCTATTTTCATCAGATGACGTGCCTCCACGTTTAAGTCCTAATGTGAGGCCAAGCAGCTTTACTTTAACATGATAATACACTTGGAGCTATTTAACTTCATATGGCTGCTAGCTTCCACACAAAAGGACCCAAGACTGCCATGCACCCAACAGATATTAGGTGTGTGCCCATGACATCTAATACACATGCTATTAGGAGGCAAGGACAGAGAAGATGGTCTCTACTCATAGGATGCCTACTTCGGTAGAAGAAACACACAAGCTAACTGATAAATAACATACACTTATTCAGTGTTAAATGAAACTAAGGTATAAACAAAATTGAATAGAAGATGACAGGAAAGAACATGTGCATGTACCAGAGGGAATCAGGGAACATGAGCAGGTTTTCTGAAGGCTCCAGACAAGTTGCTAGGTGAAGAATGTGAGGAAAGAAGTTCTCAACACATGGGACAATATGTGAAAAGCCACAGGTGTGGCTTGAGGAAGAGCATGGGTGGCTTGCCCCCAGTGGAGGATGGTTGTGTGCTTGGGACCTGGGGTGTACTGTAGAGTGGCTGGGGATGAAGCTGGGAGAGACGAGCAGAGTATGACTGGCCTTGGATCCTGATGAAGAAGGATGTGTCTGTATGAATCGTGTGGGTTATTATTTTATATTCTGTATTTTATATTGCTTTGACATCTTAAGGCCTTGATGATGTGGGAGACAATGACCTCCCAGGGATAGCTAATTCCTAGAAATAGTAAACTACTTGCCTATGAGCATGTCTTTGATATGCAATCAATGCCAAGTTCACACTCCTACCTGATGCCTTTTATCAGCTTTTGCAGTCCAGAATGCTATACATCTTCCCTATATCACTCCAGGGCCAGCTCTCAGATGGGAAAACTAGGGACAGCCTTATAGCCCAAAGCCTGCCGAAATTATTCAAATTATCCAATTCTAAACCTGCTCAGCAGCTTGACCCCACCTCACCCTTTCCTTCTTATGAAAACTACAACAAAGCCTCTTGCCCATGTTCCCTTCTTATTCCTTCTGCCTCCTGACTGACCCTGGTTCTTCTCTGTGCAGCCCTGCATGGTGTGGCATGACCCCTCCTTTTAGGAACACCTCTCCTTTTAGGAACTGTGAGTAGCAAACTATTGTTTCAATGGCAGTCAACTCCTGATCTGCTAACTTCACCATACCTGCAAATAAGAACAAAATTCTGGGCACATTTTAACACAGTGTCCTAAAGGCAAATGCAGTGCAACAGAGGCATTAAAGTAAGTATAGTTTCTTTCACAGGAAGGTAGCTCTAATAACACTTGGCAGAATCAGATAGCATGAAGGAAGACTCAGGCAGGATAACCAGTAGGAGGTAATTGTAATCATCAAAGAGAACAATAATGAGGGCTGAAGGGGATGGTGGCAAAGTTGGAAAGCTTCTAAATGTAATCAGTCACAAGGATGAATTTCACATTCTTGTATCTTATTTTTACAGATCTTCTGTTCTTCTTTCTTTCCTATCACCTATCTTTTCTTGTTAGAGGGCAAACATCTAGGAAGATGACTGTCTTCTCTAATTTGTTATTTCTAGCTGGGCATGGGCTAGATGGTCAGATACTCAAGTTTATTAGAAGAGTAGCTAGAATGAATAAATGGAGTACATGAATGAAGGTCCAAAGAACTATCATAAACAAAATCTGTGAGCTGGAGTGTATGGAAACATTGGAATCCCTTTTAAATCCTCAGAGATATATGTTTCAGCTAATTTCTAGGTTCTTGGAGGTCTGAATGTTTCAGATAGAGAAATATTATCTGAATAAGTTGGAAGGCTGAGAGATTGTAAAGGTTGGGAATCTTATACAGAGAATAAATACATTTCTTCAGTTCTGGCCATTGAACAAGGACAGGCTTGGCAACATCATGTTCTAGTCCCACTGCAGATGTCTCACTTCCTGCGAAACCACAGGGGTTGATCCACGATGTGTGGTGCAAGACCCGATTAAGAACCCACCAGCAGAAGCCCAAGTATAATGATAAAAAACAGCCACGGACAAAAATGGTAGCTTATCTGCTGAGTCCAAAGGCATGCTAGCAATGGTTTTCAGTACAGAATAGGGGAATAACAGGTGATGCAGAAGTTAAAAGAGGTATGTGTTTGGGAGAAAGCTGACTTTTCAGAATGCAAAACCATTGCCTCAGTTCATGTGTTTCTGTCTTGCTACACGACCTTCCATTTCTTTGACTGAAGAGTTGGTAGAAAAGTTTTGTTATGATGTTGGAAGTAACCTAAGGATACTTAGAGACTTGAAATCCCATTTTCAAAGTGGATTTATGTCTTTATGAGAACTGTCCTCCAGGATATTCAGGTAGAAGAGTCCCAGTGGGGGCAAGTAGACTGAACCCAACTGGAAGGCATGATATCAGGGAAGGCCCATAGAATGATCCATTTCCAGAATAAAGAGGAAATCTGCATTGGAAATAGTCAAGAAAGAGAGAGAAGTATGTGTGGTGGGTAAGGAAAATTTATCATGAAAGTAATGAGCTATAATGTGGATGTCTGGGAGAACACAGAGTTAGGAAAAGATGTGATGAATACAGGGCACCTGGGTGGCTCAGTCAGTTAAGCCTCCGACTCTTGATTTTGGCTCAAATTATGATCTCACAGTTCATGGTTCAAACTCTGCATTGGGCTCTGAACTGACAGTGCTGAGCCTGCTTGGGATTCTCTCTCTCTGCCTCTCCCCCACTCATTCTCTCTCTCTTTCTCTTTCAGTCTCTCAAAATAAATAAACTTAAAAAAATATGTAAAGAATACACTGGTCTGTGTCATTGAGGAGCCAGTTTGTAAACAAAAGGTGTAAACTTATGTTGATCTTTTAATAATGATAATTGTTGCATTTGTTTTGTCCTTTTTTTTATGTTTATTTATTTTTGAGAGAGAGACAGAGTGCGAGAGGGGAGGGGCAGAGAGAGAGAGAGAGAG
Organism: Cryptoprocta ferox; assembly: GCA_028646485.1. Taxonomy (NCBI): domain Eukaryota; kingdom Metazoa; phylum Chordata; class Mammalia; order Carnivora; family Eupleridae; genus Cryptoprocta; species Cryptoprocta ferox. The sequence continues at coordinate 3,849,868 of CM053578.1, forward strand.
AGAGAGACAGAATCTAAAGTGGGCTCCAGGCTCTGAGCTGTCAGCACAGAGCCTGACGTGGGGCCCAAACCCACAGACCATGAGATCATGACCTGAGCAGAAGCTGGAAGCTCAACCGACTGAGCTACCCAGGTGCCCCTGTCCTATGTTTTGTAAGGCTTGGTATCAGGCCTTTTGCATGCACCATGTCTGATTCTGAAAACAATCATTATCCTCTTTCCAGAAGAAGAGAATAGTAAAATACAGAGCAGCAGATTAAAATGCCCAAGCTCGTGTGGGTAAGTGAATGAACGCAGGCTTCAATGTATAGTTGCTCCATAAGTTTGTCCTTGATTTCCATTAGTTTTATGTGGTGCCTCTCTTTCACTGTAGGGATGAATGTGGCTACTTGAAGCTCGTACATTGTCCTAGAACAAAGGAAACAAATAGACACATTGTTCTCCTCAAGTGACATAGAGTTTTGTTGGAGAAATTAGATTTTCCACCTAAAAAAATAATGGAGCAGTGAAAAACAGCACAGAATTAAATATACAGAAGTTAGGGAAGAGTAAGATAATATTTGAATGGAGGAGGGGGTCCGGACATTAAGCAAGTAGAACTTAAGCTGGGCCATTAAGGAAGGTGAGGTCTGGCTTAGAAGAGGAGATCCTAGAGGTAGCATCCGTCTATAACAAGAAAGAAAACTTAGCTCTACAAGAGTGTTATGTTTCATTTTTTGTTTTTTTTTCCCTCTCTGTGCTAAATTCATTCTGCATGCTTCCTTTCTTATCATCACAGATTCACCTGCCCCCCTCCCACACACAAAAGTTGTGGGAAGAGAAATCTGATTGATTAAATTTCCAGAACTGGAACTTGGCAACATTTTATAGTTGGCAAAGCTACTGCACATTAAAAGGTAGCTGTGTTCTGCTGCCTCTCTTTTCTCCCACATCTCTTCCAGTCCCTCTGGTCTCCACAACCATGTGGGAAAATGGACTTGTGATCATCCTTAGCAGGCTCACAAACCTGTCTATTCCCAACTTCTTTTTACTTGTGGCTGGCAAAAGGTGGGAAGAGCCCGAGGTATAAGGATGTTAATGTGTAGGATTGCGGTGCAGTGCCAGAGGCAGGGAAAAGGGAAGGTAGAGGTCTTAGCCCTAAACTTGATTCTCCAATCCCTCCCTCACAGATCTCTGCAGCAGGGTTTCCCGGTAATGCTTCTACCTGACACAATCAAAATTGTTGCTCTGACCTCTGATATCTTCCTCCTGTGCTCCAGTCTACCACTGGCCATTAATGTCCATTGGCCAGACCAGTCCTACAAATGTGAGCAGTAACAAAGCCTGTTGATGGCTGACCTCACAATGTTCTCTCCACTTTTTGTTTTCAAACAGGATACAGATATGCAGAGAACTACCTTCCACCATAAGTCTACATGCTTCCAAGGAAGGAAGCCCTGTCTCCAGTTTCAGGGAGTAAACACTGATTGGTTTAAGCTCTTGATGGACTAAATCAGTGTTTCTCAAATTGTGGTGCATAGGCCAGCTGCATTCACATTCAGCTGAGAACCATAACTCCAGGGCAGAGCCCATAACCAATGTTTTAGCAAGCACTTCAGGTGTTTCTGACACAAGCTAATGTGTGGGAATCATGGGTCTACACTGATGATGTTGGCCCCATTATCCTCACAAGTGATTGGACGCAGTCAGTGGGTCTCATCTGGGAGCAGTGTGCTCCCCTCACTCCATGGGGACCTTTGGTAGTATCTGGAGACATATTTGACTCTCCGACCTAGAATTGTTCATCTGTTTCCTGAATAATTCCTGTTTTTATCCCCATGTTGATTGCTATGCTTTATTACCTTGGCCAGTGGTTCTCAAAGTATGGTCACTGGAACAGTATCATCAGCCTCAACTGGGACCTTGTTAGAAATGAAAACTTCCAAGCCTGCCCCAGAACTGTTGAAATAGAAACTCTGCGGTGGAGCCCCAAACTCTGGCGTTTTCACAAGCCCTATGGATGACTCTGATCAGTGGTTGAGAACCACTGATTTTGGCTGTTCTCTTTCAAGGTCATAAACAACACTGCTCTTTGGCTCCACTGTAGTGTTTCCAGATATTTCCGGCTAGTTCGTTTCTTAAGTCGTTCAAGTCCATGCCATTTTAACGATTAAATATTTTCATTTTAATTCTCTTTATAACATGCATTTTACTCAGATGTTTGGTGATTTGGTTGTCTTTTTATAATTGTAAATAGAGAGCACTGATGAAGGCAACTTCTTTGAAGTTGTGTCAGTCTGTTTTTCCCAAGGGCTAACTGGATTCTTTATCAGGGACTGGGACATGTAGAGGCAAATGTGAATTCTTTATTTCTTTAAAAATTTTTAAAATGTTTTATTTATTTTTGAGACAGAGAGAGAAAGAGCATGAGAGGGAGAGGGGCAGAGAGACCGGGAGGCACAGAATCTGAAGCAGGCTCCAGGCTCTGAGTTGTCAGCACAGAGCCCGACATGGGGCTCAAACCCACGAACATGAGATCATAACCTGAGCTGAAGTCACAGGCTTAATTGACTGAGTCACCCAGGTGCCCCAAATATGGATTCTTTAAAAGAGATTGGGGCATGTGGATAACCAGGATTCATTTCCAGATGACCAGGTGCTGGCAGAGTTGGATTCTGGGAGGAAAGCGTGTGATCATGAATATAATTTCTCCTGAGCAGGACAGTCTTTCTTGGTTTCCCCTTGCCTATCACAGAAGGCCACAATCACCAGAACACTGTTCAGCTTCTCTCCCAGGCCCCAAGCCCTACCCAGCCAGACAGCTCAGTTTCTTTATAGAAAGCTTAGACTTTTAGCTAAAAGGCAAAAGTTGCTACTTCCCCTTCCTTCTTCAAATATTTACAAGACTGTTATTGTGTCAGGCTGGTTCTGCTCTTTCTGATGCAGATCTTGAACACAGTGCTTTCCAAACCGTAGAGACCTTCAAATCATCGTGTTAGAATCTGAAGTCTGATTCAGGAAGTGGGGCCTAAGTTTCTGCATCTTAAAAATGTTTCCAGGTCATACATATGCTACTGGCCCATGAACCCCACTTTCGGTAACAAGACTTTAATTCAATATTCTGAATTTTCCTATTCCTTGAGTTCCTTCATTCTAAGCTTCTAGCTCCTCTGGTTCTGTTCCTAACAACCAAGCACTCAATTTTTCTTCCATGTATGGTTTGAGCTTGAGTTTCTTCTTTTCTTTTTTTTTTAAGCATATTTATTTATTTTGAGAGAGAGACAGTGCACGTGAGTGGGAGAAGGGCAGAGAGAGAGAGAGAGAGAGAGAGAGAGAGAGAGAGAGAGAGAGTATCCCAAGAAGGTTTCTGACTTCAGGGCTCAATCTCACCAACCGTAAGCTCATGACCTGAGCAGAGATCAAGGGTTGGATGCTTAGCAGACTGAGCCACCCAGGCATCCCCAACTTGGGGTTCTTCTATTCTCTTTGACCTGATGGCTTTTCCTCTCTCTCTTCAGTTTTTCCTCACAATATCCAATACGGTAGGTGAATCCAATTTTCTTGTTCTCCCAGTACTTTTTTAAAACTAGTACTAAAAAATATATTGGACAGGAGATGGAATAGACCCAAGTGCTAGGTATAATTAACTTCAACTTCTAAATAAAATTCCCATTTCCAGGCTCTTCTCACTTTATAAATTTGATATATGTTATAGTGTTGCCGGCTAAGGCATGCTCTTTTCTTCTCAAGAACTGTTCTCATAACCTTAATTAAGTTGCCTTTTGACATTTTAGGTTAACCACGTTTCTTTCTAGCTTTTAGGTCCTTGTGATATTGAGTCAGTTCTTAGGACATCCCAACACCCTCACCTTGGTACCTTGAATAACTTGCCACTTCCCACAATATTGAGAGAAAAGAAAATCAGACAAATATAGGCCTTGATGAGTAGTAACAGATGACTACCAGCCATATCTTACAGAATCTATATCCTGTGATGTGTTCCAATTCTATCTGTTCTTGGCCTCCAAGAAAGATCCTGTCCCCACAGGGCAGCATTAAAGTTATATAGTTTGATGGAACTAGTAGAGTACAAGCTGGTTCCTTTATTTCACTGGAGCTACTTTTGATATTTTCTTTCTTGAGGATGCCCTGCTTTATGAATGCATACATGTGAATCTTAAAAGGAAATCAAAGTTTGAAGGCTAGTGGTATAAAATTAGCAAGACTCCTCAGGGAAGAAAGTGAAGAAAGAATTTTCAAAACTTCATTGCCTGAAATCTCAGCCAGCAGCAAATCCCCTTGAGGAAGGACTTCATCTTCATCTCCAAGCCATATCTAATTGCCTCTTTGTCATCCTCTGATTAAAACCAGCAGCAATTGGGCCATCTAGATGTTCTGTATATAACAAGGTTTAGTTACTGACTTGGCAGAACAGTGTGGTTTTTCAAAGGCTAATAAGGTTGAACTTGGCATCATCTATCACTAATCTGTGGCTTTATTCTTGGCTCCCATTTCATGATCTGCCACATTTAATTTACTGCTCTCTTGCTCCAGATGACACTGATGATGTTGAAAGTCAGTGAGGCAGGTGGGGGTAGGGGATGGGGGGAATGTGGTTAATAAATGTGGTTATAGCAGTCTGGTGTGTATCTGACCTTTATCTTTCAAATAACCTGTGTAAATCCAGACCAGTCAATGAACCCAGATAGATGACTGTGTTAAGGGAGACAATGAACTTCGGTGAGCAAATTCTAATACAAGAGGAAATTGATGTGGTAGTCCAGTCCACACCAACGGGTTCTGTAGTTTGTCTTAAGTGCCTTCCTTGTGTGATATTGAGTGACTAGGACTGGTTGCTAATGGGAATGGATGACCAATTTTCTGATAGGAAAGGATGATGAATACTTGATTTCAGAGGTGATTTTCAGAAGAAGGGAGGATGTTGTTAGGACTGTGAACATCAAGAAATGTGTTATGAATGTCTTCTTTCTAAAGTTGAGTGAAGAAAACAAAATTCACCTGTATACCATCCCCCAGATGATTCATAAAGAAAAATTTAAGACACTGATGCCTTCTTTCTTTTTTTATAAGGAAGCTGTTTTTGCACCCCACCTGTAACATTCACATTTATTTGCTCTTCACTATTGTTCCTAGAACTCTTCCACCCAAGTACAAAATTATGCGTTCCTACACAGCTTTTGGCTTAGCTTTCTATTCTAGTTTTAGCATCTTCTATGCATTGAATAAAGATTAAAAGTTCTACTCAAGGTTGTATAGAAACCATCCCTGCCTGAGCCAGGCTCCTTCCTTATGACTGAAATAGATTCAGACAAGACAAAGGGAATGCATAGAAGGTGTCTCTTTAAGAGTATCATCTCTGTACCCATTTTCCCAGTGGCCTCTATTTTTAGACTATTAAAACATTCTCCCACATTATTATTACACACGAAGTTACAGAGCTTTATTAAGGCAGAACTTGTTGCTATGAAAGATGATTCAATAAATATCAGTGACAACACAATAGAAATTTATTTCTCATTCACTCAGAGTCCAAAAGGAAGTGATAGGAGACAGAGGATAATCCTCACAGTTATGTAGGATCCAGACTAACAGAAGCTCTGTCTTTTCAACATGAGGCTTATTGATTTTACCTTGGTTTTTGATATAATCCAGCAGATAGGGGAAGGAAAGAGTAGTGTATACTGTAGGATGGTTTAGTATGCAGGTCAAAAGGACAGATGACCGTCAAGTTTATCAAGGTTTTATCTGAACTGAGTACCCAAGAAGAATGAAAAGCAACTTAGTAAATAACTGGCCAGTTATTGGCACATGCCTACTGAAGGAACAAAGATCTGATCTGGAAGTCAGAAGGATTGAACTCTACCTAGTTCCAGTTCTGCCACTAACTTAATACCTTATCTTTCTATTTGGTTAACCTCCCCAATGTAGACTATCATACTGATAATAAACTATAGTTTCTGGTCCCTAAGAAAACTTCTGGTGCTAATAGGCTGTAAACTTATATTAATAATTAAGAAAAAGAAAGGAAGATCAATACACAGAAAAAGGCCATTGTTTTTAGCTGTTTGTTACTATTATTATTATTTAATCATTTTTTTGCATTTATTTATTTTTGAGAAACAGAGAGAGACAGAGCGCGAAGAGAGGAGGGGCAAAGAGAGAAAGAGACACAGAATCTGAAGCAGGCTCCAGGCTCTGAGCTAGTGGTCAGCACAGAGCCCGATGCGGGGATTGAACCCACAAACCGTGAGATCATGACCTGAGCGGAAGTTGGACTCTCAGCCCACTGAGGCAACCAGGTGCCCCTGTCACTATTATTTTTTATATTTAAAAAAACTGATCTTGGATTATACTTTATACTTACCCAAAGCATTTCAAACCGCCCTGTATATTATAGGGTATGTCCATATTGTTTGAGTTCTATAGAACTCTAGAGTCTAAATGTAGTTGTAGCTTATATCAATTTGTTGATCTAGTTTTCATTTTGGATAAGCTCCTGAGCAACATATTCATAGGAATGGGGAATGAACTCTAGAATTTAAATAAAGATTCTAATGTGAGATGGGAAGTACAGGTAATTACTAACTTAAATAATTTATAACAGCATAGCTATTTTCCTCTATCACCATATGCATATTTTTCTAGCAAAATTTATAAAATTTAATTCATAAGCTATAGTCACTACTTCTTTACTTCTCAACACTCATTAACACCTAACTATTTATTTATGTATCTATCACTTACCTACAATTGTTCCCACTTCTTCTACTCTTTTGCCCTAAATTTTCAGGTCCATGAGAATAAATCTACAATATACATCCTTCCAAATCACTGTCATAAATTGTCAAATATTTGATTGTTTGATGATTACTTTCAAGTTGATATCTCATAAACCCTTCAAATTCAACATATTAAGAAGAAATTTGACACTAATTTATTTATACATTAATTAATTCCAGAAGTACTCAGTGTAGTTTTGTTTTTATTTGGGCTATGAAGTAGTATCCAGGAACGGACTTACTATCCTGTCATTAATAACAAAACAAAAACATAAACAAATAAACAAAATCAGAAATCTGTCAAATGGTGCATAAACCCAGGGAATAGGAAAACAAATGGAGTCAGCCATCAGAATGTCTCAGCTTTATATTGAAGGCATTTTTCTGGACAGAAACTCAGGGAAGGAAACATAAACATAACTAAAGTGTCTTGCTGAGTTGAGTGTATAGAGAACAAAGTCCAAGGAAGCTGAGGTGAATGACATTTGTGGAACAGTGCCAAAGATGGGAAACATATGCAGAAAAGTCTTCAGAAATTTTTATCAGTCGTCTTCTTGATTATGTGGGTAGAATATAATCTGCATATGCATAAGTAGAAATTCTGTAAAGTCAGAAAAAGAATGACTTCTGAAGAGTTACAAATTAAACAATCCCTGGGGTGCATGGGTGGTGAGATGATTCAGCATTATATCTTGATTTGGGCTCACGTCATGATCTCTCAGTTGTGAGATCGAGGCCAATATTGGGCTCTGTGCTGACAGCATGGAACCTACTTGAGATTCTCTCCTCTCTCTCTCTCTCTCTCTCTCTCTCTGCCTTTCTCCTACTGGCATGCATGTGCATGAACATTCTCTCTCTCTCTCTCTCTGTCTCTTCCTCAAAATAAATAAATAAACATTAGAAAAAAGTTATCATCATACCTAAGGTCATTTAGATTTTCTCCTTTGTTGTATTCTAGGAGTTTTACAGTTTTGCCTTTTACATTTAAGTCTGTGATCTATTTTTCGTTAATTTTTGAGAATAATATAAGATCTATGTCTAGATTCATTTCTTTTCTTTTAGATAGTAGATGTCCAGTTAATCCAGCATCATTTGTTGAAAAGACTATCTTTGCTCTGTTACAATGGCTTTTTTCCTTTGTCAAATTTCAGTTTATGAGGTTGACAATATTTATTAGTTAAATTTATTTACTTCTATGTTCTCTATTCTGTACATTGATATGTGTCCATTTTTTCCAACAATATCACACTGTCTCAATTACAGTAGTGTGATAAATCTTGAAGTCAGACAGTGTCAGTCCTTTAATACTATTCTCCTTTAATATTGTGTTGACTTCTCTGGGTCTTTCACTCTTCTATATAAATATTGAATTAGTTTGTTAATATTCACAAAATATATTGTTGGAATTTTGATTGGAATTGTATTGAATCTGTAATCAAGTTGGAAAAACCAATATATTTAATTTTTTTAATGTTTTATTTTTGAGAAACAGAGCACAAGTGGGGGAGGGACAGAGAGAGGAGGGAACACAGAATCCAAGCTGTCAGCACAGATTCTAACATGTGGCTTGTAATCATGAACTGTGAGATTATGACCTGAGCCACTTAACTGACTGAACCACCCAGGTGCCCTGGAAAGCACTAGTATCTTGACATTACTGAATTTTACTTTCCATGAACATGGAGTAGCTCTGCATTTATGTAGTTCTTTTTCCACTTTTTTTCGTCAGAGTTTTGTAGTTTTCATTATGTAGATTTTTTCACATATTTTGTTAGATTTATACCTAAAATATTTTATTTTGGGGGTGTTCATGTAAATGATATTATGTTTTTAATTTCAAATTCCATTTGTTTATTGCTGGTATATAGAAAAGTGATTGACTTTTGTATATTTTTCTTTATCTGGTAGTTTTGCTACAATCAGTTCCAGGAGTTTAAAAATTCTATTCTTTCAGATTTTCTCTGTAGAACCATGTAATCAGTGAATAAAAATAGCTTTATTTCTTCCTTCCAAATGTGTATACCTTAAATTTCCTTTTTTGGGGTCTTATTTTATTAGCTAGAACTTCCAGTATAATGTTGGAAAGAAATGATGAGAAGAGACATCCTTGCCTTATATTTGATCTTACTTAGAAAGTTTTTACATTTGCACCATTAAGTATAATATTATTTGTAGACGTGTTAACAGGTTGAAGAAGTTCCTTCTATTCTTAGTTTACTAAGGAGTTTTATCATGAAAGGGTGTTGGATTTTTTCAAATGCTTTTTCTATATCTATTGACATGATCATATTATCTTTTCTAATTTAGCTTACTGATGTGATGTAATTGAGTTTCAAATATTGAACTAGCCTTGCATACCTAGGACAAAACCCACTTGGTCATGGTGTATAATTATTTTTTTACATTTTTAGATTAAACTTGCTAATATATTGTTGAGAATTTTTATATCACTATTCATGAGAGATATTGGTCTGTAGCTTTCTTTTCTTATATTTGTCTGGTTTTGTTTTAGAGTAGTGCTGGTTTCATAGAATGAGTTAGGATTCTCTCTCTTCCCTCTGCTTTTATCCTCTGAAATACATTACGGAGAATTGGCATAATCCCTTCCTTAAATGTTTGGTAGAATTCACCAGTGTACCATCTGGTACTTTTCTCTTTTGAAGGGTTATTAATTATAGATTCATTTTATTTACTACATATAGGTCCACTTGGCTTGTCTATTTTTTTCTTATGTGAGGTTTAGTAGATTGTATTTTCAGAGAATTTAATTTCATCTAGGTAATCAAATACATTGACATAAAGTAGTTCATAATACTCCTTTATTATTCTTTTTAAAAAGAATTATATTTATATGATTATTTATTTTTGAGAGAGAGAGAGAGAGAGAGAGAGAGAGAGTGCACGCAGGAGAGAGGCAGAGAGAGGGGCAAAAAAAGAAAATCCCAATCCCAAGTAGGCTTTGCACCATTAGCACGGAGCCTGATGTGGGACTTGAAATCACGAACCGTGAGATGAGTTCATGACCTGAGCTAAAATCAAGAGTTGGACACTTAACTGACTGAGACACCCAGATGCCCCTCCTTTATTATCCTTTTATTGTCCAGAGGAACTGTAGTGATTCATTTCTGTAGTCTTTCTGCAGTCTTTCATTTATGATATTAGCACTTTGTGTCTTCTGTTTTTCTTAAGTAGCTTGGCTAGAGATTTTTTGGTTATGTGGATCTTTTCCAAGAACTGACTTTTGGTTTTGTTGATTTCTTTTCTATTTACTTTGTTTTCAATTTAATTGATTTCTTTTCTAATTATTTTTCTTGCTTACTTAGACTTTAATTTGCTCTTCTTTTTCTAGTTTCCAAAAGTGGAAACTTAGTTTATTGATCTATATTGATCTAATGTGCTTTGTTTTTTATTTCCTAATATATGCATTCAATGCTATAAATTTCCCTTTAAGCACTGATTTTGCTGCATTCCACAAGTTTGAGAAGTTGAGATTTTATTTTTATTTAATTCAAAATACTTTTTAATTTATTTTCAGATTTCATCTTTCACCCATGTGTTATTCAGAAGTTGGTTGTTTAATCTCCACATACTTGGGAGTTTTCTGGATACCTCTCTGTTTCTGATGTCTAGTTTAATTCCATTATGGTCTGAGAGCAGACATTGTATGATTCCTATTATTTTAAATTTAAGGTATGTCTAATGGCCCAGAATATGTTCTATCATGGGGAATGTTCCATATGAGCTTGAGAAAAATGTGTATTCTATTTTTGTTTGGTGAAATACTCCTTGATGTTGAGTTTAACCAGGTGATTGATAGTGTTGTTGACAACAGTTCTGTCTCTAGTGATTTTCTTTCTGCTGATTCTATTTCTGATAGAAGAGTGTTGAAGGCTCCAACTATGATAGTGGATTCATCTTTTTCTCTTTGCAATTCTATCAGTTTTTGCCCCACATAGTTTAATACTCTATTGTTAGGTGCATACCATTTTAGGATTACTATATCTTGTTTGAGAATTGATCTTTTTTATTATGTAATACCTCTCTTTAACTCTAGTAATTTTCCTTGCTTTGAAGTAAGCTCAGTATGAAATTTACTCATTATTAATTATCATTAATTATCAGCTAATTATAATTATTTCCACTTTCTTTGGATTAGTGTTAGCATGATATATTTTCTCTGTCCACTTACTTTTAATCCACATGTGTCTTTATATGTAAAGTAGGTTTCTTGTAGACACCACATATCTGAGTTTTATTTTTTGATCTACTCTGATAACCTTTGTCTTTTAAATTGGTGTTTTTAGGGGGGCCTGGGTGGCTCAGTCGGTTAAGCATCTGGCTTCGGCTCAGGTCGTGATCTCATGGTTCGTGGGTTCGAGCCCCGCATCAGGCTCTGGTGCTGACAGCTAGCTCAGAGCCTCGAGCCTGCTTCAGATTCTGTATCTCCCTCTCTCTCTGACCCTCCCCTGCTCGCGCTGTCTCTCTCTGTCTCTTAAAAAAAAATAAATTGGTGATTTTAGACCAATGATATTGAAAATGATTGATAGAGTTAGATGAATGTCTATCATATTTTTTTCAGTTTTCCTTTTGTTGCCCTTGTTCTCTAATTTTTATCTTCTATGCTTTTCCTCCCTTTTGTGTTTTTAATGCAGAAATTGTGCATTTTATTGTCCATTTTCCCTCATTTCTTAGCATATCATTTAGACTTTCTTTCTTTCTTCCTTTTACTTTTTTTTAGTAGTTTTTCTAGAATTGACAATATACTCTTACAACTAATATAAATTCGCTTTCAAATGATAGTATACCACTTCTCAGGTATTGTGAGTACCTTATAAAACCAAAATAATTCATATTCTCCCCTCTTGTCCCTTTCATCATTGTTATTTTTCATTTACTATATTGATGATTTTAATATTTTGAACATTATTTTGAACATCTGTTATACAAATTAACAAGAAATATAAAAGTTATTATTTAACCTTTATGTATTCCTTTTTAAGGCTTTTCCTTTATCCAAATTTCTGAATCATATAGTCTTCCTTCTCTCTAAAAGAACTTGTTTTAACTTATCTTGAGAGATACACTGCAACAAATTACCTCAATTCTTGCTAGACTGAGAGAGACTTTCCCCTTCACTTTTTTTAATTTGTGTTTATTTATTCTTGATTATTAAAATGATCCATATTTAAGATGTACAACATGATTTTTTAATTTGTGCATACATTGTGAAATGTTACCAAAATGAAATATTCATTTACAATAGTTAATTTTGTGTTTTGTTTTGTTTTGTTGGTAGTATGAACACTTGAGATCTCTTCTTAGCATTTTCAAGTATACGTTATGATTAACTGTGACTGTATTATATACATTAAGTGTTCAAAATTTATTAATTTTATAACTGAAAAGTTGTGCCTTTTAATTAATATTTTCCCTTTACCACCAACTCCAATCCCCTGATAATCACTATTCTGCTTTTGTTACCATGAGTTTGTGTGTATGGCTTATTTCACTTAACATAATATCCTCTAGGTTTATCAGTATTGAAAGTGGCAAGCTTTCCTTTTTAAAAGCTAAATAATATTTTCTTACATATATACCCTATGTTACATATATACTATTTATATTATACTATATACACACACACTCACACATACACTTGGCTATAGTGAATAATTCTGCACTAAACATGAGAGTGCAGATATCTCTCCAAGATTATAATATTATCTTTCTTGGATATATATATCAAAACAATGAATTTCTGGGTCATGTGGTAGTTCTAATTTTAATTTTTTTGGAAACCTCCACACCATTTTCCACATGGGTGTACCAACTTACATTCTCAACAACAGTGTACAAAGGTTCCCTTTCACCACATCCTTGTCAACACTGTTATTTCTTTTTCTTTCTTTCTTTCTTTCTTTCTTTCTTTCTTTCTTTCTTTCTTTCTTGATATTAGCCACTTTGACTTGTGTGAGGTGATATCTCATTATGGTTTTCAATTACATTTCTCTGATCATTAGTGATGTTAGGCATCTTTTCATGTTTCTGTTGGCAATCTGTATGTATTCTTTGGAAAAATGTCTATTCAGGTTCCCTGCTCATTTTTAAATCACATTGGTTTTATGTATGTGTGTGCATGTGTGTGTTGAGTTGTATAAATCATTTATATACTTTGGATATTATTCAGAAAAATCATTTTTAAATATATTCTCCCATTCAATAGTTGCCTTTTCATTTTGTTGATGGTTTCCTTTGCTGTACATAAACTTTTCATTTTTATATAGCCCTAATAGTTTATGTTGAGCCATCCTTGAATCACTGGAATAAATCCCAATTGATTTGGTGTTTAACTCTCTTAATATTCTGTTGGGTTCAATTTGCTAGTATTTTGTTGAGGATTTTTACATCAGTGTTCATTAAGAGTAATGGCCAGTAGTTTTCTTTCTTCTTCATTTTTAAAAATTTTTTATTTTTAGTGTCTTTGTCTGGCTTTAATTTCAGAGTAATGCTGGCCTCATAAAATGAGTTTAGAAATATATTTTCCTTTTGAATTTTTTTGAAACAATTTGAAAAGTATTAGTATTTTTCTATTAGTATTTGGTTGAATGCACTACCAAAACCATCTGGTCCCAAACATTTGTTGGTTGAGAGAAATTTGACTACTGCTTTAATTTCCTTTTTATTGGTCTGTTCAAATTTTCTATTTCTTCATGATTCTGACTTTGTGGTTTTTATGTTTATAGGAATTCATCCATTTATTTTGTTAATGGATTTGTTGCTGTATATTTGTCTCCTGTCCTCTGCATTTGTATCATATCTGTTGTAATATCTCCTTTTACATTTCTACTTTCATTTATTTGAGTCTTCTTTCTTCTTTGTTAATCTAGCTAAAGTTTTGTAACTTTTATCTTTTTAAAAAAAAACCCAGTTTATTATTTTTTATTGTCTTTCTAATCCCTATTCATTTAATTCTCTTCTGATCTTTATTTTATTTTCTTTCTTCCACTAACTTTGGGCTTTTTTTAAATGCTTTTATTTATTTTTGAGAGCGAGAGAGAGACAGCATGAGCAGGGTAGGGTCAGAGAGAGAGGGAAATACAGAATCCGAAGACAGGCTCCAGGCTCTGAGCTATCTGTCAGCACAGAGCCCGCGAGGCTCGAACCCACAACCGTGAGATCATGACCTGAGCCGAAGTCGGACCTTTAACAGACTGAGCCACCCAGACGCCCCAACTTTAGGCTTTTTTGTCCTTCTTTTGGACTCTTGAGATGTGAAGTTAGGTTGCTTATTTTAGATCATTCATTTTCTTAATGTTGACATTGATTGCTAGGTATTTCCCTTTCAGACCTGTTGTTTGATGTATCTTTAAGTTTTGATACACTGTGTTTCCATTTCTGTTCGTCTCAATATATATATATTTTTTTCATTTTTTTAAATTTATTTCACCCATTGCTTGTTCAGATTGTTCAACCTCCACATACCTGTGAATTTTCCAGGTTTTCTTTTGTTACTGATTTCTAATTTTATACCATTGTCATTGGAAGAGATATTTGACGAAGTCTCAATTTTTCTCAAGTCTTGATTTTTGTGTTTGGAAAAAACTGTATTCTGCATCTGCTGAATGAAATATCCTGTATATGTTAGATCCATCTGGTCTAATGTTTCCTTATAGTCTGTCTGGATGTATGCATGTTGAAAGTGGGGTGTTGATGTCCTCTACTATTTTCATAGTGCTTTCTTTTTTTTCCCCCTTCAGATCTGTCAATAGTATATTAATATATTAGATGTTTCATTGTTGGTTACATATACATTCACTATTGTTATTTCCTATTGTTGAATCAATCCTTGTATGATTATATAATGACCTTCTTTATCTCTTATAGTTTTGACTTAAAGTCTATTTAGTCTAATATAAGTATAGTTATTTTTGCTTTCCTTTGGTTTCCATTTGCATGGGATATCTTTTTTCTAACCCTTTACTTTGAATCTATGTGTATCCTAAAGCTGAAGTAAGTGCCTTGTAGGCAGCATATAATTGGGTTATTTTATTTTATTATCTTATTTTACATTTAGCCATTCTATGTCTTTTAATTAAAGAATGTAGTCCATTTACGTTTAAAATAATTATTGATAGATAAAGACTTACGGTGCCATTTTGCTTATTTTTTTCTAAGTATTTTATAGATCCTTTGTTTCTTTCATTGTCTCTTGCTGTTTTCCTTTCTAATTTGATCATTTTCTATAGTGATATATTTTCATTTTTTTCTCTTTCTCTTTTGTGTATTATCTTGCATAGGTTTTTGCTTTGTGGTTTCCACAAGGCTTACATATAATATATTTATAATAGTCTATTTTAAGCTGATAACAGCTTAACTTTTTGCATATAAAAGCTCAACATTTTCACTCCACCATACACTAAAGTGTACATATAAATATGTTTGATGTCACAATTTATGTATATTTATATGATATATCCACTAACAAATTAATGTTGCTATAGTTATTTTTAATCTTTTGTCTTTTAACTTTTATGCTAGAGTTGTAAGTCATTTACACACCATCATTACAGTATTAGTATATTCTGAAAGTGACTATATATTTGCCTTTACTAGTGAATTTTATACTTTCATATGATATCTTGTTACTAGTTAGTGTATTTTCTTCTCAGCTTGAATAACTCCCTTTAGCAATTTTTGTAAGTCAGTTCCAACAGTGATAAATTCCTTCAGCTTTTGCTTGTCCAGGAATATTTTCATCTCTCTTTTAATTCTGAAAGATAACTGTCAGATATAGTATTTTTCATTGGCATTTTTGTCGTTAGCAGTTTGTGTATATCATCTCAAGGATTTCTTCTGGGAAATTCACTTACAACCTTATGTGGTTATCTTGCATGTGATAAGATTTTTTTCTTGATACTTTCAAAATTTTAGTTTTTCCTTTTTAATTTTATTTTTAAGTGAAATATAATTGACATATGGTATTATATTAGTTTCATATGTACAACATAGTGATTCAAGAATTGTATATATTACAATTCTTATATACAAGAATATATACATTACAAAATGCTTACTACATTAACTACATTAACCACACTAACTGCAAAGTGTGGTTATCATCTGTCACCATATAAAGTTATTGAAATACTATTGACTATACTTTCTATACTATAGTTTTTATTCCTATGACTTGTTTATTTTATAATTGGAAGTTTCTACCTCTTAATCTCCTTTACCTAACTGCCTATCACCACATCCCTCCTCTCTGGGCTTTACCAGTTTGTTCTCTTTATTTATAAGTCTGTTTCGGTTTGTTTGTTCTTCTTCTTCTTCTTCTTCTTCTACTTCTTCTTCTTCTTTTTAAGATTCTAGATATAAGTGAAATCATATGATATTTTTTTCTCAATCTTACTTATTTCACTTAGAATAATATCCTCTAGATCCATCCATTTTGTTGCAAACGGCAAAACTTCATTCTTTTTATAGCTGAGCAATATTCCATTGTGTGTATATGCCCCAATTTTTAAATCCATTTACTTATCAATGGGTACTTAAGTGGTTCCATATCTTGGCTATTGTAAATAATGTAATAAACATTGGAGTGCACATATCTTTTCTAATTAATTTTTTTCCTTTGGATAAACACCCAGTAGTAGAATTACTGGATCATATGGTGTTTCTATTTTTAATTTTTTGAGGAACATTTATACTGTTTTCCATGGTGGCTGCACTACAAAAAAGAAAATTATAGTCCAATATTCCTGATCAACATAGATACAAAAACTCTCAACAAAATAATGGAAATTGATTTAAAAATACAGTATAAAGATCATTCATCATGATCAAGTGGGATTTATTCCAGGGGTGCAAGAACAGTTCAACATTTGCAAATCAATCATCATATACCATGTTAACAAAATGAAGGTTAAAAATCATGTGATTATCTCAATAGATGAAGAAAAAAACATTTGACAAAATTCAGCATGGATGCATGATAAAAACTCTCAATAACATAGGTGTAGAGGAAAAAATGTCTTAACATAATAAAGGCCATATATGAAAAACCCACATCTAACATTATATTCAATGAAGAAAAGCTGAAAGCACTTCCCATAAGATCAGAAATAGCACAAGGATGTCCCCTTTCACCACTTTTATTTGACACAGTAGGAGGAGGTCCAAGTCACAGCAATCAGGCAGGTAAAATAAGTCATCCAGATCTCTAAGAAAGAAGTAAAACTGTCACCATTTCCAGATGACATGATATTATGATAAAAAAAAAAAAACTAAACACTCTATCAAAAACTATCAGTACTAATAAGTGAATTCAGTAAATTTGTAGGATACAAAATTGATATACATAAATCTGTTGCATTTCTATACACCAATAAAAAATGGGCAGAAAGAGAAATTAAGAAATCTCTTTCTTTGATCTTTAACAGTATAATCTTCGGATTAAACCTGATGGAAGACTTTTGTGCTTTATGTAATTGGATGTACATATCTTTTTCACCAGCTGAGAAATTTTCACTCATTAATTTCTGCCCCTTTTTCTCTCTTTCTCCTTCTAGTATGTTCATAATATGCATATTGTTTTGCTTTATAATGTCTTATAAGTCCTGTAGGCTTTCTTCACTTTTTTAAATTTTTTTCTTTTGTCATATTTAAATGGATACCTTCAAATGACCAAGTTCACTGTTCTGATTGAGTAGTCTTCTTTTGGAGCTCTCTGTTGCACCATTTATTCAGTCATATTCTTCAACTCAAAAATTTCTGTTTAGTTATTTATTTTTTTTAATGTTTTCTGCCTCTTTGTTGAACTTCTCATTTTGTTCTTGTACCGTCTTCCTGATTTTGTTAAATTGTTAACTGCATTCTCTTGTCCTCTGAAGTTTTTTAGAGCAATTATTTTGAATTCTTTGTTAGGTATATTTTGTATCTCTTTATCTTGGGGTCGTTTGCTGAAATTTTACTGTGTTTTTTTGCTGGTGACATTTCCCCAATTCTTTGTGATCTCTGTTGCCTTCTGTCTGTGTCTATAATTTTAAAGACACATTACAGATTTTATTCACTTATTTTGATAAAAGAAAGAATTTTACCTGCAGTGGGGAGATGCTAGAGTGTGTCATGACCCTGGGTCTACTAGTCTGGGGAGCCAAGTACAGGTGTGGTGGAGGATCCCAGCCCAGTGAGGTGTAGTGTCTCATTAGGTCAGGCATCTGGTGTCTATGACCTCAACAATGGATGATCTGTAGAAGAAAGAGCTGCAAGGGGTCTTTGGTGGCTGCAAGGGCTGTTGAGGTCCTCAGCTGTCCCTCTAGGTCCAACAGGGTAGGTGTGGTGGTGTCCGGAATGGTGGCATGCATGTGTACACTTGCAAGGGCTGGCTCCAGGTTCTTTTGTGGTGGCAGGGACTGGCTGAAGGCACATATACAGTGGTAGGGGCTGGGACTAGCAACAGGGATGGGGCCAGCTGCAGGCACATGGACAGCTATGTGAATCTGGGTGGTTAGCCTTTAGTTGCATGCCAATGGGGACTAGTCACAGTCATGTCATGGCAATGGGGGGTTGGTAATGGGAATCAGGTTGGAGTTGGGTCCCTGAGCAGCTAAGTGGGCTTGAACTGTTGGCAGGTGCAGTCTCTACTCACAGGTATAAGCACGGTAGTGGAAGTCTGATCAGAGCAATGCCAGCAGTGTACAGGTTTGTTGGCTGCAGGGGTTAGCTACAAGTGTCAGCCTGTTATAAGAACTGGGATCATTTCCCAGTGCATGAGCAGCTGCAATGGCCCTGTCTGTCAGTGTGCACTTGGTTGACTACACAGGCTGGCTGTGAATGAGTACAGGTCAGTGGAAGGTCATGATAGGAGTTGAGGCCAGCCATGTTCAGGTGACAGCTACAGTATCTTGCTATGGGTACACACAAGGCCTGTGGCAGGAGTTGGGTCTAGATCCAGGCTCACAAGCAGCTTCAGGAGCCGTTGCTGTAAACACACACATGTGTGGCTGCAGGGACTAGCTGTGAGTATGTATATGGTATTGGAGGCCAGTAACAGAAGTCAGGGCTGCTGGCATGTAGATGCACAGCTGCGGAAGTTAACTTTGGGCATGTACAGTAGTGCCCATCAGTGACTGGGCTGGGATCTGAACAGGCGTGGGTGCCTAAGCTATTGATGTGCCCTTTTTTGGTTGTTGGGATGACAAACACACACAAAGTGGTAAGGGTCATAGAGCATTGTGCTGTCATTATGCACACATGCAGGCATTTAGGCTAGGGTTGGCTAGTAGTGTGGATCCTGGTTCCTAACGACTCCACAGCAGTGATGGCTGGGGTGGCTGCAGTGTGGGAGGGTGGAAGTCAAGGGGACTCAGGCAGATGGAATCTGAGATTGTAATGTATCGTGGGGACCTCAGTGGTAAACTACACAGGGTCTGTAGCAGCTATGCTGGCTGTTGGTCTCCTCAGTAGCAAAAGCTTCTAGGGTCCTTTGTGGAGCAGTCTCCTGGGGTTCATCACAGGGTCAGTGATGTTAGCTATTGGGCTTTTCAGTGTCTGAAAGGGCTATTGAAGTCTCTAATAGTGAGGGCTACTGGGATCTTCTACAAAAGAGAACACTGGGAACTGTGGTTGTTCCTTCCACAAAGCTAAGACTGGTAAATATTGACTTTCTTCCTTGTTCCTATCCATTTCTAGACCTCTTATCTCTGGTGGGCTCTGGGTGGGGTAAAACTAAAGCAAGTCTTTTCCCAAAAGGCAGGGGAAGCCAGGCATTCTGCTCTCCTTTTCCCAGTGATGGGAACTCTCTCAGGCTGAGAAGTTCCCTCTTGACTCTGAGCACTGTCGGCTTGGGAAATGGGAGGATTTAGGCAAAATGAAATTGTTCTCCTGCTCTTATTGTATTGTTATTTTGTTTTTATGCTCCAGTGTGTCCTGATGCTGCTTAAGTGGACACTAAGCTATTTTTGCTCATAGATGGTGGTCTAATTGTTCTTTGTGGTATGGATGAAGGTTGAGGTCTCCTACTTTACCATCTTGGTGATGTCACTCTCTCCTTCAATGTTAAAAGATAATTTTGTAGGGTATAAAAATCTAGGTTGGTGGGTTTTTAACTTTTTTCTCTTTCTCAACATTTAAAAATTTTTACTCCACTCTCTTATTGCTTACATGATTTCTCAGAAGTTAGATGTAGATCTTATCTTCGTTCTTCTACACATAGGATATTTTTTCCCTTCTGCCTTCCTTCAGGATTTTTTCTTTATCATTGATATTCTATAGTGAAAGTGATATGCCTAAGTGTAAGTTTTCAACTTTTATTTTAATTGGGGTTTTCTGAACTTCTTGGATCTGTGGTTTTGTGTCTGACATTAATTTGGAAAAATGATCAGTAATGTTTCAAATATTTCATCTGTTTTTTCTCTCTTCTCTTTCTGGCATTCCTGTTATGTATATGTTATACATTTTTGTTGTTGTCCCATAGTCTTTAGATACTTTTCCTTTTTGCTTCCTCTTTTTTCTTTTCTTTTCCTTTCTTTTCTTTTTTCCTTCTTTCTTTCTTTCTTTTTTCTTTTTTGGTCTTTGTTCTCTTTGCTCTTTGATCTTATTTAAAAAAATTTTTTTTTTCAGAATGCAAATTGGTGCAGCCACTCTGGAGAACAGCATTGAGGTTCCTCAGAAAATTGAAAATAGAACTACTCTATGACCCAGCAATTACAGTACTAGGTATTTATTCAAGGGATACAGGTGTACTGTTTTGAAGGGGCACATGCACCCCAATGTTTACAGCAGTGCTATCAACAATAGCCAAAGTATGGAAAGAACCCAAATGTCCATCGATGGATGAACGATAAAGAAGTGGAATGTAGTGGAATATTACTCAGCAATCAAAAAGAACAAAATCTTGCCATTTGCAACTATGTGGATACAACTAGAGGGTATTATGCAAAGGGAAATTAGTGAGAGGAAGGCAAATATCATATGACTTCACTCATATGAGGAATTTAAGATACAAAACAGATGAACATAAGGGAAGGGAAGTAAAAATCATATAAAAACAAGGAGAGAGATAAAACATAAGAGATTCTTAAATACAGAGAACAAACTAAGGGTTGCTGGAGGGGTTGTGGGGCAAGGGGATGGGTTAAATGGGTAAGTGGCATTGGGGAGGACACTTGTTGGGATGAGCACTGAGTGTTATATGTAGGGGATGAATCACTGGAATCTACTCTTGAAATCCTTATAGCACTATATGCCAAGTAACTTGGATGTAAATTTTAAAAATTTTAAAAATTAATTAATTAAAAATAAAATAAATAATTAAAAACGTGAAAAAATTAATATATTATTTGTTTTTGAGAGAGCACAGCAGGGGAAGGGCAGAAAAAGAGGAAGACAAAGGATCCAAAGCAGGCTCCGTGTTGATAGCAGCAAGCCTGCTGTCGGGCTCAAACTCATGAACCGTGAAATCATGACCTGAGCTGAAGTTGAATGCTCAACTGACTGAGCCACACAGGCACCCCTTTGCTTTTTGGTTTTAGAGGTTTTGATTGATGTATCTTTCAGTTAAAATATTCTATACTCAGTCATATTTATTTTACTAATAAGCCCACCAAAGGCATTCTTCATTTCTGGTGCAGTGTTTTTGATCTCTAGCTTTTCTTTTCAGTTCTTTCTTAGGATTTCCATAGCTCAGCTTACATGGTTGTCTGTTCTGGTATGCTCTCTATTTTATCAATTAGAGTTCTCAGCATATTAATTATAAATATTTTATTTTTTAAATTATTTTTAATGTTTATTTATTTCCGAGAGAAAGAGAGAGGGACAGAGCATGAGCAGGGGAGGGGCAAATAGAGAGGGAGACACAGAATCTGATGCAGGCTCCAGGCTCTGAACTGTCCGCACAGAGCCCGATGCAGGGTTAGAGCCCAAAAACTGTGAGATCATGACCTAAGCTAAAGTCACTTAACCGACTGAGCCACCCAGGAACCCCAGTTATAATTATTTTAAATGCCCACTCTGATCATTTCAACAGTCTAACATTATTTTTTTCTAATGTTTTGTCTGTCTCTTCAAATTGTATTTTTTCCCCCTTTTGGTATGGCTTGCCATTTTTCCCCTGATAGATAGGCATGCTGTGCTGGGTAAAAAGAACTCTATAAATAAACTTTTACTAATGGTGTGATGAGGTGTGCCCAAGGGGAAATGTTCTATTGGCTTATGCCTATGATTAGGTCTTAGTCTTTTAGTGAGCCTACAATTCTGGACTGTGAGCTTCACAGAGTTTCTCAGTTTTTTGTCCTTCTTTAAGTGGGACAGGATGGTTAGTGTGGGCTTGAATTGGGTGTTTCCCTTTTTCAGGTCTGTTAGGCTCTGGCTCACCAATTTCCCTTGAGTGTTGGCCTCATTGAGAACAGAGTTCTTTGGCTTGTCTTTTCCCCTTTCTCTGCTGGGAGGACAAAAGGATATTTCTGTAGTATTTACTGTGGGAACCTAGTGGAGATTATGGACTTAAATCTTGCAACATTGTGGGGATCCCTCTATGTTTGGGCCCCCCTGGAGATTTTTAACTCTCAATCTTGTCCACATCTAGACCTCTAGCAACTTACAGATTATAGTTTCATTTGTCCAATCTGGTCACAGGTTCCCAAGTGGTTTCCACTTGAGGGTAAGCCCTGGCTCCTTGTGTTCACCTGTCTATCTCTCCAGTTCTGTGCCCTCCCTTACCTCTCAGATTCAAGAAGTGCATTGATTTTGTAGTTAGTTCAGCTTTTTATTTGCTAGAATGATGTGGTGAGTTCCAAGTTTCTTGCAAGTATAAACATCTGCTTAGAGATTTAAAAACAAACATGATCATAAAGAGAAACAACATAGAAGATATCTGGAAATAAAAAATAATAAAATGCTTTCTGAAATTCAAATGACAAATTATAGGAAAAAGTATATTAAATGCTGCAAATAAGAATACCAGTGAATTTGGAGACACAGCAATGCATTTTATGAAAAGTGTAACACAAAATAGAAAAATAATAAAAAACAGATATTGGTAGAATAGAGAAAAAAACATAAGAAAATGGAATACTTCAATAACAATAAATCAACCCAATCTACTTGACATTTATAGAACATAACACAAAAGCACAGAAAAAAAACTTTTCAAGTGAATGTGGGAAATTCACAAAGATGGATAATATACTGGAACACAAAAGAAGTCAAACAAATTTAAAATGATAGAAGTCACACAAAATAAATTTTATGTTTACAGTAAAAATTAAAAGATAAATGAATAACAGAAATGCATCTAGAAAATCCTCCAGTAAGTGGACATTAAACAATGCAATCCTATGTAATTCAAGACTGAGAGAAAAAGCACATGGGGAATTAGAAAATATTACAAACTGAATGAAAATAAAAACAAAGCATATTCATATTGGTAGGATGCAGGTAAAGTAGTGTGTAGAGAGAAATGTATAGCTGTAAATGATTAACAAAAGGTAAGTCTGAGATGAAGCTGTAAAATTTCAGTTTCAAATAACTAGAAAAAAAAACACATAAGCCAAATGTGGGTAGAAGTAATAAGATGCTAAAGATAAGAAAGGAAATCAATGGAACAGAAAATGGACAAAGTCCCTACCAAGTTTAGTTTTAAAAAGGTCAATAAAAATGATGAGCCTTTAGCTACATTCATGAGGGGAAAGAGAGAGACAAATCTTTATTAACCTAAGGAATAAAAGAGGAATCATCACATCACATGGTACAAACATTAAAGGACAATAAGGTGATGCTATAAACAACTAAATCTTGGTAAGTATTATAACAATGGAATAAGAAAGTGTTATGAAAGGCAGAATTACCAGAACTAGCCCAGGAAGAAATAGAAAATGTGAGCAGCACAGCATGTATTTAAAAATTGATTTTGTAACTAAAGTCCTTTCCACAAAGAATATCCAGTCTTAGATGGTTTGCTGGTCAAGTCTGTCAGACGTGTGAAAAAAAAAATACCACAGGGAGATTTTCAGAAGACAAAGAGGTGGAGCAGGGAAGAAAGCTTCCCAAACAAGGCATTTTATAGGTCAGCATTACTTTAATGCCAAAACTAGACAAAGACATTAGACAATAAATTATAGAAGAGCTGTATTATATAGACAGATATATTGTATGCCCTGGACTGGGAAGTTAAATGCTTTTAAGACGTCAATTATTGTCAAATTGAACTATGTTTCCAACAGAATACTAACTATAATCCAGTTTTGTTGCTGTTGCTGTTGTTGTTGTTGTTAAAATTTGACTGCCCTAACATAGATAGAAAAATCTCTACATATTATATTCATTTCCTAGGGCTGCCATAAGTCCACAACCTGGCTTGCTTAAAACAACACAAATTTATGCTGTTCACTTCTAGGGGTTGGAATTCTGAGATCAAGGTGTTAGGAGGTCTGTGTCTCTTCTGGAACTCTCGGTAGAAACCTGCCATGCCTCTTCCAAGCTCCTGGTGCTGCCCAATAATCCTTAGTGTCTTGTCTTACAGTTGCGTCAGTCTAGTGTCTACATCTTTCATCACACAGTCATTTTTACATCATTTTCTCTCTGTGGCAAAATTTCCCCTTTTTATAAGAACACAATCAAATTGGATTAGGACCTGCCCTAGTGATCTCAAAATAGCTTAATCATCTGTGAAGATCGTATTTCCAAATAAAGACAAATTCATAGGATTTTGGAGCTGGAGGGTAAGACTTCAACACATCTTTCTCAGAAACTAAATTTAACTCATAAACACATCATTAGCAAATCAAATTTAGATATATAAAAAAAGGATACTATATTATGGTCCTGTAAATTTAAACCAAGAATTCAGGCTTGGTTTACTATTTGAAAATTAATCATTATAATTCATTCATTAGCAGAATACTGGAGAAAAATCAATATTGTCTTGTCAAGAGATGTATAAGCATCATCAAACACACTTACCTACCCATTAATGATAAAAAACAAAACAAAATACCTCTATGGTAGAAAACTTCTCAACCTGATAAAAGAAATGTACCAAAAACAACAACAACAGAACAAAACAAAAGTACAGTATCATTATACTTGAATGTAAAAGGCTACCTTTTTCCTCCTTTTTTTTTTCTTAGTGTTTATTTTTGAGAAAGAGATACAGCATGAGCAGGGGAGGGGCAGCGAGAAGGAGACACAGAATCTGAAGCAGGTTCCAAGCTCTGAGCTGTTAGCACAGAACCCAACGCAGGGCTTGAACTCACAAACATGAGATCATGACCTGACCTGAAGTCGGATGCTTAATCAAGTGAGCCACCCAGGCACCCTTACGGTTTTCCTCCTTAAGACCAAGACAAGGTAATAAAATCCATTCTCATTACTTCCATTCAACATTTACTGGAGTCCTAGAAAACAAAGGCATGAAAAAGAAATAAAGTTATACATATTAAAAATATAAGATGACTTTAATTTGAAGACGACATATTGTAAATGTAAAAAATCCTATTAAATCTACAAAAAAGCTACTGGAACTATGGGTGAATTTGTCAAAATTGCAGAGAAATTCAATATACAAAATTACTTGTATTTCTATATATTAGCAACAAATAATTAGAAATGCAATTAGCAAAATCAAAATAATTTACAAGAGCATGAGAAACATAAAATATGTAGTAATAACTATAAAAAAATAAGAGCCAAGCACTGAACAAAATTATTAAAACACTGTAGAAGACCTATGCCCTTGGAAATACACATCGTGTTAATAATTGAAAGATTCAAAATTGTAATCAGGTCAGTTTTTTCCTGAATTAATCTTTAGTTTCAACACAATCCTAATCAAAATCCACACAGTTCGTGGGTGTAGTTAACTAGTTTGGTATAGTTAACTAGTTGATTCTAAAATATATGTGAAAATCCAAAGGACCTAGGGTAGCCAAACAATTTGAGTGAAGAATATTAGAAGAGTAATCCTGACATATTTCATGACTACAAATGTCTAGTAATCAAGACAGTGTAGAATTTACATAAGAATTGACATAGATAAATGCCATTTGATATTTATCATTGACATAGATAAATAGAACAAAAATGAAGAGCATAGAGATATATATCCACACATATATAGTCAATTGTTTTTATAACAAAGTGCCAAAATTTCAACAAGAGTTAATGGACTTTTTAAAAAATAGTCATGGAACAGTAGACATCCATATGTAAAAAATGAAAAGAAACAGTGAGGTTTGATCTTTTCCACATACCATCTACAATAATTAGCTCAATGTGGGTTCTAGATCTAAATGTAAAAGAACTATAAATACATTTTTAAAAATCATACAAGAAAGTCTTTGAACTTGAAGATGTCAGAAATTTCCTTAGATAGGAGCACTAAAATTTGGATCATAAAGTATTAGGTCGGACTTCACCAAAATTTAGATCATCTGATTTTCAGCATAACCCAACCATATGCTACTTACAGAAATCTAACTTCAAATTCAATGACATAGGTAGATTGAATATAAAAGGGCAGAAAAAGACATGTCATATAAACAGTAATCAAAGAAAAGCAGGAGTGATATATTAATATCTGGTGAAGTGTACTTTAGAGCGAAGAAAATTACTAGATACAAAGAGAAGGGACATTATATAATGATGAAAAGATTGGGGCGCCTGGGTGGCTCAGGTAGTTAAGCGTCCATCCTACTTTTGATTTCAGCTTGGATCATGATCTCATGGTTCATAAGATCAAGTTCCAAGTCAGCCTTTGTGCTGACAGTGTGGAGCCTGCTTGGGATTCTCTCTTTCTCTCTCTTTGCCCCTCTCTGCTATCTCTCAAAATAATAAACTCAGTTCTCTGGAAAGATATAATAGTTTTAACTATATACACACACCAAACAGAGCTTCAAAATTTATAAAACAAAAACTAAAAAAGCTGAAACAAGAAATCCCCATTTATTGTTGGGAACATCAACCTCCTGCCTCCCAGCCTCACTACCTGCTGTCCCAGGAACTAATACGACCGCAAGGCAGAAAACCAACAAGGAAATAGAAGAACTCAACAGTACAATCAACCAACAGGATCTAATTTACATATATTAACACTGCTCTGCTCTCAATCACAGTAGACCCTACTGTGTTTTCAAGTTCCGATGGAATAGTCAGAGATAGACTGTATCTTGAGCCACAGACAAACTTCATCTAACACTGCACTAGAACATCTATCTACTACAAGTAGGTAAGAGAATTGAACAAAAGGCATAGATTTAAAAGGAAAAAAGTTTTCTACTCGTAGATGACAGAATTGTCATGAAGTATTTTTAAGAATCACTAGTATGAATAAGTGAATTTAGTAAGATCACAAGATACAAGCTTAACATGCACAATTGATCATATTTCTAACAACAAATGTGGGAACTGAAATCAGTAACACAAAACCATTTATATTTCCTGCAAAGGAAAGGAAATATCTAGGCATGCATTAAATAAATATGTAAGATCATTTTTTGAAAAATACAAAATGGTGATAAGGGAAATCAAAGGAGATCTACATACAGAAGGAGATATACCACATCCCTAAACTAGAAGTCTCCATGGTAAAGATATCAGCAAAATGAAGATATCAGTTCTCTCCAAATTGAACTTCATTGTTTAACACTATTTCTATTGAAATCCCAGCAAGTTTCTGTTAATAGACACAGAGACGTTTATTCTAACACTTATATGGAAATGTATGAGCTACAGAGCAGATAAAACAATCTGACAAAGAAAATTAAAGTGGGTGCCCTTACCGTCCGAACATCGTAGCATACAGTTTAGCAAAGTGTAGTATTGGCAGAGGATAAACGCATAGTTCAATGACACAGAAATAGTGTGAATAAAAAAATAAATATTTGCTCTTCTAAAGATAGTTAAGAAAAAAAACCGACATGGGCCAGAATTGGAAAAAATATTCCTTTTTCTGAATGTTTATTTATTTTTGAAAGAGAGCGAGAAAGACAGAACATGAGCAGGGGAGGGACAGAGAGGAGGGAGACACAGAATGCGAAGCAGGCCCCAGGCTGTGAACTGTCAGCACAGAGCCGGATGCTGGACTTGAACCCATGAACTCTGAGATCATGACCTGAACTGAAGTCGGATGCTTAACCAACAGAGCCACCCAGGCGCCCTGAGAAAATATTCTAAATGCATAAATCTGACCAAAGATTCGTATTCAGAGACCTTTTATAATTCAATAATGAGACAACTAGGCAATTAAAATCATCATCAAAAGACTTGAAGAGTTACGGCAGAAAGGAAAATATATGAATGTTCAATATGCTCCTAAAAAGTTGGCCACCATGATAGTCATTAGGGAGAGGCAAATGAAAACCGCAGTAGGACACCACTACGCACTCTAGAACAGCTAAAACTAGAGTTTGAAAATAGTAAATATTGGCAAACTTGTAGAGCAACTGGCTCTCTTACATTCCTAATAGACAGTAAAATGATGCAATCACTCTCTAAATCCAAACTGGATTCTTATAATAATTGTTTTTTAATACCCTCTATTGAAATCATTTAGCATTTTTTAATGTTTATTTATTTGAGACAGAGACCGCCTGTCGCACGCAATGCGAGCACGAGCACGCAGGGGAGGGGCAGAGAGAGAGAGAGAGGTCAGAGGATCTGAACCTGGCTCTGTGCTGACTGCAGAAAGCAGGATGTAGGGGCGCCTGGGCGGCTCAGTCGGTTGAGCGTCCAGTTTCGGCTCGGCTCAGGTCACGATCTCGAGGTTCGTGGGTTCGAG
The DNA here is from genome assembly GCA_028646485.1 of Cryptoprocta ferox. NCBI lineage: Eukaryota > Metazoa > Chordata > Mammalia > Carnivora > Eupleridae > Cryptoprocta > Cryptoprocta ferox. The sequence goes on from CM053578.1 coordinate 3,878,421, forward strand.
CCCCGCGTCAGGCTCTGTGCTGACAGCTTGGAGCCTGGAGCCTGTCTTCGGATTCTGCGTCTCCCTCTCTCTCTGACCCACCCCTGCTCACGCTGTCTCTCTCTCTTCTCAAAGAAAATCAAATAAAACATTTTAAAAAATCTTAGAAAAAAAAAAAGATCTAGTCCTCTAGCAAGTTAAAAAAAAAAAAAAAAAAAAGCCAGCTGCAGGGCTTCAACTCATAAACTGATAGATTATGACCTGAGTCAAAGTCCAAAGCTTAACCACCCAGGCGCCTCTGAAATACTTGTTTCACTTATTTTTCCTTTTCCTCTACATTGATATAGAAAATTAAATCCTGTTAACCACTTCCTGATATGGAGAAAATATATAATACACCCTATTCAATGTGCTCATCTGCTTTTATGGGTTTAATAATTACACTTACCTCGAGATGTTGATTTAAAAAAAATTTTTTTTAACATTTATTAATTTTTGAAAGACACAGAGAGACAGATCATGAGCAGGGGAGGGGCAGAGAGAGGACACACTGAATCGAAGCAGGCTCCAGGCGGCTCAAACCCACAAACTGTGAGATCATGACCTGAGCTGAAGTCTGGGGCTCAACTGACTGAGCCACCCAGGTGCCCCTTGAGATGTTGATTTAAAAACCAAACGAGGGGCGCCTGGGTGGCTCAGTTAAGTGTCCTACTTGGGCTCAGATCTCATTGTTCGTTAGTTTGAGCCCCTTGTTGGGCTCTGGGCTGACAGTGCAGAGCCTGGAGCCTGCTTCAGATTCTGTGTCTCCTTCTCTCTCTGCCCTTCCTCTGCTCGTGCTCTGTCTCTGCCTCTCTCCCTCTCAAGAATGATAAACATTAAAAAAAATTTAAAAACCAAGTGAAATTGTGAACATAAAATGTTTAACAATGAGTATGGTATAAAGTATTCAATAAATCCTAAACTTTACTAGTGTTGTAATGTTGAGAATAATTATATTTCTTAAGTAAATCTTTTGTGTCTGTTCTTGTGCCATGTTAATATTCTTCTTAGGGCCTCACCCAAGTTGCCCCTCAGCTTTTCTCTGTGTGCTGACTTGCTGAATTTCTCACTCACTCCTGGTTGCCCACAGGTAGATTCCACACCTGCTTTGCCTACTGCTCAACCCTGCCCTGCCCGTCCACATGCTCACTGACCCTTTGTGAATGACTGCCTGGGGACTGCAGCGGCATAGGGAAACACAGCCTCCTCCTTCCTCTCTGGGCAGCTTCCATTTTTAGTCTCTCTTATGCTTAGTTGAAAGACCTAGTCTCTCAGAAAGGAACTTTAGGTTATTTATTTATTTATTTATCTTTTATTATTCTTAAAAAACTTAATATTTATTTATTTATTTATTTATTTATGTAAAGCAAGCTGAGGAGGGGCAGAGAGAAATCCCAAGTAGGCGCTGCACTGTCAGTGCAGAGCCCAGTGTGGGGCTCGAGCCCACGAACCATGTGATCATGATCTGAGCTGAAACCAAGAGTCGGACAGTTAACTTACTGAGCCACCCAGGTGACCCTGGAATTTTAGGTTTTGATGAATGCAGCCTCAAGGATTTCTGGCGAACACAGAAGCTTTTTCCCATAGTCTTGTTTGATGTGGGAGCTTGAGGCAGGCTGAGGGGTAAAATATAGGCTGACACTCCCCCCAATCCCCCTGCAGGTGGAATATGTGTAATATTCCTTGGGCACTCCCACCCAAGAACAAAGGAAAGGGGTTTAAGTGCTTGCCATGGTAATGTGGGAAACTAAGGCAAATGAAAAATTAAATTCTCTTACTGCCTATAGCCCATTGACAAATCCTTACACCTGCAGAGTGACTTCCCTCTAGGAACTCAGTTCCCTCAAGGATGACATTTTGCTACGGGCAAAAGAGAACGTTGGCTTAACGGCTTAACGTTGTCCCAGCCTCCCAAAGATCCTGTAAATCTAATTCCTTTATCTCAACTGCCCCAGGATATATGCTGGGAATCATGCTCCAAGCTTAATGGCCCCCTGAGATGCATCTGAAGGGTCTCTTGACTGAGGTTTTATTTAATGGTAATAAATGACATTTCCCTAGCAACAGCTAGCCCCTCAAGGTCCTGGAAACCTTGCTTCCAAAATTCCTTAGGGACTTACTCTATCTCAGACCCCCTCCCAACCTAAGGTTAAATGAGCTGAGCTCTTCCTACTCATGGGTCCTGTTCTTATGCTTTAATAAAATCACCTTTTTGCACCAAAGACATTCTCAAGAATTCTTTGTTGGCCTTTGGCTCTGGACCCCATGAACCCCCCGATCACCCAAAAACTTCATCATTGTTGAGGGTAGGTTGGGTATCCAGAAGGTCCCAGTCAGAGGAGGCATGTGGGGGCAGTGTGGCACACCAGGGGAGTTTGGGACTTCTTGTATTTTACAGAACATCCTGCAGGTGTCTGGTTTGTTCCTCCCCCTTTACTGCTCCAGGGATTCACTACTGTCTGCCTCACAGACACCCATTTTTTAAAAAATAAAATCTCTCTTAATCAAACCTTTCTTTGTTCATAGTGTTTATCTCTAATAAGAACTTATAAGTGTCACATATGGAGGTCCTCATAGGATTGAGTTTTTCTCCATAACACCTACTTTTATTGGTGGAAAAACTGGAAAAAATTATAAATGTTGCCTCACATCATATAGGAGACAGAGCAGAGCAAGCACCCAGATATCTGAACTTACAATATAAAGAACTTCTGATATAGTAAACTTTCGACTGACATAGAAAGTATTCTTTTTGGCTCTAAATGCTCCCTGACTCCCCAACCCTTTTTTAAATACCTGAACTGTGCAAGTTTTATACCCTGAGATAGGTCCAAATTCAATATTTTTGTCTTCCAACATTCACGCTGGCCACAAGGCTGAGCATAGTGCTATTTATACAGATGCCATGTGCCTAAAGATGCTCGCTCAATATTGATGAATGCATAAAAGAATGATGGCCTCATTTTGCTTTTATTGGCAAATACACTTTGGGGGGCTCTTTAGTTTGCCTTTGAAGTTTAGTCATCTACAAAAGCAACTTCTCTAGCTCTGGCAAATGCTTGTTGGTAGTTGCACGCATAGATGCGTGCCTAATAAACTATTATTTTATCTTCCTCTGAATTCATCACACCCACCTAGCCGCAACCTTGGCCCTCACAGAAGCCAATGTGATTGTAGGGAATTAGCTTTTATTACGCTTGGACCAAACACACCAGGCTTGAAAGGGTAATTGAAGTCTGTGGAGAGCAGCACTGAGCATTCTTCCCCTCCCCTCCAGAGATTATCCAATAAAATGGATTTTCATTCCGCACAATAACAGGGATTGCAGGCTGGCCGCCTCTGTCCCCGCTGTCTCCCATCCTGGTGTCCAAAGGGCCAAATCTCCTGAAAGAACAATAATTAAGACCCTCAGGAAGATGCAGGCAGGCAGGAGTGACAGTGGAATTAGGGAGGTCTGTAATGCGGGGGAAACATCAAAATCAACAGTGTCTTCATTTAAATATGCCAAATTACCCTAACAAGCTGTTTTTCAATTTCAGCTGCACCTGAAATTTTATCTTCTTAACTCCATCCAAGGTATTGCATTCTGCCACTCGAATGAAATATTAGCAATAGAAGCACCATTCTAGTTAGTCTCCATTCAACCCCAAACTTTAATAGAAATAACCTGTCGGCTTTGATTGAGTGTGATATCACTATAGGAGCCTTGAATTTAAACGGGGGGGATAAAGAAAATTGCATAGTGTGTGAAGCCAGTTTGACTAAAATGGAAATTTTACTTCAGTCCCATCTGGCTGTCAAAAGGCCACTTCTAATACTTTCACAAAGCAATTTACCTTCGCAGCAAAAAATAAAAAATAGAAACTGAAAATGCAAAAATCCAAACTAAACCAAACCTAGATCTTCTTTTCGAAATTCCACCTTGGGTTCTGCATTGTCTCTCCAGGCACAAGGCACCAGACTTTCCCATCAGGCTCAGCTCCCATTCGTTATTGAGCACATTCAGTTTTCTTGGCTTTTACATCTTTTAAAAAGAAGACAAAAACATCCCCAAATAGAAACTCTTAAATAATCTGTCAAATACTTGAATTAAAGTGCATTCCACACTTGCTTCAAGATTTTGAGAGAAGGCAACAGGGGGTTAGCAGAGTTGGCAAAGGACATGCGTCCCTGGGGGCCTGCGGACAGCATCTCAGATCCGCTGGTGGTCCTAAGGGTCCCTTTCACATCCACGGCTGGTAATCTCACCACATATTCCTTGGAAAAAAGTTGCCAAAATTGATTTGCTAAAAGGAAATGCCATTTCAGGGACGGTCACATATGAACACATGTGAGTGTTAAGAGCTCTGGTGTATAAGCAGCGAAGCCTAAGAGTCCAAATGGGAGGAATGGGGATATTCTGGTTGTACCACAAAGATTTTTTTTAATTTAAAAATTTTTAGATGTTTGTTCCATTGTCTTACTGAATGTCCTTTGATACTCTCTTCCAGCATCTATTATAAATCTATGCAAGAAAATAAGGGAGAATGTAGATGTGGTGTTAAAGATATACTTCAGAAACAGGCTCTGCTTGCTTTTAAAAGTAAAATGTTTTCTTAGGGGCACCTGGGTGGCTCAGTTGGCTGAGTGACTGACTTCGGCTCAGGTCATGATCTCTCAGTTCATGAGTTTGAGCCCCGTGTTGGGCTTTGCGCTGATAGCACAGAGCCTGCTTCAGATTCTCTGTCTCCCTCTCTCTGCCCCTCCCCCACTAGCACTCTCTCTCCCTCTCTTTTTCTCTCTCTCTCTGTCTCCCAAAAATAAATAAGCATTAAAAAATAAAAATAAATAAATAAAATAAAGTGTTTGCCTAGAGTAAGCAGAGAATCAGAGAAAACAAATCTTGTCTGGGAAGGGCAAGGTCATGAATGCTACCTGGGAAATTTCTTTGAATTCTAGTTAATCAATGCAAGAAAGCATGTGCTATGCCTAAACTTGATCACCCCTGAGTGATCAGACATACCCCACCTCACACACACACATACACACACACACACACACAAAACACAAAAACAATCTAGAATATCTTTACCTCTTCTTACTCTGCAAAGCAAAATATAGATCACAAGGAACAAAATACATAATCATTGGATTTGTCTCTCAAGCCTTCAGGTCTGGACATTATCTCAGCATTTCCTTATAAAGTGATACATAAATAAAGACAAGAAAGAGCATAAATGCAGGTATTGTTCTATATCCATTTTATAGATGACAAAACTGTTGCTTGATGCTTAGGGAGGTAAACAACTTGTCCAAGACTGAGCAGTCGATAAGTGATGGGGTTGAAATACAACCCCGGCTTCTTCTGTTCCATAGTCCCTGCTGTGGGTCTATGGCGACTCTGTTGGTTCCCCGGGACTCTCGTGCCAACAGCATCCCTGCCATTTTCCCGTTGAGTGACTTCCAGCAGCAAGAGTTCTGCACAGAATTACAAGCCTGTTCTTTGATTTTTAAGGATGTCCTCTGATTGCTTCTCACTTCCTTGTCAAAACTTACATGTCCAACCTCCATTTTTAAAAGACGGTGCTCTCTGGTTTCCAATGTCAGGCATAATTTTTACATTAGCACATCTGAGCTGAAGTACCATTGTCTGATAACAATATATCATAGTCCTATCCTAAATTCACTTTTTAAAAATCTTTTCGTTACACCATTATGTTTTAACCATTGATTTTTTTCCCTTCCCCTTATTTCCTTAGCCCTTAGGTTAGACTTCACGTTTCTGACTTCTCACCCTAATTTTGTTTTTTTTTCCAGCCAGCACATACTCCTTGTCTGTGTCCACTGCCACTTCCGTCTCTGTGTTAGTTCTGGTCTCTGTGCTTTGCATGTGGCTGTACCCTGCACAGAACACTGCACATATACATTCAGCCTTTTAAAAAAGCTAATAGTGCTCCAAAGCGATTTCACATGTGTTCTTTCATTTAATTCTTATAGAACCCAGTGCTGTGAGAATTACTATTACTTATTTTACATATAGGACTGAAGAATTGAAGAGGCTTGAAAAGGCAAATTCACCATGAAGCTGAAGCTTTAGGGCTCTTCACTTGCGCAAGGTCCTGTGAACATTGCAGGCTTGTGGGAACTGTAACTTGTTCCAGATAAATAGAGGAAGCCAGACTGCCCCCATGAAGCACTTCCTTATGATCATTTCTGGTGTCTCAAGACAAAAAAAGGGATCAGATCATCCAAAGCTTCGGTAATATGTTGTGATTTCCTTAACTCATTCTGTTTTTTAAATTTTTTAATATTTATTTATTTTTGAGAGAGAGATAGCACGTGAGCAGGGGACGGACAGAGAGAGACGGAGTCACAGAATTCGAAGCAGACTCCAGGCTCTGAGCTGTCAGCACAGAGGCCGATGTGGGGCTCAAACTCACGAACCATGAGATCATGACCTGAGCTGAAGTCAGACGCTTAACCAACAGAGCCATTGGGTGCCCCTCCTTACTCATTCTTAATAAATAACTGCATTTATATTATGTATGTATATATATTTAATGTTTTTATTTATTTTTGAGTATGAGAGTGAACAGGGGAGGAAGCAGAGAGAGAGGGGAACAGAGGATCAGAAGCAGGCTCTGTACTGTCAGCATGGAACTGGACATGGGGCTAGAACTCACAAACCGTGAGATCATGGTCTGAGCCAAAGTCAGATTCTCAATGGACTGAGCCACCCAGGTGCCCCAATTTTTATATTTGTTTTCATTTTATCTAAAGATGGTCCACCAAAATGTACACACCTTAAGCCCACAAAACCTGTATCCATCCCTGAGTTATTGAACTTGCCCCAGACCGTGGAAGACTGGAGACCGGTATCCTTTCTGCCTATCAAATACTGGCGATGCCATTACCTTGAAAGGCTTAGGTGAGCAATGACTTCCTGCCTCAAATCTTCCCAAGGCCAAAGCAATATCAAAGCGTCCCTTTGGATCTCACAGGGCACTTTTTGAGGCCTTTGGTTTTTACATAACGAACTTGTCTGCTACGTTGTCATACTTTTGTTGCGCTATTTCTCCAGAGAAACTGGGCAAGGCCCTGGGTCAATGCACTCTTTCTTTTCCTTTCTGAAGAGTCACCATGGCATGGACTTTGTGGGTAGTAGCTAAGCTTTTCTGAGTATGGAAAGCTTTTCCTACACCGCCAGGGATCTGTTATGGGTTTCCATTGGTCTCTATTTTTAGACTTGTAAGGACAGTTTATGGATCTAAGGCAATAGGAGAGCCAGAGGATGCCCCTAGGATAGTAGAAGGCAGATTCACAGGTGTGTCTCTGCTTTCAGTGCTTTACCTCCAAGCAGAAAATGCTCTCAACTGCCACCATTTATCCATCCACTCTTTTAGCAGTTATGTTTTAGGCACTGACCTAGATCCTGGGGACAAAACTGAAAGAGATTCTCACCCTGCCCTCAGGGAGTTAACAAAGAAATGTTATTTATTAATTAGCAATGCTACGATTTCTGTAGAAAATTTAAGTTGTCTGAATTATTTTCTATTGGTCCATGGACAGAAGCTTATCACAGATAAAAGGGGCATTAGTTTTACTCAGCAAGGTACCCTTTCAGGAATAAATTTGTCCCTGAGATTTGTTTATAGAGTGAATTTGCCTTCCATTCTAGTAACTTTCCGTATATGACGTGATAGCTTCTTGGTGAAGTCCTTCAAGTTGAAACTTACATGGGTATGCCATGTGAGTGTGATGGCAAGGATGTGTCCATTTGGGTTCACCTGGTTTGTGCCATCCAAATGGCAGTATGCTTATCTCGGCGACATTTGGGGAACTTTCTCAATTAAGAACGTGCTTTTTTCAGGAAAACATCTTCCTTCTGTCCTTTACCGCAAATTTCTTTTGACTCTGACCAGGAATCTCTAGCCCTTCTAACTTACTATTTATCTGTGGACTGTAGAGCTAGGACTATAAAGTCATATTAGTAGTTACCAGGTGTTGTGGCAGTATGACTAGATAACATTTAGTGGATTGAAAACATTTCATTCTTTTTAAATAAGATTGTTTTTTAATTTGGAAAAATTAAATGCCTTTAAAATGTTTGCTGGAACAGTTCCCACTGAGAACTCCCATTTCTATACTGCTTTTGTGGAGAAGGAAAATGCCAAGTCACTTATGCTTAATTCTTTTTTTTTTTAAAGTTTATTTATTTATTTAGAGAACCAGTGGGGGAGGGGCTCTGTGCTGATAGCAATAGCTCACAATACGGAGTGAGCATTAGACCACAGGTTACTGTTCTAGTCATGGCATTGTGGCAGGTGACTCAGCCTTACCTGCAGAGAGGGCGGGAGATCAGTGTGCAGTCAGAAAAACACGGGGCTGGGGACATCCCCAGGCTGGGTCCAGCCTCTCCTCTTCAGCTATATGAACTTGGGCAAGGATTACAACTCTTTTAGCCTCTGATCCTCTGTCTAAAAATGAAGACAGTCATACTCAGCTTCTCATATTGTGAGAATTAGAAGCAATGAACATACAACACCCAGCACATAGTAGACACTCCATTAATACCATGACTTCCTTTCCAGGCATTTATAGGAATTTATAACAGGTGAGACAAGGCAATACCTTAATTTTAATATTTCAGATTAAAGTATTAAAAAAGAATAAATAATGTCTTTGCTTTAAAGACTCAACTTAAATAGAAGGCAAGCAATTGTTCTCCCTCAATTAGGGAGACGTTTAATATATCAACTTACTAGTGAAATCTAAGTCAGGAAAGCTTTTTTTTTTTTTAGAGAGTTCCTGACATATCTCTCATTTCAAAAGCAATTAAAAAATTATTCTAATGAGTTCTAATTAATATCTAGACCTTCTATACACCCTGTATGTTATTTTCTGTGAAGTGTTTAAAGCAAATAGCACCATGAGCTATGGCCCTGCCCAGCTATGCCCTGGTCCTCAAAAGAACCTGTCTGGGCACCCTGCCCCCCACCCCATATGCTGTAATGACTAGCTGGGTGCTAATTTGTGACTCACGTGTAAAGCAGAAGAGAGAAGTTCTACATGGATTTGGTAAAATAACTTGGGAGGCCCCAGTAGAAGGCATCTGAAAATGCTATTTGGAGAGAGTGAGGACTGAGAAAGATATCCTTTTGTACTTTATGGCACATAATATGATTTTTTTATGTTTTTAGAACCATATAATGACTTTCCTCTCCAAGAAATCCATCACCTGTTTGATCATTTACACTCTGTTTAACGGGAATGAAGAATCCTCTAAATGCTATAAAAATTGCTCAATTTTAGCTGAGTTTCACCTAGAATGATTTATTTTCCTTGTTCTTTTAGCAGACATTTTTGTTTTAAACTGCTGGTTTGCCACGCAACTTGTCTGGCACCCACAAAAAGATAAAAAAGGGAAGCTGAGAGGTATCAGCTGTTTCAGGGCACAGTGTCATCAGGCTCAGTGCTAGACAAGATAGGATATGTGTCAGGTCAAAAAGGTTTAAATTATGAACACTAACAACAATGAAGGACTACCTTCTCCTTTGAGAGAAAGCTGGGGGTTAGCATAAAAGGAAGGGAAAGAGAGAGAAGGTAAGGAGAGAAACATAAATTGAAATATGTTATCCTGAAAGTACGGCTTCTGGGTCACCTTGGGAAGGTCACTTAAGCTCTTTCCTCTGAATCTGATATAAAATAAGGGTAATAATTTATTAAAAATATTAAAACATTAAAAACATTTTTATGAGTGTTAGAAATAATATCGGTAGGTTGCTTACAGACAAGGGAAAAGATAAAGCTCCCTTTAAATTAATCATGACAATGTAAATTTCACCACCACGGGCGATGTCAAGAACCCTCCAACGAGGATCAGAGGGCAGGGTTGTTGGGCTTGTCTATATGGTTAACAGGCGTCATGTTATGGAACGAATGGGAATTTAAAGCCAAAGAGTATCTATCACTTCTTACCTTGGGATCTTTGAGAGAGGCAATCAGTCAGAGGCCCTGAGTCCCTTTGAAACCTCCTATCTGGGCAAGGCAAAGGTTCAAAGCTCTGACCGCTCTCCACTGAACCATTTCCCAGAGTTGTCTTCAGTGAGCAGCCTTGAGGGACAAGATCATGTCTGTTTTGGAGACAAAGAGAAGGTTTACTTCCTGCTTGTTGTAAAATGGTAGATTTTCAAGGCCCAGTGTTTTTCGACTGTGATACAAACCCACTGCATGCAAGCATCCATCTAAACCCAAGGTAAAACTTGGGGGTGGTGGTGAAGGGAACCAAAGTAAATTGTGCTGCTTGCTATGCTGTGCATAATAATGTTTTTAGTCTCTGATCCAGGAGTCTTGTACCTCCTGACAGGATTCATTAAATAGTAGTAGGCTAACTTACAAGCTGGAAAGTCGGACAGTGTCAAATCCAAGACTTCACAATGTCTTAGATCAAATTATTTTATCCCTCAGATTCTTAGTTTGCTCATTTGTAGAATGTAAACAATAGTAGTACTTTTGAAGGATTGGTGTGAGCATTTTAAATGTTATTAAATGTTAAGGGCCTGGTCCAGTTCCTAAGCATCTGTTGAGTGGTTGCAACATTTCCAAGGCCTCCAAGCTGTGTGGCTGTGCTGGGCCATTACTACAGCATAATCAGAACCACACTACCTAACAGAGCATTGATTTCTTCTTTTTTCCAAGTGTCATTTTCACCTTGCCATTGGACACCAAGCAGCTTGAGAACAGTGTGCGTGTGTTGCATGCATATTTGCAAGGCTGATTGTGCTTAGCTCTTTGCTGCAAAGATACCTAGCACCCCAAAAACAAATATTTGAGCAATGCTTGATGGACATTTACCTCTTCCCTTCATGTAAGGCCTTTAGCTTCCTGCACCTTGTCTATAACACAGAATTGATAAATAAAATCTGTTTTACTTGTCTCTTGTCTTTTTTCTTGGAGGACAATGATATCACCAATGTACTTGTAAAATTATGAATGTTTTAAATCATGAAATCATAAGATAATAATTTACAATATTGAATGCTCCTGTGTATCAACTGCTAAATCCACATACCTCAATTTAGCCTATAATAACTCTTTAAATATTTCTCTAATTATTTTACAGATTGGGAAACCAAGACTCGGCAAGTTTGAGTAAGTTTCCCAAAATCACAAAGTTGCTAAGTTTTATAGACTGAATTTGAATCCAGGACAGTAAGATTCTATAGTTGTACTGTCCAATATGGCAGCCATTAGTCATATGTGGCTATTTAAATTAAAATTAATTAAAATTAAATAAATTTTATTTATTTAATCAAAAATCAATAATATTACTGTTTCATAAAGGCTATGAGCACAAAAAATTTTTCCAAGGTTAGAGTAGCAGTAAGTGACAGAACCAGGATGGAAACCTAGGACTGTTGATGTTAAGCTGGTGCTACAGATCAGTCTCCATAGGTATGTGGCTTCCCTCTTCCTGGGATATATGGCTGCTTCAGTTTGTTTTTGACACTCAGCCTTATTCAGATGAGCAGCTGAAGCTCTAGACTTGAAAAAGCCCTAGGGAATAGCCTTCTTATCTAATTTATCCCATATTATGTGAAAGGAAAGCAGAAAACACACTGTCTTACAAATAATTGATGACCAACAAGTGTTTGTTGAGGTAAATTATTGTTCTTTTCATTAACTGATATTGTTACAGACATGAAACAGAGATATTAGATGAAAACAAATCTGGGATCTCTGGACACGAAAGCTGTCTCACAGCTGACATATTTGTGAGTATGGGCACTAAATACTTCCCCTGGGCTGAGTGAGTGCCCAGTGAAAGACAAAGACAAGGAATATTACAGAAAGCCAGAATAGTGAGTACCAGCTATGGGTAGAGAGCAGTCAGAACAACCTCAAGAAGTGGAGAGACTGATTTGAGTTTTGAAGGATGACTGGACTAGAAGTATAAACTTCTTAACAAGGTGAGACTCTGCTTTCCTTTCTAACCTATTTCCTAACAACTCAGCATATTTAAAGCTCCATATTGCTTGCAATTTTTACACACATTTGGCATTTCTTGCTTACTTGTGTGTTTTTGTTCCTACATTCACCCTACAGATAATATACTCACTGCCTAGTTAATTCCTAATTCTTCCTCACGAGTTATCTCTTAAACCATGCATAATCCCCATAGGACTGGGTTAGTCACTCTCCTTTGTACTATGCTAGAATCCTAGGCTTACCTCTAAAACTTCACTTATCTGATTTGTTTACACTTCTATCTCCCTGGATCAGTTAGCTTTTGTTGCTTAAAACACCACCTCAAAACCCAGTGGCTTAAAACAACAATCATTTATTATTGATCAATAATCTAAAAGTCAGCTGAGTCATTCTGCTGAGCTGAGCTAGGCTTGACTGACCTCAGCTGGGCTCACTCGTGTGTCTGCAGTCAGTTTGTGTGCAACCTGGGGTCTGACTGATTCAGGACAGCCTTACTTACATGGCTGTTGGTTGGGGGCCAGAAGAACTGGGCCACATTTCTCCCTGAAATTCAACCTGCTAGCCTAGGCTTATTACTATGGCAACTGGCAGAGTTCCAAGAGCAAGAGCAAAAGCTTATGAGACCTTTGAGGTGTAGGTTTAGCAATGCCATGGTGCCACATCTGCCACATTGCTTTTAGTCAAGACTCAAGATGTGGTGCAAATTGTATTGCAAAGGGGTGATCATTGAGTCCATTTCTGTAAATGATCTACCATACTCCTTGATATCTTCCTCATCAGCAAAGATGGGAACTAAGTTTTACTCATTTATCCATGCCCAGAACCCACCAGAAATTAGGGCTTTGTGATATGACAGGGCTTTGTTTTGTGGTAGATGCTGATGAGTGTAAAATATTAGAGAAGACACTCCAGGCAAGAGAAGATGGGAAAGTGGAACAAATATGTTGCTTGTCACCATGGAAAACAGTTATCATAAAGGAAGACTTCTGATTCTTCTACTACCAGGACAAAGCTGGAAAGTTAGTAATCGTATCATCCTCCTCTTTGCCCATATATTCCATCTATCTTCTCTGTCATTGACATCCCCCCCACCCCAACACACACACAAAGATACTTCTGAGGAGGGATATATGGCTCAGAAGATACTCCTGGTAAACACACTCTCTTAATTACTGCATAGATCTTTACCACTAATTCTGTCTTCTCTCTCCAAAGATTAACTGGACTGAGTAGGTATGAAATTTGAGGATGATGTAACCTCATGAAAACATCTTTTCATGTTACTCTAAGTCTCTTCCTGATTAACTCTCCTCTCGATGGCTCTTACTTAAGATCAGTGTGTGGGGACAAATCCCAAGAAGAAGCACACTGGAAGTATGGAAAATGGAAACAAGTAAGAGACAGCAGTCAAATACAAGGTTAAAAGCCAATATGTGTCAGTCAAGGTCAATTTACAAATCTATTAAAATTCTCTCACACAGATATCTACTGCAAGTTGTCTCTAAGGAGTCCATTTTGTATTTAACCATAGTTTCCTCAACTTGGAATAGTTGCGGGACTGCAACTATTCTTAAAAGAGAATACATGTACTTTCCCAAAGTACATTTTATTAAGTATAGTATATTAGTATAATATATTTAAGTATATTTATATTATATATTAGGATCATAGGTGAGGGAAAAGTTTCCGTGTTCTAAAATCTTTGGGACACTTTAGGGCACCTGGGTGGCTCAGTTGTTGAGCGTCCAACTCTTGGTTTCAGCTCAGGTCATGATCTTGCAGTTTTGGGAGTTTGAGCCCCACCTCGGTCTCTGAGCTGACAGTATGGAGCCTGCTTGGGATTCTCTCTCTCTCTCTCTCTCGCTCTCTCTCTCTCTCTCCCTCTCTCTGCCCTTCCCCTACTCACACTGTCTCTGTATCTCTCAAAACAAATAAACAAACTTTTAAAAAGTAAAAAAAAATTCCAGCCAAATATTAAAAAAATCAAATCAAATCTTTGGAACACTTTAGTTCACCACTAAAAACTAAGGTAGAATCTATGCATTTCCTTTGAAACATATTTTAGAAAACGATGTTCCAGTTTTCAGAGGATGTAAGGAAATGAGAGAATTCCCATTGATGCCTAACATATGACTCCAAAATTTAGTGGTATAACAACCATTTATCATGCTCACAGACTTTCTAGGTCGGTATTTCAGACAGCATATCAGCAATGGCTTGCTTCTGCCTCATGATATCTAGGATCTCAGTTGAAAGACTCAGAGCCTGGGAGCTTGAATCACCTTAAAACTCACTTATATGTCTAATGATTAATACTGACTATAGGCTAAAACTTCAGATAGTGCTGCTGCCCAGAATACCTACTGATGGTCTTTCCCTATAATCTGTACCTTCTCACCACATAGTGACCGACTTCCAAAAGCAGGCATCCTGAGATAGCCAAGGGTAAGCCATATCAATTTTTATGACCTATACTTGGAAGTCTTGTGGTCTCACTTCTGTTACATTCTATTCATCAAGCTGTTCACAATCTGCTATGGTTCAAGGGGGGGGGAGTTGATGGATGGTGGCAAGGCTCTAGGAGAACATATGGGACTGGAAATATTGATGTGACTTTAAAAAAACAAACAAACATAATCTTCCATACTAATTATGTGTGGAAGGCTGTAAGGATATGAGCCTAATAAGAGCAGAGAATTTGGACAGGAAAGTCGGGAGGATATGTTTAGAAATGGAGATTGGAAAACACAATATTCTAACTGGTCCATATAAACCATCATGAAATATTTGACACCAGCAGATTATGTTGCCACCATGAAACAGTCCAGCATTTGGGAGTTATGAAGTCAGATAAATAAAAATACCTTCTACAATCTCTGCATAAGGATGTTTCACTGTATTATGTTTCACTAGGAATTCAAAAAATGTCACTTTGAGACAGTAGTCAGAAACTTACATTCAACTGTGATATAGCTGGGAAGTTGGATCTATGCTATATATGCTGAGTTATGAAGAGAGTGATAACACAAGTATTATACTTAATGAAGGATATTGAATATTAAAATACAAATTACATGTTACAAACTTCTCCAGTCTTCAGCAACCATTGGAAATACATAGTCATGGTTAACACAGACCCTTTGGCTTTTAAGAACTTCTGTATTAGGGATGTTTCACTGTTTCAGGGGAGATATATGCTCTCCCAAACTCTGATTTTACTAGGAAAATCCAGTGCCTGGGTGAGGTTTTAGTCTTTGTCAGTCTATACTCCATATTGCTGGGAGCCAGCGGTGCCCTGTTGGACATCAAGGGCTGCTTTGGACATGAACTCTTTTGGAGTTTGTTGGAATAGCTGAAGAGAAAAATGTATCTCCTTCTTTTTTCATTGGGCTCTGTTGTTGGAATGGTCTCAAATTCTGATAAAGTGTTTAGTAAAACAGCAATTCCTTAAGCATTTATCCATGGAACTGTGTGAGAGACATAGTCACCTGGGAGTAAAAATGTTGCTTTAAAAGATTACATCTCAGGACACCTGGCTAGCTCAGTCAGAAGAGCATGTGATCTTGATCTTGGGGCCACAAGTTCAAGCCCCTTGTTGAATGTAGAGATTACTTTAAAAAATTACATCTCATGGTCTTCTGGTTATACTGAGATGGAGTCATCCATCCCTCCAAGTTACTCTCCCTTATAACTAAAAAAAAAACAAAAACAAAAACAACCCCTAGACATAACACAATAATCCAGCATGGAGAGTCTCTGAAATGTAGAAAGAAGAAAGGAGGTTACTTTGGGACTTTCCTTAGAACCTGTGGGACAACATAGTGGTGAGTTCCCTGGGTCTCCTGATTGCCTCCTATCTATCACAGAGTGCTGAAAAAGCCTCAAATCTAGAATCACCAACAGGCACAGGAAAAAAAAAAAGGTAGTTGCAAAAATGTCTATTTCTCTCAGCCAAAAAACAAGAGAGGATGTCCCACCAACAGAAAACATTTTTGAAAATACTTTACACCAAACACTAATGGGAAAATCATACTCTTCAGCCCTGGAAGATTCACTGGGGATGAGTAGAAAGTTGATCTTCCATATGACCTTCGATCACTCCTGGAAGCAGGTGACTTGCTATAGTTTTTGCTCTGGATACTGTCAGTGAGGCGGAGCAGGTTGCTGATCTTTCATCCCTTTTCTGGCAAAAGCAGTGGCCATGATTTGATTTCCATGCAGGGAAGTGCTGGTGAGGCTGAGTGGTGATTCTTCATTACCCATACAGTTGTAGTAGGTAGAACTCTGATTGTTCTCTGTTCTATAGTCTATGACAATGATAGTCTATGACATCAGTGAGCAGAAATGCCTCTCCCACTCAGCAGCAATGAGACTTAACCAGGTGGTGTGATATGGGGCTGGTAATCACTAGACTTCACCCTCCCTCTTCCTGCTCCACCATGCCAACAGGACCCAGTAAGGAGCTAAGAATATACAATCATGTGGACCTCATTCAACAGCAACAGGAGGACTGCCTACTGAACAAAGAAGATTCAATAAAATACAGAGTTTTGTAATATAATTTCCAAGATGTCCAGGCCATAACTGTAAATAATTCATAGCAAGAGCCAGAAAAATCATCCAAAGACAAGTACCAAGATTAATCAGAGGTTGGAATTACTTGACAAATATTTTAAAGCAGCTGTCATAAAGCTGCATGAACAAGTGATTATGAATTTCCTTGAAACAAATGAAAAATTAGAAAATCTCAGCAAAGAAATAAAAAGTTATAAAAATAAACCAATAGAAATTATAGATCCAAAAAGTCAATAACCTCTCACTCATAAAACAAGGATACAAACAAACATACAAAAAGCCTCAGGGGGTGGGGTCAATAGTAGGGAAGAGGTAACAGAGGATAAAATCAGAAAACTTGAAGATAGATTAATAGAATTTTCCTAAACTGGACAATATGATAAAATTGATAAAATTGAACAGAGCCTCTGGGACCTGTGGGAGAATATAAACATATCCAACATCGGTATAATTGGATTTCAAGAAAGAGAGGAAAGATTGAGGCTGAAAAAAATATTAAAAAACATAAGGGCAGAAAACTTCAAAAATGGCAAATGACAAAAACTTACAGATTCAAGAGGCTGAACATACTACTGAAATTCAGCTCAAAGGACATCATAATTAAACTTGGGCAATCTAAAGCCAAAGACAAAATCTTGAAATACCAAGAACCAAAAAACACATCCTTACAGGGTGGGTGGGGAATGTCAATTTGAATAACAGCCGATTTCTCACCCAACAGTGGGGGCCAGTAGGAAATGGGACAGTTTTCAGGCACTAAAGGACAATAATTGTCCATCATGAGATCCAAAAATATCTTGCAGGAATAAATGGAAAATAAACACATTCTTAAATGAGGGAAGACTAGGAGAATAAGTTGTTAGCATACCAGCCTGAAAAAAACTGCTAGGGGAAGTTCTCTAAACAAAAACAAAGCACTAACAGTAGGCCACTTGGAACTTCAGAAAGAACTTTGTAATGGATGCATGTGGGGTAAATATAATAAACTATCTTTATCACGATTTTATTAAATTATATTTGATGGTTGGAGCAAACTCATAAAACCATGTGGCACTCAATAAATGAAGAGGAAATCCTTAGGAAAATTCTATTTCAGTAAATGAAGAGGGTAAAGAAACTTCACAGGAAGTAAGTTTCCTACAGTTCACTTGAAGTAGAAAAATATCAATACCACGTCTCTGATAAGTTATGTGAATATATTGTATTACCTTGAACGACCACTAGGAAAACTGTACAGAGTGATAGACTAAAAAACAGTATAAATAAATCAAGTTGGTTCTTCAAAAAAAAATCAATAAAATTGATAAAAACCTAACAAGGCCGACTAAAGTAAAAAAAAAAAAAAAAGGAAGACAATTCACCAATATCAGGGATGATATAAGGGACCCAGGGGATATCACGATAAATCCCTCAGTCCGGAAGGAGGTAATTAGGAGACACTATGAACAACTTTACACTCGTAAATTTGACAAGTTAGAAGATGTAGACCAAAAATCAAACAAAATGAAGAAGAGATCTCTGGATATATTTTAATCATAAAAGAAATTGAATTTTTAATTTATTTAGAGGACAATTTTTTGTTTATTTATTTTGAGAGAGAGAGAAGTAGAGAGACAGGGAGAGAGAGAATCTCAAGAAGGCTCCATGGTGCTATGAGCACAAAGCCTGACGTGGGGCTCGATCCCATGAACCATGAGATAGTGACCTGAGCTGAAATCAAGAATTGGGTGCTTAACTGAGGCAGGGCATCCAGGTGTCCTGAATTTGTAATTTAAAGTCTCTCCAAAGAAGAAATCTCCAGACCCAGGTGGTTTCATTATCAAATTTTACCCAACATTTAAAGAATTAACACTAATTTTATTACTATCTTTCCCAGAAAATAGAGAAGGGGACAATTTCCCATTTATTTTATGAAACTGTCATTACCCTGATAATAAAACCAGATAAAGATTACAAAAAAAGATAACTACAGACCAATATCTCTCATGACTTTATACATAAAATCATTGGCAAAACATTAGCAATTCTTACATTATCTAAAAATCAACTCAAAATGGGTCAAAATTGAAATGTAAAACATAAACTTCATGGGTTCCTGGGTGGTTCAGTCAGGTAAGTGTCCAACTCTTGGTTTTGCCTCAGGTCATGATCTCATGGTTTGTGAAATTAAGCCCTGCATTGGACTCTGTGATGACAGCAGTTGGGATTCTCTGTTTCTCCCTCTCTGTCTCCTCCCCTCTTCTCTCTCTCTCAAAAATAAATAACTAAACTTAAAAAAAATAAAACTCTAAACCTTTACCCAAAACAAATAGAAGCATGTCTAGGACAAAGACTTCTTAGACTGACATCCAAAAACATGGAAAACAAGCAGATATGATATCATAAAAATTAAAAACATTTTCCCTGAGAAAAATTCTGTGAAGAGAATGAAAAAGACAAGCTTTAAACTGGCAGAAAAGCAACCGTATGTCTGATAAAGTACTAATATCTTGAATATCTAAAACTCTCATACCTCTGCCATAATAACAACACATATGGGACACCTGGGTGGCTCAGTCGGTTAAGCATCCAACTTCGGTTCAGGTCAGGATCTCAAAGTTTGTTGGTTCGAGCCCCACAAACTTTGTGCTGACAACTCAGAACCTGGAGCCTGCTTTGTATTCTGTGTCTCCCTCTCTCTCTGTTCCTCCCCTGCTCGTGCTCTGTTTCTCTCTCTCTCAAAAATAAATAAATATTAAAAAAAATTTAAAGCAAAACAAAACAAAACAAAATCAAACAAAATGTGTGACAGAAATAAACCAGTCCATCTAGAATATGGACAGATGGCATGAAGACACATTTTACCAAAAGGAGTTATACAGATGTGAAATATGACCGCACATCGTTACTCAGTAGGAATACGCACCTTAAAGCCACAAATAAGATACCATTGTACACTAACCAGAATGGCTAAAAGGAAATAAATAAATAAATAAACAGTGACTACACCGAAGGCTCCAAGGACGTGGAGAAATTGGATTGCTCATACTTGGCCAGTGAGTACAATGGCACAACCACTCTGCCACACAGTTTGGTAGTTTCTTAGTAAAACCAAACTGGCAACCACCACATGATCCAGCAGTTGTATTTTTTGTCCGTCCATCCAGAAAAACGAAAACTTATGTTCACACAAAAACATGTACACAAATGGTCAAAGTTATGTTATTCATAATAGCTAAAAACAACCCGGAGGTCCTTCTGTGGGTGGATGGTTAAAGAAACTGTAGAACGCTGCTCAGTAATAAAAGAGAACTACTGATGCACACAGCAACCTTGATGAATCTCCAGAGAATTCTACCGCATCATAAAAGCCAGCCCTCAAAAGTTACACATTGTATGAGTCTGTTTACAGAACCTTTTTGAAATGAAATATTGTAGAAACGTAGAACTAGTGGTTGTCGGGAGTTAAAGGAGGGAAGGGGATAAGTGGGTGTCCTTACAAAGGGGACCTCAGGAGATCTTGGGCAGGCTCTACATCTTGACTATATCAATGTTCATCTTCTGGTTGATATTGTATTATGGTTTTGCAAGATGTTACCACTAGAGGAAATAGAGTAAAGGGTATGTAGGCTTTTTCTACATTATTTTCTACAGGTGCGTTTGCACTTTCATTATCTCAAAAGAAAACATTTAGTTTAAGTAACCACTTCTTCCCTTTTAATGACGGAGGTGTTGTTTAGTAGGTCTATTTGGGATATTTGCATCTTCTTTGGCTTGGTGTGCATTCTTCCTGAAGAATCCTCTCCATTTTTTTCACAGATCATCTTGAGAGGAGCCCAGCTGTGTGTGTGCACGTGTGCACGTATGTGTGTCTGCACACTCACGAACACACATGATATACATACGTTTATTATATATTTTACTGAAACCAAGCTGGTTCACAATTTACAAATAATAAAACATACAGTACTCTATACCATAAATTCCATACAGCAAACTGATTCACACAGAATGCATTGTTGGTTTTTGCCAAATTCCTATCCATAGCCAACCTATGGTTGGAACTGACAGCTGTTGGTTATTTTTGTTTACATTAACAAGAAGCATGCAAAAGTAAAACAATGAAAATTCACCTGAACTTTGCTCATTTGACCTGAGTGAGTCAGCATTATCTGCTGATTCAGACAATGATTTTTTTAATAGTGGAAGAATGTTTCCTAAATTTTTGTGCTATTTGTAATGGAACAGCTACAGACTCAACATATTTTGAAATTTAATCTGCATTATTAATCTTCTTCCCCCCCCCCTTTTTTTTTTGGTCTAGACAAGGATCAGCAAACTTTTCCTGTAGGCTTTGTAGTTCAGGCAGTCTTTGTTCTAAGTACTTAGCTTTGCCATGTGGCTCTGGCATTGAAAGCAGCCATAGAGAATACATAGTTAAATGGCCTGGCTGTGCTCCAATTAAACTTTATTTATAAAACAGATTATCTACCTATCTATCTATCTATCATCTATTATCTATCTATCTATCTATGAGAGAGAGAGAGTCTGTGTAGCATGTTCTTTGTTTTTAGTTTATAACCTTATAAAAGTGTAAAACTCATCCTTAGCCTGAAGGCCAGATTTAAACCACTGTCTCAGTTTGGTGATCCCTGGTTTAAACAGCCAATAAAACAATAAACCAGGACTTACTTTGCATGATTTGTCTATTTCACTGCTATAAAGAATCCCATGGCCAATTTTTAGCTGTTAATGTGATGTCACTGAACCCTGAGTTAAGAAGACAGGCACCCAAGAACACCATTATATGTGTTTCTACTATGTAGTGATAATATACAATCAATTATCTCAAGAGCATAGAGAATAGTCAGACACAGTGAAATCATGAGAAAACGATGACTTTTGAGTATGTACCACCTTTGTTTTTAAATGATTTAATTATAATTAAATTCATTAAAAAGTTTATTTATAATATAATATAGTAACAATTATAATTAAATATAAATTTAATTCTGTGTAAATTTATTAATAATATAAATTGAATTATTTTTTATTTTTTTAATGTTTTATTTATTTTTGAGAGAGAGAGATAGTGTGAGCAGGGGAGGGTCAGAGAGAGAGGGAGACACAGAATCTGAAGACAGGCTCCAGGCTCTGAGCTATCTGTCAGCACAGATCCCGACGGGGGGCTCGAACCCACAAACCACGAGATCATGACCTGAGCTGAAGCTGTACCCTCAACCGACTGAGCCACTCAGGTGCCCCAAATTGAATTAAATTTAAATTTCATCATAATTATAAGCTGGAGGTCTACAAATTGTTACTCACAACAGCAATGTCGATGGTCCCAGGGCTATGTCAGGCATGGTGTACTGGAACAGAGTTGAATATGAGAACAATTAGTGGTCCCAGGAACTGCAGTATAGATCCAGACAGGAACAGAGGGCCACAGGATATTAGAACAGCAATCATTATGTTTGGATAGGTAGATGGCAAGTGGTTTGGGAAAACTTCAGAAATGGAGACCACATCCATTGTTAGACAATGACTCCCCAACACATTTTCAAGGCCTGGGTGGGTGAGTGGAAGAGATTTCACGTCAAGAGTTCTAATAAGGACTCAACAAATAATAATAATAATAATAATAATGATAATATATTAAATAGGGAGAGAATGAGAGGCTGGGACTGGAGTCCCTGGTACTTGTCCCACTGAACCAGAGGAAATTGTCCTTTCTAATGAGAATGTGTTCTCTGGAATGCTGTAGGGTCAAAGCTTACTAAGTTCCCTTGTACAAGGGAACAAGCTGGCTACCCAGGGTGCAAATGAAGAATTAGCATGTATTCCTTCATTCACAAATTAACAGGAGGGCTCACTCCATTCCAGCTCCAAGCAGACATTACCAGCTGTGTGTGGCCTCAGCATATGTTACAGCTCCCAGCTTTCCACCTGTGATAATGCCAATGTCACAACAGTGTCAGCGAATTTGGCCTTGTGAAAGGAGTGAATGCCAGACAAAGCCAAAGAGGGTCTATCTCTTACTCCTTGATGTTTCTCTTTGTTCATTCTTGATCTCTGACAAGTTGCAGCTGAAAGGGAAGAATTAATCTGTAGCAAATCCTATAAAAC
Organism: Cryptoprocta ferox; assembly: GCA_028646485.1. NCBI lineage: Eukaryota > Metazoa > Chordata > Mammalia > Carnivora > Eupleridae > Cryptoprocta > Cryptoprocta ferox. The sequence goes on from CM053578.1 coordinate 3,901,089, forward strand.
AGCTGTATGGGGAGGAGGACTCCTTCATTGAGCAGCTGGCAAAAATGTCCCTCCAAGGATAGGGGGTGAAGTGAAAAGTATCAGGGAGCCCTGAGGAGAGACAGACTGCTCCATTAAACAATAATCTATTGTTGATCCAAATCCCGATGAGGAAGGCAATTTAGTTATGTAAAAATAGAAAACTGTCTGGCCCAGGGGAAAGAGGTGAGCTGCAAAGACAGGAAAAACATGACATTCAATGAAGGTGCTATTAGAAAGAAAAATAAAGACACAATAGTGACACCAATGGAAGAAGCTGAATTTAGGGGTGATACTAAAGATATCTAGAGATACTAAGTTTAGAGGTGTGGTCCACTGACAATTGGCCTTATAGAGAAACACGGCCAGGACGTGGTCAGCATGTGTCCAGAGAAGTTCCTCCCGGGTCCTTGAAGACTGCAATCAGGTTTTCTTCCACTGGTGATTACCATAAGTAATGCTAATGTAATTTTAGGAGACTGGTGGTTTCCTAGAAAAAAAATCTAATCTGCATAAACAATCCAGAGATTAGAGAGACGTTAGCCTTTTTTCTATAGCACTGTATAGAAGTACTTATGGGGGGGGGATGGGGCAGAATGTTATTGCTTCAAAGCAAGTTTTATCCAGGTGAGTTTCGTAGAATAAGCCAAGAGATGGGGCTTCATTGCCTAAATATATCTTCCCAGACAACACCCCAGAACTCCACCCTCTTTCCCCATCTCAGTGCAGGATGATTATTAAACTGCAGATCTTTCTAGCACTCCAGCAAATATTACCACCTGGAATAATATGGCCTCCATCCTTGGTCTTCTCACCAGAAAGAATTCAGGTGAGAGACTTGGAAAGCACAAGCAAGCAGAGTTTTTGAGTAGACTCGCAAGAGAGGGGAGCAGACAGCTTGAGAGAGACTCAAGTGCCCAGAGCAGAAATGGTACCAGTGTTTTTATTAACTAGGGGGTAGAATTTTACTAGGGGGTAGAATAGTCATTAATTGTTGGGGGTGGGGAGAGGAGGGTTTCCCTCCTTTTTTTCATAATTTGTGTAGGGATTTCCTGTCATGGCATCCACCATCCACCATGGGTCCATCTGGTTTGTTCTGGTTCTTCGTGGAAAGCTTCCAGGACAGGTCTTTGATTTTCCCCATACCCTTCCTTATCATGGTACACCTGCCTAAAATTCTTTTGTCTTACTTATTACCTAGCATCCTCTAAGAAAGTCAGGGGAAGGTGTGGATGGGCAAACCACAATGCTAATTGCAATTTTTTTTTTTATTTTGTTTTGTGCATCCTGTGGCTTCTGTATTAGAATTCCCCTTCATCCTCCGGGCAGGATATGCCTAATTGCAGGTCACAGATGTCCCCCCCACCAACACTCACCCTCCCTGCTCCCTCTTTCTTTGGGACCCAGGCCTCACACAATGGTCTAACTGCCTCCCACCCAGCTTATGCTTCAGTCTCCCACATGTGGCCAGTTTCTAGGCCTGTCCATTCGACCACCTACACTGAGTTCACATGCCTTTGAGTCAGCCAAATTGTTGCCTCCCTCCCAGATACTTGTTTCTTGGAATGGTTGCTGGTTTTTCATTCTGAGTTTTACCTCTTTTATCCATTTTCCCAACTGTTGCTGGAGCCGTCTCATGGGAGCATTTGCTTGTACATTTGCCATCTGTAAGTATACAGTGGAATTCCTGGCTATGTTTCACAGGCACTTTGCTGTCCAATTACTGGCAAGGCTCACCCCCGTTCCATCCCCTCTCCCACCTTCTTCATTCCCACCCTTCCCCCACAGCAGACAGCAGTGTGCATTTCCAGCAATGCTGAATTGCTAGTACATTCCTGTGGTTTTTGCATGCTCTCTTCTTGCTTTGATTGCCCTTCCTTTATTCTCTTTCTCTGTCATCTTGAATTGAATTTCTAGTTGTGAGACAGTGAAACCAAAGGGATCCCATGAAAGAAAAAATTTTTTCCCTTTGCTTCTTTTCCTGCTTCTACTCTTGCTAGGACCTGCACCCCCACCCAACTCTACACATGCCTTAATGGATGTCCTTCTTGAAAAGGACAAAGAGTTAATACTATCTTTGGAGACTTCCAGCAAAACAGGTAATATCTAAACCTTTGGCGCTAGACATCATATTGCCCAGACCCCTGGCTTCAAGGAATAAGTGACTTATGATGGACACTTGAAACTTGTCCTTGTTCTAACCAGTTCCTGGGTGCTTGAGAAGACATGTACACCAGGCTGTTGTCCCCAGTAAAACCCCCCAAGACCCTGAACAAAGATGAGACTCATGCTCCTTTTCTCCCCAAGTCTTCCAGACGGTCTGTCTGTATCTGGTCTCTCTATATTTTCAATAAACTCTGTCTTCATGTCTTTCTGGCTCATATTTGATTTCCATCTTGTGTGAAGCCAAGGACCCTGTTGCCTGGTCCTGTGGGACCCCCTCTGGGTCCTTGGACCAGCCTGCCTGCATCAGTCATTGTTTCACTCCCTTACCCCATCTAACCTGGGCACAGATTCTTAAAACATACAAGTCTTCTTTATAGGAAGGAGAAAAAAGGAAAGGAAAGGAAAGGAAAATAAAGGAAAGGAAAGGAGAAGACAGGGGAGGGGGGAGGGGAGGGGAGGGGAGGGAAAGGGAAGGAGGAGGAGAAAGCCAGGAAGAGAATGGAAAAGAAGGAAGGAATGAAGGAAGAAAGGAAGAAATAAAAAGAGATGAAGAAAGAATTGCCTCAATCCCCATACATCCTAGTCTGGAAAGATACTTACAGATGATGGTTCCTTGGGGAGAAGTTAAGGAATTTTTTAAGGCATTTACAAGTGAATTTCTTAACACAGGGATGGAAAAAAAAGTTTTTTTATTTTTAAAAATGTAAATGTAAAGCCTGAGTCATAAATCACACAGATATTTACGTTATAACTGCCTGTGGATGATTATATACTGAGAGAAGTGGCAGATGAAGGAGGAAAGGTCATCTTGAAATTTGAATTTTATTCAGTATAAACAGTAGAATTTTAAAAATTATTGAGTAATGGAGTGACATATGGTATACTTTTTACATTTTTTAAAATATTTATCTATTATTTTTGAGAGAGAGAGAGAGGAAGAGAGAGGGAGTTATGAGCAGAGAGGGGGGCGGAGAAAGAGAATCCCAAGCAGGCTCCTCCCTGTCAGCACAGAGCCTGACATGGGGCTTGATCACATGAACTGTGAGATCATGACCTGAGCTGAAATCAAGAGTCAGACTCTTAGCCAACTGAGCCTACATTTTCTTTTTAAAATTTTCATATAGTACAACTGCAATTTTTAATTCAGATTGCTTATTTTTTTGTTGCTGTTGACATGTTGGAGTTTTTAATATATTTTGGTGTTGATCCCTTATCAGATACATGCTTTGCAATATTTTCTCCTATTCTATTGGTTGCCAGTCACTCTGTTGACAGTGCCTTATGATACACAGAAGTTTTTAATTTTGATTAAATTCAATTTATGTAGTTCTCTTCTTTTATTGTCTCTGCTTTTGGTATCAAAATCCAGTGTTATAAAGTTTTTCCTTTATATTTTCTTCTCAGAGTTTTATAGTTTTAACTATTACATTTTTGTCTTAGCCCATTTTGAGTTATTTTTTATTTACAATATAAAGTAAGGGCCCAACTTCACTCTTTTGCATGTGAATATTCAGTTGTCCTAGTAACATTTGTAGAAGACTGTCTGTTCCCTATTGAATGATCTCAGAACTCTTTTGGAAAATTATTTGACCATACACCCAAGGCTTTACTTCTGGGTTGTTTGTTCTATTGTATTGGTTTATATGTCTATCTTTATGCCAGTACCATGCAGTTTTGAATATATGCCTTTGTATTACGTTTTGAAGGCCGTTATGTCTTAAAGAAGAGTAAAAGTGGTCTCATCTCTGGGATAAACAACTGGGAAAAATTATTCCTGGTCAGCTACATGAATGCCCAAAAACTAGAGGTCCAGATAGGGGAAATGGGTGATGATTTCACTCAAGGGGATAATCAGGGTTCAGAGGCATATAAAGGAAACCAGACTGAGCAGTGGAGGCTGCTTTTGGCTCTGCTGCCATCAGACAAATGAGGCCTTTTGTTATCAGCCCTGGATCTGGCCAACAGTCAGGAGACCTATATTTTCTGGGACAACATGTGTGCTGACTTTTGTACGGTACATCATAATGAAATGGAGACAGGTACATCAAAAGCATTGCATTTAAAAAAAAAGGCTAGAGAGTGCTAGTGGGGCCCTTGCCACATCCTGAAGAGAGGTGGTGTCAATTAGTCCTTGACACCAGAGTGGGACCACTTGCCTGGGGAGGGGCAGAAGCTAAGACCAGCCTGTGACTCTTAGCCAAGCTCCAGGAAAGTTCTTCAAGGAGTCAAGGGTGAAGGGATCCTTCAACCAACTTCCCTCAGGGCAAGATTTCCAGGTCACATTCAGTTACAAACCTTGCCCAGGTCTGCAATCCCATTACAGTTTTCTTTGGCTGCATTTGGTACACAAAAGGACAATTTATAAACAAAAGGGAGTTTTGTAAGGGACTTCACTTCTGTGATATATGTTCTCCTCTATGTTTCTGTTACAGGTAGAAGTTCAGAATCATTTGGTAACTTCCTGTCCAAAACAATTGTATCTAGGATTCTAAATCCTGTTAGGGCTTGGGGGGGTGGGGGTGGAGAGATGTCATTCCAGGGCTGTTGAATTTTTCAGGAAACTTGGGGTGATTTTTCCTGAAGATTCTCTAAACAATATGGATCAATGTTCTCTTCATATTGTTGACTTTCTGAGCAGAGAATCACAAAATCTGGGAATGTCAGTATTGGGAGGGAAAGATCTAGCTTGATGTGTATCCAGATTTATGTATATACTGTCTATACCAGACTGGTGATCAGAGAGAGGAACTTAATCCAAGCCACGTGGCCTGCAGGTTGCTGAGCCTGCACTAAAGGCAGATTCCCTGACTCCCAGCTCTTTCTCCCTCCACTGCCCACAACTCCTTGCCCCCAGTGAGTGTAATTCGCACTCACCAATAGGAAATAGGAACAGCAGCTGCTTCCTTCAGGCACAAATCCTGAAGACTGGATGTATTCAGATGCCTCAGAGCCCTAGCAGGGTGCCTTGCATTGCATGAGTGCCCAGAGATGACCTGCAGATCTACTGAGTCACTAAGTCCCCTAATTAAACATTCTTAAGTGACTAAGCAACATAATTAATTATGAGGGTGTTATCAGAATTCTGCCCCTTTCCCAGGGCTCCTGTATCCCTTCATAATAAAAAGGATGCTGGCCCCTATGCTCTAGAAGAGATTAGAAAATGCAGCTACTGTACAAATATACTGCTTGCCCTACACAGGTCACATATATGCAAGTACAGCCCAAAGCTGTTCTTTTGCCTTTGGGTCCTTTAGCCCTTCCGTTTGGAACTCATTTTTTCCCAGCTCCCTTCTTCCCACCCTTCCATAAGGAAAGAATCCTTTCTACCTCCCTTTCAAGGTTGGTGTTTCAAGATATCTCCTGGCTGCACCAGCTTTCACAGAGCTCCACTCAGATAAGCTAGACCCTCTCTGGTTCCTTCCAGCCTGTCTTCCCTGTCCCCAGGTCAGTTAATCTGCTCTCCACTCTCTGGATCTCTCACTCCCCTGACAAACTGTTGGGCATGAGTGTGTATGGACAGTGCCCCTGACATTATGGGAGTAAGTACTCTGCCCCAACCAAACACAAAGCCAACACAAATCTTGACAGGATATCCTAAAAAATGGACTAGATTAGAGGTATTTGAGGTATCCTAGGGGGCTTGGGAGAGGCTATTCTGGGGAAAGGCATTGAGGAACTCCATAGAACCCACTCTAAGTCAGCCCTACTCTGCATAGGCATGAAACCCCTAGGGTGGGCTGCAAAGGGAAGGCTGTGAAAAGGTGAAGGTGGTGGTCATTTATAAAGTCTCACATTGATTCTCAACTGTAGCTGCACGTTAGAATGTGCTGGATGATTTAACAAATACCAAAGCCCAGACCTTATCCCAGGTTAATTAAATCAGAAACTCTGGAGGTGGAACCCCAGGACAATCACCCCCTTATCTGCAGATGAGTTCCAAAACCCCCAGTGGATGCCTGAAATCATAGAGAGTGCTGAATGCTTTGTATAGTATACTTTTTCTTAGGATAAAGTTTAATTTATAGATTCAACACAGTAGGGGGTTAATAACAGTAATAGTAACTAATAATGAAATAAATTATAACAATATGCTGTAATAAAAGTTATGTGAGTGTGCTCTCTTTCTCTCAAAATATCTTATTGTACTGTACCTACCCTTCTTGTGATGATGAGAGATGATTAGATGCCTACATGATGAAATGAAGTAGGTGATGATGCAGTTGTTGTGATGCAATGTTAGGCTATTATTCACCCTCTGGCAATATGTCAGAAGAAAGACCATCTGTTTCCAGACTGTGGTTGACCATGGGTGAGTGAAATTGCAGAAAGTGGAACTGAGGTTAAGGGCAGGACTGCCATATCAGTATTTTGAAAGGATTCCAAGGTGATTACAATGTGTAGCCAAGACAGGAAATTTGAAATTCACAATAACATTAAAGAAAGAGAAAGAAGATGCGCAAAAATAGCAATGATGTTATTTCTATCAACTGATCAAATCCTAGGGCCTGTGCTAAGCACGTTATAAGATTATAAGGCATTATTTTATTTAATATTTCTAATGATGCTTTGGGATTGGTAACAGTATCCTAAGTTTATTTATTTATTTATTTTTAAGTTTATTTATTTTGAGAAAGAGAGAGAGAGCAGGGAGAGAGGCAGAGAAAGGGAGAGAGCGAATCCGAAGCAGGCTCCATGCTGTCAGCGCAGAGCCCTATGTGGGGCTTGATCTCAAGAACTGTGAGATCATGACCTGAGCCAAAACGAAGAGTTGGACACTTAAGCAACTGAGACACTCAGGCGCCCCTAGTATCCTCATTTTACAGATGGGGAAACTGAGGATCCAAGAGATTAAATAAGTTAATCAAGATTACAACTCACAAGAGATAGAGCTCAGTGGCAACAACAACAGAAGCTGTGGGTCTATTTGATTCCAAAGACAATCTGGATTCCACCTTCCCTACCTTGGTCCTTCTCTATTTTTGTCAGTCTGCTATTGAAGAAGGTCTATGGAATAGGGCTGGTCACGGTGGTGGGAAGCAGGCTAATAAAACTAGTCAGCTGAAAATAATGTGCCATCATGAAAAAGAAAGGATGACTCAGAGGGCAAAACCGAGAGCTTAGAGGACAAAGCTGAGGACCATGGAGGATTATTCCAGGCTTGAGATCTAATCAAGGATTTGCAGCAAATAAGGAAATCATAGGGAATAATTTCCAAAACTGTGACTTCCTGAGCAAGGGTGGATGGGCTCCTTTTATTTAAGGTTAGGATGAACATTTAGAAAGGGGAGCCTCATCATAGTATGTAGAGGTGGGCATAAGGTGATGTATGTTCCAAAAGGAAACAAGGCTGTACATACATTGCATGTTATGTTAACGAGGCTTGTGCTCCTCCGTGGGTGGTGGTGTCAGCATTATAATGAGATAAGTATTATCGTTAGTCACTCCGTGGGTCACCCTATGGTCCATCAGTGCAGGTGTGAGTCTGGGGTTGAGCTAAAATTGGCTGGGTTGTCTTGGTCCCAGAGCTCTTCATCTAGGCAGTCATTATTGCTTGAGGGGTAGTCTTGGTTCCTATCACAGGATTCTGTGCCCATTGGGTCTTTTTCCTGAGTTATGAAATAACCTGGAAAGAAGAGCTTAAAGGAAAATGGGGACAGAGGTCAATGGGTATAAGTAAGCGGCTGGTAAATGTCAGGTCTTGGAGTCTAGCTGGTGACATCACCAGGACCCACAATCTATTTTTTTTTCTTGAATAACTGCTTTGGAGAAGTTTAGACTGGAGACTTACAATTTGGCTTTAAGCAATTTTGTATCTTTTCTACCATACTGGAAGAGCTGGGTAGATAGCCAGTGCTTAAAAATAATATTCGAGTAAATTTGAAGATCTAACAGCCTTTATTAAGCAATTCATGAATCATGCAGCATCCCATCTAGTAAGTAGTGAGATGCCCTGAGGCTTTATACCAAAAGGAAATTTTTTATAAGAAGGTAGGTAGGCCAAGAAGTTATGAGCAAAAGAAAAGAAAGGATTGTTTCAGGCCATGATACCTTCTTTTTGCAGGGAATCTTGCTGAGGGACAGGGTTTTTTATCCTGCGGATGACCTCACTGGTGTTGATTAGGATATTTCAGATTGACTGTTAAAATAACACATTCCTGGGATAGGTTGGTTGAAATTTTAATTTGCAATCCTTGGGGGGTGTGCATGTGCAAATGACTGCATTTGGGGCTTGCGCTTTTCTTTTTCATCAGCAGTCACCACTGTCAACCTGAAGTACAGGGAAATAAAGAAACCTTATGGTTACTTTGAATCCTCAGACAAGATCTAACACTCCTGTAAGCCTCTGCTCTACTTTGTTCAATTCTCTCTGTTCGTGCAAATTTACCAGAGTAATAACTCTAATATAAAAAGAAAATAGAGTTTTATTTGGGCTCAAATTAGGACAGCTGCCTGAAAATATGCTTTTCACAGGGAAGAAAGTGCTCCAGAGAATGAACAGTTTTCACAGGGTTATATACTTTTTTACATCTTGTAAAAGCTCAAAAAGATTATAAATTAGCATATAGGCAGGAATCATGAGTTTTAAAGTCAAGGAACACAGGGAGTAGAAACATTGATCAATATCTTAAGGACAAGATGGTTTTCCTTTAGGCTACTCATTCACAAAGCAGATGTTCAATGCATATTTGGCGGGCCATAAATCAGGCTTTTGGTTTGAACAAAGTTTATGTACAGTCATGCTGACTTAGAAAGAAATCTAAAATGGCTTCCCTTGTAGATCAGGCTGTTAGAGAGCTTTTGTCTCATCAAGTCATTCTACATCATGCTTAGTTATGTGTAACTCTCCTTAGACTAAGATCTTAGAAAAGCAATTACAATTCATTTCCAACTTTGTATTATCACTAGTTAGATGCCAGAGAGGGCCTACGATGATTGTTAATGCCCCCATTCACTTTTGGGGGCCGGGCCTATGATGCTTAATGGCAGCAGGCAGGACGTGTAATGTGCTACTCAGGTTGGATACAGGTTCATTTTCTTCTCAGACGTCAACGAGAATTTTTTTTTTTTTTTCAAAAAAAAGAGAAAGTTCCTTGTAATTCACATCCCTCCCTCAAATATCTCTCATTGATACAGAGACTCAAGAGCCAAGTAGGCAATCTTAAAACACTGTCAGCATCTTAAAAAATGCAAGCCATCAACAGTTTTTAGAGTACAATGAAAGATGCAAGGCCCCCTTGGGAATCAAGGGATGGAGACTTGATTTGAAAATGAACCTGGGGTATTTGCATATGCAAAGACCAGGTCCTTTCTTCAGAGAGCAGTAACTGTTCTACTTCCAGGATGGCATTTTTTTTCTGACTGAAATGAGGCAAAACTGAAAGGTGTTCACAGCGGAGGATCCTCAGAACTCCCCACACTTGACACTGATCAATCAAGTAGAGCAATTCCAGTCAAGCGCACTACTCTGTAGGGAGAATGCTACTTTCTTCTGACAGCCGCCCAGGCTCCCTTCATCCCTTAATCAAACTCTTTCCTGACCATTCTTCTGACCCATTTAAGAGTCCATGCCCTTATGACAAGAATTGGGCTCTGTACTTTCTCTTTTCACATCTGGTGCTCAGATATATAGGACATTTTTGTGCATTCTGTTGCTTAAAAAAAAGAATATCTGGGAAGGGTTTCCAAACTGACAGGGGGAGTCCCTCCTCCTATATCACTGATCTCTCTGCAATTTGTAGGTAAACCAAACCAGCTAGGACCTGTCTGTAGGCAGTGACTTGTTAATTTGTTAGTGTTCTCACAATCTGCCTCTGGTATTTATAGGCATTCTGACTTCTGGGTTAGACTCAAGGAGGAAGTAGAAAAACTCACATGAGCCTAAGACCTACAATATTTAACACAGATTAGTAGACAACCAAAGGCCATTTTCCTCTGAATTAACTATATTTTCTTAATTTTCTGTATTCCTTTTTGTCCCAGCCTTACTGAGATAATAATTGACATATAGCATTGTGTAAATTTAATGTACAACATGATGATTTTATATATGTATATAATGCACAATTATCACCACAACAAGGTTAGCTAACACATCTGTAACCTTACACAATTACATTTTTGTGTGTGTGGTGAGAATTTAAGATCTATTCTTTGGGCAGCTTTCAAATATATAATAAATACTGTTAACTATAATTACTTACTGAATAATGGATCACCAGAACTTATTCATAACTGTAAGTTTATATCCAGCATCTCATTTCCTCACCACACCACACCCCAGCCCCTTGCCAACTACTATTCTCCCTCTGTTTTCTGTTTGAGTTTTTTTAGATTACAACTACAAAGTATATCATGCAATATTTGTCTTTCTCTGTCTGACTTATTACACTTACACATACATTATGCAAACAAAATAACCTCAACATTCATCCAGTTTGCTGCAAATGGTAAGATTCCTTTCTTTTTTATGGCTGAATAATATTCTGTGTATGTACAGTTTTTCTTTATCTCACATTTTCTTTATCCAGTCATCTGTCAACAGACATTCAGATTGTTTCCATGTCATGGATATTGTGCTATTGACAACATAGGGATACAGTTAGCTTTTCTTTCTTTCATTTTTTCTTTCTTTCTTTCTTTCTTTCTTTCTTTCTTTCTTTCTTTCTTTCTTTTCTTTTCTTTCTTCTTTCTTTCTTTCTTTCTTTCTTTCTTTCTTTCTTTCTTTCTTTCTTCCTTCCTTCCTTCCTTCCTTCCTTCCTTCCCTCCTTCTTTCTTTCTTTCTTTCTTTCTTTCTTTCTTTCGTGAGAGAGCATGAGTGGGGTAAGGCAGAGGGAGAGGGAAAGAGAGAATCTTAAGCAGGCCTCATGCCCAGCATGAAGCCCTATGCAGGGCTCGAACTCACAAACCATGAAATCATGACCTGAGCTGAAAGCAAGAGTCAGATGCTTAACTGACTGAGCCACCCAGGTGCCCCCTAGATAGTTTTTCTAGTTAGTGATTTCATTTCCTTATGCTCCAAAATGGGATTGTTGGATCATATGGTAGCTCTATTTTTAATTTTTTGAGGAATCTTTACCTGTGGCTGTACCATTTTACATTCCCACCAAAAGTACACAAGAGTTCCATTTACTCCACGTCCTTGCCAGGACTTTTTAGCTCTTTTCCTTTTAATAATAACATTCTAGCAGGTATACTATGGTATCTCCTTGTGGTTTTGCTGCTGATTAGTGATGTTGAGTGCCTTTACTTATGACAGTTGTCCACTTGTCTATCTTTTCATTTTTAATTTTGTCCATTTTTAATTGTTTTCCACTGAGTTGTATAAGTTTCTGAGATATATTGAATACTAACCCCTTTTCTGATACATGACTTGCAAATATTTCCTCCCATTTCATAGCCCCTTTTGTTCTGTTGTGTCTTTTCTGTAGATGAGCCTTTCAGGTGGATGTAGTCTTACTTATTTATTCTTGGTTTTTTGTTGGTTTTGCTTTCGGTGTCATGTCTAAAAAATTGTTGCCAAGAGCAATGTCAAGGAGATTTTTCTGTGTTTTCTTTTAAGAGTTTTACAGTTTCAGGTCTTAAGTTTAAGTCTTTGATCCATTTCAAGTTAACTTTGTGAGTGATGTAAGATAGAGGTCCACTTGTATTCTGTTGCATGTGTATATCCAATTTCCCCAACACCATTTATTGAAAAGAGAATGTTTTCCCCATTGAGTATTTTCAGCTCCCTTGTCAAATATTAGGTGTCTGTTTTTATGCCAGTATACTATGGTTTTGGTTATTATAGCTTGTTGTATAGTTTGAAATCAAAAAGTATGATGCCTCCAGCTTTGTTTTTCCTTATGAGGATTGCCTTGGCTACTGGGGTCTTTGGAGGTTCCATACAACTTTTAGAATTGCTTTTTTCTATTTTTGTGAAAAATATCACAGGAGTTATGATAGGGCTTTTACTGAACTTGAAGATTTTTGGGATAGAATGGACATTGTAACAATATTAATTCTTCTGATCAATGAATGCAGGATATCTTTCCATTTATTTGTGTCTTCTTAAATTTCTCTCACCAAATTCTTACAGTTTTCCATGAACCAATATTTCACTCCCATGGTTACATTTATTCCAAAATGTTTTCTTCTTTTTGATGTTCTTATAAGTAAGATTATTTCCTTTCTTTCTTTTTCAGATACTTTTATTAGTGTATAAAAAGCAGAACTGATTTTTGCATCATGATTTTGTGTCCTGCAAATTTACTGAACTTATTTATTAGCTTTAACAGTTTTTGGGTGGACCCTTTAGGGATTTTTACATATAAGATCATGTCATCTGAAAAGAGAGACAATTTTACATCTTCCTTTCCAACTTGATTGCATTTTTTTCTTCACTAATTTTTGTGGCTAAGACTTCTAGGACAATGTTGGACAGCAGTGGTGAGAGTAGGAACTGTTGTCATACTCTTGATTTTAGAGGAAAAGCTTTCAGCTTTTCACCATTGGTATATTAGCTGTGGGTTTTTCATATGTGGCCTTTATTATGTTATGTTCTTTCTATACCCAATTTGTTGAATTTTGTCAAATGCTTTTTTCAGTATCTATTAAAAGGATGATATGATTTTTATCCTTCATTCTATTAATGTGATGTATCACACTTTATTTGTGTATGTTGAACCCCCCTTGTGCCTCAGGGATAAATATCACTTCGTTATGGTGTATAATCCTTTCAGTTTGAATTTACTTTTGTTAGAATTTTGTTGAGAATTTTTACATATATATTCATCAGAAATATTGTCCTGTAGCTTTCTTTTCTGGTGGGGTCTTATCTGGCTTTGGTCTTAAGAGAATGCTGGCATCACAAAGTGAGTTTGAGAGTGCTTTATTTTCAAACAAGTGTGAAAAGGATTTGCATTATTTTTTCTTTAAATGTTTGGTGGAAATCACCACTGAGACCATCTGGTCCTGGGACTTTAGGAAGTTTTATTTTCTGCATTCTTAATATTTTACTATCTGGGGCTTCAGGGACTGAAGTGGGACTGTCCCTCCCTGGGTTAGGTCAATTCCTAAACATGGAAAGCAATGTCCCCAGGAGTGTACCTTTCTTTTTTTCTTTTTTCTTTTTAATTTTTTAACATTTATTTATTTTTGAGAGACAGAGAGAGGCTGAGAATGAGCAGGGGAGGAGCAGAGAGAGAGGGAGACACAGAATCTGAAGCAGGTTCCAGGCTCTGAGCTGTCAGCACAGAGCCCGACACAGGGCTTGAACCCACAAACTATGAGATCATGACCTGAGCCAAAGTCAGTTGCTTAACCGACAGAGCCACCCAAGGAGTGTACCTTTCATCTACAGATGAATCAATACAGAGCTTATAAGCTTCCCACCCCATCTTCTTTAGTGGGCTCCCACACTCTGAGACAACATTCCCTTTATCACCCCAGGGCCAGGTAGCACACAATTAGGTAGAGCCTCTGCCCTAGAGCATGTTGAAATTATTCAGTCTAGCCAATCCTAAATTTGTTTGGCTTGCCTTGCACTTCTTTTCTCAGGAAAACCACAATAAAGTCTCTCACCCACATTTCCCTCTCACTATCCTTGATTCCTGACCAATTCTGGTGGTTCTTCATGTAGTCTTGCATGACCCCACCTCTTAGGTACTTTTGAGTAACAAAATATATTTTCAATTATAGTCATCCTTTGATCTTTCGGTTTCATCATACTTAAATAATAATAAAAACCACACTTGAAAACATCCTCATACTTCTTTTTACTAGCAGAATTCCTCCTAGGTAGAAGGTTGTAATGCTATTCTCCTTCTCAGTTTCCTTGTTAGAGGTAGCCATGGGATTCAGTTCTGGTCAATGGGACAAAAGAAATAATAGAAGACTTCTTTTACAAGGCATCTGAATATATTGTTTTTATTAAATAAAATTTAAAAATGCTGGGAAAAAGTTATTCTCTGCTCTTTAGTGTATGGGCCTAACACAATTGTGCTAGGATGCGATGTTTTAATGTGAAGTTGTCATCTTGCAATCAAGGAGCAACATATCTCAAAATGAAAATCAACCCATTGAGGATTCTGGCAGAGGCAGGAAAGAAAGTGCCTGGGTCCCAGAAGACAGTATTGAGCATCTACTTTTGTACTAATCTCAAAGATGAGTTATTATGTGGGACAATAAAATCCTCACATTTTAAGCCAATTTTTTTAGCATATTCTGCCACTTCTACTCAATGACACCCTAAATGCTACAATCTGTTTTTAGAAGATTATAGGGCTTTCTTCAAGATAATTAACATGGTACTGGATTTCTCAATTGGCTTCTAATCTTTGTGTGCTTTTTTGCATGAAAAGAATACCAGAATCTCTAGAAGAAAAAAATCTGTAAAAAAGTTAAACTCCTGGTGAAATATTTCCATCATCCATAACAAAACTTCTTGTAAGCTCCTAACTTAGGAAAAATTAGAAATTTATACAGAACAAAAAATGAAAATGGTTTATTATAGATGGCTATGAATGAGTCAACTACTATACAAAGTTCTCTTTAAATCTTGTGTTTTAACAAGTATAAGAAATAAACTTTATAAATTTATACATTAAAAATGCCTCTGGGGTGCCTGGATGGCTCAGTGGGCTGAGCATCAGGCTCAGGTTATGATCTCACTGCTCATGAGTTCCAGCCCTGCATCGGGCTCTGTGCTGAAGGCTCGGAGCCTGGAGCCTGTTTCAGATTCTGTGTCTCCCTTGCCCTCTGCCCCTCCTCTGCTCACGCTCTGTCTGTCTCTTTCTCTCAAAATAAATAAACATTAAATAAAAAAAAAAATTTAATGCCTCTAGAAACACTAAACTTAGAAATATAGATCAAAGAGGTAGATTTTGTGTGGTGGTTAAAACCAGAGTCCCTAGCAGTAGATAATCTCAATTTATAATCCTGGTTTAGCATCTTACTATGTGTAAAATAGTAGGGAAAGAAGAACTCAAATTGCTTTAGTTGTTTTTGTTTTTTAATTTTTTTAATGTTTATTTATTTTTGAGAAAGAGAGAGACAGATCATGAGTGGGGGAGGAGCAGAGAGAGAGGGAGACACAGAATCGGAAGCAGGCTCCAGGCTCTGAGCTGTCAGCACAGAGCCCAACACGGGGCTCAAACCTACCAGTCGTGAGATTATGACTTGAGCCAAGGTCAGATGATTAACCAACTGAGCCACCCAGATGCTCCAGCTGTAGTTGCTTTTTTTTAATTTTTAAATGGAATGATGACAATAGTACTATACACGTATATGCTATATATCAGTGTGTGTACACACACACACACACACACACACACACAGAATGCCTGTAGTATATATAGTACCTGTATATATAAAATTTCCCTCAGACAGTGCTAGGAGCTTAGTAACTGCTGAATGTGTTAGCTGTTATAACTATCATCTGGGTTTTTTTTGCCCTAGTCATCACACGAGATAAGACCCTTCTAGAAATGCTGGTAAAATATACATATTCCAGAGATATAGTTTTCTCTATAAGTTTAATCCTTTGTATTTGGTCCATGTGAACTTGATCTTCTACCTCACAGTTTAATTTTTTCAAGCAGGAGTATTGGTATCAGCCCCAGAAGTTCAATAATTTGGATAGATAATGTTTTCCCTTATTGGTTTTATTTAAATGTCAAAATATTCTTTGCACTGAATTCCAGCTTAGGGAGAAATAAAAGACTAAAATTTGGTAGACTGATATGAATACACCAAAACCAGGCTTCTGGGAATCACTGTTGCACATTTATAGCAAATTTCCTTACAATAAAACCAACCTCTAAATCACTGTCCTTTTACCTGTTATGTCGCCTTAGAGAACCCATGACTACGTGGCCATTACCATGACCAAGCACCTACTGTACATCAAATGCTATGCAATGTGTTTGATCTGCACGAGCCAATTCTATAAGAAGCTTATGTGGTACATGTGGTTCAATGGAATCCAGGCAGTTGTAGCCAGTAAGTGCTAGACCCAGGATTAGAACAAAGTATTTTTGTCCCCATTTTTTTCCCCACAAAATCTTACTAGAATAATTTTTTATGATTTTTTTGGGTAAAATACACTCGACATAACATCTACCATTAGTTACATTTAGTGAATTTACAATGTTGTGCAATCATCAACACAGCTAGTTCAAGAACATTTTCATTACCGCTAAAGGAAAACTGCTACTCATTATCAATCACTCTCTGTTCCCCCTCCCCTCTGTCACTGATAGCCGCTCATCTTCCTTCTGTTATTATGAATGCTCCTATTCTGGATATTTCATATAAGTTGAATCATACAATTATTTAATGGCCTTTTAAATTATAGTTTATATGAAATATAGAAAGTCTATAAGATTAAATTGTTGAAACTTGAGCTTATTATAATAGGGAATCTTGTAGATATCTTAGTAAAATAATTTTGATCTTGAGTACTTTACTTAATTTACGACATGAAAAAAGCTGCCAAAAAGCATGAGATTTGGAACAAAGAGGTTTGAATCTAAGATCTACTTCAATTATTTGCTGTCTTTGTGATGCTATGGAAATAATTCAAGATAACATTCTGGGGCTATAGAGCAGTCAGTCTATATCATTTTGAAGTCTAATTGTAGAATGTTTCTCCCCAGTAGTCTATGTTCTAAACAAGTCTTAACTCAGGTTCTTTTCTTTACTTTACTTTACTTTTCTTTTCTTTTCTTTTCTTTTTTCTTTTCTTTTCTTTTCTTTTCTTTTCTTTTCTTTTCTTTCTTTCTTTCTTTTCTTTTCTTTCTTTTCTTTTTTTTTTTTTTTTTACTGTGGTGGATGCTGGAGAGAGTATAGCAACTCTTTTAAGAGCCTGGGCTGTGGCAACTGCCATGTGTAATCTCTGGCCTTCCAGGAACAAGTTAGGTGGCTGTGGGCAAGTTGCCTTGTTTCACTTCTCTGTTTCTCACTTGTACAGTGGAAAAAGAAGGAAATTTTGTTGACACATGGATCTGGCAAGGTGAAACACATTTTACCAAGATGTGCAGCAAAATGATTAATTTAACAGGGGTTTTGTGTTTAAACTGGCATCCAGGCAAGATTTTACATAATAACCTCAAGGAGTGGTTGCAGAAATGAAAAAGGAAAATGGTATGAATGAAATGATAGCTAATGTTCAAAACACATGCAAGAGATAGAAACTATTATCCAAACTATTTAATGGTGAGAAAACTAAAGCACAGAGAAGTTAATAGGTCCAAGGTCAACAGTTGGTCAGTAATAGGTGTCAGATTTGAACCAAGGCAGTTTGTTTCCAGAACCTATGCTATCAGACACTGTATTTCCTGAACAATACATCTAGAACAAAATTTCAATGGCATTTCATTGATGTTGGTAAAACTGGGTCCAAGAAGAGTCAATAAAGAGGTCAATTTCTGCATGTTTTAAAAATGCTAACAATGAAACTGTGCACACCAGGAAGAAATAAATTCTGAAGCAATAAAGGTGTTCAAGCAGAGATTGGAGCATAATCTTTGGGGACTGCAATAAAAAGTGTTCCTGCACATAAATGGCAGGTGAGTTTGATAAATCTTGGGTTTCTTCCAAAGATTCTATGAATGCAGCCCTCACTATTCTGGAAAAGATCTGCCATTTCATGCAGGATTCCATACACATAGCCCTCCACTGGAATACTTGTATGCATCAATTTTAATCTTCAACATAGTTCTGTAGAAGGCTGCTGTCATTCCCATTTCACAGAGGGAGAAATTCATCTCAGATACATACACAATTAGTAGAGTGGTGGATATTAACTCAGGCTTTCTAATTCCAAAGCTCATGCTCTTTAATAGCCACTTTTGTATTATACTGAATTTCTCAACAATAGCCCCCAAATGAAGCATCTGTGCAGGAGGACTTGCCTGAGTCATTCCTTACTATGTTCTCTTTAATTGTTGTAATATTAATGTAGATGAGGATGGTGATAGCATTCATAATTATAATTTGAATACCACCCTAATTGGCTTTTATTGCTTCTTGGGAATGGGTCAGGACTGTACATGGAATATTTAAGTTGAAATGTCGCTTCCAATACTTAATAGAATCCAATTAGGATTTTATTGATTAATTAGTGTCTACATGAAGCATTCTATTTTCCAAAGGCCAGTAATGCGCCTGACTGTTTCCTAAATGTTAACATATTCAGATAATTATAACTGCATCATACTTGCTGCTTATACTGTTTGAATTATTTGCCTTTACTGGATTTCAGATTCAAGTAAAGCAATCTTTTAAAGTAAAAATGATATTTAAATAACCTGAAATAATCGTTATAGAAAAACTCTCTTAAACATTCACTAATTTATGGCCATAAACATGCTAGCATCTTTCTACACAAAGGCTCATTTGCAAATCCTTTAAAGGTGACAAAGATGGGACAGGTAAAAGGGGAGACTGTATAGCCAATGGGGACCCAAAAATACTGCAATGTGTTAGGGTTGAATGTATTTTTTTTAACTTTATAGTTTATTGTCAGGTTGGTTTTTCTCAAACAACAGTACAGTGGCATGAACGAGAAACGTAGGTTTAAAAATCAGACCAAGTATTATCCAGCAAGTGGTGTTCTGTAAAATTCTGTCTCACGTCACTTAGTAACTGCTCTTACCACTTGCTTCCCTGAAATGGTATGAGCTGAGACTGGAAGGTCCTCAGACAGTGCCTGAGGAAAGTCACATGTGTAACTGGAAGAGATCAGAAAGACACAAAAATACATGAAGCAACTTCTGCTGGACCAATGCCCATCTCTACTGGGTCAGTGCTTGGGTTATGAATGGACAGACCAGCAAAACGTAAGTATGTATTTTTAAGAGGCAAATTAAAAGAATGATGTATCTGAGACACATATAAGCCTCAAATTGCACTCTGAAGGAAATTAAGTCACTGATGCCTGGAAATATTTTCTAGTTGTATTTAAAATCAATATTGAGCGTTTACTATGGAAAAATATTTTGCCAATTGCACATATGTGGAAAGATAAATGTTCCTGAGGGCCAGGCTGCACCATATCCATGGCAATGCAATGTACTATAACCACAAAATGTAGCACAGTTATTCTCATCTTACATATAAAGATTATAACTAACTTAGACAAAGTTATGTAACTTGCCTGAAATCATTCATTTATGTCCAAATTACAAAGTCTGTCTTTATTAGAACACTCTGGGAATCATAATAATAATAATATTAATAATAATAATAAACAGAAAAATTCTGGGGCTATGCCTTTCCAATCTGTGGCAGTGGGATAAGAGATCTGCAGTGAATTAGTTAGGGTTCTCCAGAGAAACAACCAACAGGATGTGTGTATATGTATGCATGCACACACACACACACAGATTTATTATCAGAAGTTGGGTAACCCAACTATGGAGGCTAACAGGTCCCAAGATCTGCACTCAGCAGTCCAGATATCTAGACAGCCTGTGGTATAAACTTCCAGTCTGAAAGCCAGCAGCTTCAAGACCCAAGGGTCAATGTTAACATTTGTGTAAGAAGGCAGGAAAAGACAGACCCTGTCCTGGCTCAATAGCCAGACAGAAGTTCCTCTTACTCATGGATGGGTCAGGCTTTTTGTTCTATTTAAGCCTTTAACTGATTGGATGAGGGTTACTCACTCTGGGGAGGACAATTTGCTTTACTCAGTCTACAGATTTGAATGTGTATCTCAACTGGAAACATCCTGACAGAAATAGCCAAAACGATGTTTGACCAAGTATCTGGTCACCCCATGTTCCAGCCAAGTTTCCACATAAAATTAATCATCACATGCTGTTTTGGAAATTTCTCTAGGTTATTTATATTCAAAAGGCCTGAACCCCCTGGAATATCCCTACCATTGTATTCATTTAAGTCTTACATTTAATTGCCCATTGAAATTACTTGAGGAGCTTCAATTGTGACTTATGCCTTTGTTCCCATCCCTAGGAATTCTGATTTAATTAATCTGATTCTAATGTGTAGTCAAGCCTGAGACTAAGGTTAGAGCCATTGTTCTGAAATGAAGCTGGTAGCCCTATTTCCAGCTCCCAGGCATTGTGGTCTTTCTGCCCCTCTCAGACAGCCTGTCACTGCTCACTCCATACTGAGAAGTGGCCAGGGATCAAATTATATCCACAGCTTCTAGACTTCTACAAGGACAGTCTTGACATATCTTTTGGCTATCTCCATCCCATTGTAAGGAGAAAGAGATTCCCCCAAGGGAACTCAAGCCTCTTTCCCTTTTGCAGAGAGAAGGAAAATGTTCTTCTTTGCCCTTTAAGCCAATACTTTATGAGTTGCCAATGACATTGACACATTAGCAAATTGCTGCTCCAGAGAAATTCAAGAATGACAGTCATTGTTTCTAAACGGTATTTCATAGGTTTCCAACATCAGCACGCTTGCTGAATGGAGGAATTGCATGCAGTGGCCCCTGCTTGTATTATATGAAGAGTATGTGTTTGTATACAAGTAGGGAGAGTGGATCAAAGGGGCCTGGGTCATACCTATCCCACTTTCAGCAAGAAAAATTATCAGTGATTTGTACGTGTCATGTGCTCAACATTTGTGCATTAATAACATCAGCTCTTACTTTTGAGCATCTTCTAGGTGACAATCATGGACCAATGCTGTGAGTAACCTCTGAGTATGAGTTGGGTCTCTATTCTCATAGGAACATACAACACACAGTGTACCATAAACAAGTTCATGTAAAGTAAGTTGGGAGAGGACATGCTAGCATATGGGAGCCACAGGGATAGGAAAACATCTGTGAAAGATGGTTGGTGGAAATTAGACTGGGTCCATGTTTTTGAAAGTGCATATTGTGAGGGCATCTGGGTGGCTCAGTTAGTTGAGCATCAGACTCTAGATTTCAGCTCAGGTCATGATCTCAGGTGTGTGGGATTGAACCCCACGTGGGGCCCTGCGCTGACAGTGTGGAGCCTGCTTGGAATTCTCCCTCTCTACCCCTTCTCCATTGCAAAATAAGTAAAAAACATTTTTACAAAATAAAAAAAATCAAAGTGCAGATCAGGATATGGTAGGGAGAAATGGTAACACAACCTTGTAGGCAGAGCATGACTTGAGCAAAAATCTGAGATTGAAGAATGAAGGCAAGAGCTGAGCAATGGGGAGACTTGCCTCTGGCAGAGAAGTCTGGAGGACTTGGCCAGCCATGGTACATATTTATATATATTTTTCCCCTTAAAAAACAGCAGAAACCCATATTAGTCTTTACCTTTCTCTACCATAGTTCAATTAGCCATTCTTATATTGGTCCACTTATTCACTTTTTCCCCAACTAGAGTGCCAGTTTATTTTTAGAAAAGATAGTTTCTTACTAATATGTATATTCTCACTTCTAGTTTAGTATCTAGCATAGAGTAGGTGCTCAACAAACAAATGCTAAGTGAATGAATGAATACATGAAGGACCTGATGAGTGGATACTGGATGCAAGTAATTTGCTTTCCTTTCCATATACATCTTGAGTGAAAACAATGGTTTGGAAAATATGTCAGTTTTTATAGCAATACTGAATTTGTTATTGCATGTGCCTGTTGTTATTATTAATAAATAGTATATTTGCATAGTAGCCACTCAATAGTCATTATTTTTTTAAATTTATTTAAAAAGACAAAAAAATTAACACTGGATTTTGGGTTGAATTGCAGACAAAATACTTGTTGGCTTGTAAAAGCTTATGCCCCAGGAGCAATGAGGGCAATGAGAGGATGTTTAGGACAAAATTTAGTTTCTGAGGTCTGACTGAATTATAGTTTTTCTGCTTCGGTTTATTGTACTCTTCTTAGCTCTACGTTATAAACATGTATTTCTCGGGTGCCTGGCTGACAGAAACATGTATTTCTTTGGTGCTCAGCCAGTAGAGCATGCAACTCTTAATCTCAGGGTTGTGAGTTTGAACCCCACATTGGGCATGGAGCCTACTTATTAAAAATTTATTTCTCCACTTAAGCATTGGGTAAACAAAGATGAGGGTGTTGGTCAGTGTCAATAAATAACATAGTAAGCACACAAAAGATTTAAACATATGTTTTTTAAAGTTTATTTATCCATTCTGAGAGTGAGTGAGTGAGTGAGTAGGCAAGAGGCAGAGAGAGAGAGGAGAGAGAGAATCCCAAGAAGACTTTGTGGTATCTCAAGTAATTTGTGTTTCTCAAGTAATTTGTCCATTTTCTGAATTGTCAAATTTAATTACAAACAGTTGTTCAAAATCATTATTTATTTTATTTTTAATGTCTGTAAGATGTATAGAGGATAATGTTTATTTTATTACTAATTGTGATATTTTTCTCTTTTTAAAAAAATTCTCATTAGTCTTGCTTGAGAGTTTTCATTTTATTGATATTTTTAAAGAATGATCTTTATCCATTACTTTTTCTATTTCCCTTATTAAATAAGCTGAATTATTCTCTTATTTTCATTATCTTCTTTTTTCATCTTACTTTGGGTTTAACTTCCTATTCATTTTTAGCTTCTTAAGACAACTGATTTTAAGCCATCTTTTTCTTTTCTAAAATAAGTATTTACAACCATAAAATTCCCTCAAGTGCTACTTTGAGTGCATCCCACAAGTTCTGATATGCTGTATTTCCATTACAACATCACTTAAAGTTAGTTAAAAATATTTCCTCATATGCCTTGCAATTTACTTTTTACACAATTACTATTGTGAAGTATCTTGTTTAATTTCCAAATATTTGGGAATTTTTATAAGTGTGCATTGTAACTGAATTCTAAAGTAATTATGTTGCAGTCAGAAGTTGTGTTATGAAATATTCCAATCATTTTATGATTTGTTGAGATTTATTTTAATGTCCCAATATATAATCTATCTTAGTTTTTTTAAATGTATTTTTATTTTTGAGAGACGGAGAGAGAGCACAAGCAGGGGAGGGCAGAGAGAGGGAGACAGAGAATCTGAAGCAGGCTCTACGCTGACAGCAGAGAGCCTGACGTGGGGCTTGAACTCACAAACGCAAGATCATGACTTGAGCCAAAGTCGGTTGCTTAACCAACTGAGCCACCCAGGCACCCCTGTAGTCTATCTTAGTGAGGATTCCAGGTGCAATTTAAAAAAATTTACATTTGTCAGATGTAATGTTCTATAAAGTATAATAATGTTAGTTTGATTAACAGTGCTGTTAAAATGTATATCCTTATTATTTTTCTATTGTTTTTAATGGTTACTGAGAGATTAAAATTACCTGGAGGCCATTGCTCGCCTTAGACCAATTAAATCAGAATCATTGGAAATTCACCCCCGACCTCAAGTAATTATAATGTGTCAGCCGGGTTGAAAACTACCAATTTAGAGAAAAATAAAGTTCTTATTAATGCTATATTTGTTGATGGAAATGACTTTTATAATTATATTGCTTAAATGTGTACCATATAGATATTTAAACTTTAATTATAGCTTACTTATAGTTCTTATAGAATTATAAAACCAAAATAAATATAATAATTACATAAAAGGCACAAAACCAATATTCAAATGAGCAAAATTAACTTAATGTCTTATGGATTATGTTTTGCTAAAACAACATTGCCAGTATTGGCTTTAATAGTGGAAAGATATGGCTTCAGATTTTGTTCTATATTTAATCTCTTTTTACATTTTGAATTCAATAATACTTAGGCAGAGATTTTTCCTATAAGTATGTTGTACTAAATTCTATTGATAACAGCATTATTAGCTGGTTAAAAAATGATCATTCTCTGTCCTTAACCAAAATTTTGCCAGCAAGCAATTCTTGCAGGCTAATATTAATGAATGCTAAGTCCAAATCTTAATATTTGATCTATTTTCTATATTATGGCAGATTTTTACTTTTCTCATACCCATTTGTAGAAAAACAAAAGTGTTCTTAATAAAGAGCAACCATATTGAAAGAGCTGTTCCCCATATGTGGTAGATTCAGCTCCCTGCTACCCATTGATCCTTCCTTTGACATTAAGTGCCTGATCATTGTAGGGCCTGCCTAAAATGTCCAGAATACTGTCCAAAAAAGAAATTCTTCGGCTGGTGCTTGGAGGTGAAATGACACTCATATCTGTGTTTGTTGACCCCTGCCACTGCAAAGTGTCATTGTTGAGTCAGATTTATAGTTTCTGCAAAACTGGGAGTCTGTTGCTCCAAATGGTCCCTAGTCACACAACTGTTGTTTTGTCAGGCAAAGGACAATGCCTACTAGCAAAGATGATAACCTTAATGGAAATCAGGCAATGAAGATGACTCAGCTGCCAATAGCAAGTCCTGTGCTACTGTGATTATGTTAGTGTGTGTGCCAAGCATTTGATCAGGTCTTAAAGTTACTACATACATCACTTAATAACTGTTAAATTGTTTGGTCTAGTGGAAGATCAGGTTACGATTATAGTGTTATTAACGTCTGTCTCAATGCAATTGTTTATGGAATAGGAACACATAACTTCTTCTTGCTTAGTTATTTCTGTATATGCTACTAGTAAAACTTTGGCAAGAGTAAAACTGTGATAAGAGCAAAGTAATGCATCAACTCTATCAGTTCAACCAGAGAAGCAGAAAGACTAGTATAACATAAAGAGATTTATTGCAGAGGATTAGCTGACATAATTGTAAGAGCTGGTTGAATCATCTCCAGAAGACTATTATCTTTGCTTCTTTTTTAAAAAAATTAATGTTTTGTTTATTTTTGAGGGAGAGAGAGAGAGCATGAGCAGGGGAGCAACAGAGAGGGAGGGAGACACAGAGAGGGAGACACAGAATCCTAAGACAGGCTACAGGCTCTGAGTTAGCTGTCAGCACAGAGCTTGACTCAGGGCTCGAGCCCATGAACCGTGAGATCATGACCTGAGCCGAAGCTGGACGCTTAACTGACTGAGCCACCCAGGTGCCCCTATTACCTTTGCTTCTGAAACTAAGGCTTGAAGTCCACCTGATAGACACGCAGAAAGGAAAGACAGATACAAAGTGGGGGTGCTCAAGGGTAAGCTGGACCTACAGCAGTAACTAAAATCCCCAAAGGATGGACCAATATCCTCATCAGTTCTCATTGCCTCTGACTTTGAAGCCGCGGGTATTCTTCAGAAGCCTGGACCTTTTGGCACAAGAGCTCAGCATATACATGAATCCTAGGAGTTGCAAAGTAAACATATGATCTTAAAAACTGATGCAGACCTTAGAATCTTGGGTCTGAATTGTATCATAAGGTAGTCATAAAATGATCCTGAATGTAGAATTATACCTTTTTTTATATCACCAATGAAATAAAAACAAAGCAATTAAAACTATTGTGGTTTCAGTTGGAACTGTGATAGCAAACACAGAACCCAGTTTGAAAAGCAATTGCTTCACATTAGTGATACTACATTAATTCAGACAATAAACCCAATAAGCAATTTCAGAGTTCTGGTCTGTGTTGGAAAAAATGATAAGATCTGGAGCTGCAAAATTAAGTCGGAGGCTCTGTTCACAAGGAGCTCCCATAATCCAAGATCAATAATCATGTGTTTACAGAAAGTTCTATGGTCAAGGAACAACATAGGATACAGAGTTTTGGAGAAGCTTTATATTTATTTTCTGGGGCTTTGCTGAAACAAACTGGATTGTCCATCCATCTCCCTTTACTCAATTACCACTACAGCCTAACTAGAGAGCTATTTGAATGGATATCCACTCGTGGTTGTTTGTGTGATGAATATCCACTCTGAGATTCTCCCTCTGTTTCATCAGCTGTTGTCAGGGGCTATTTGTGTACCCACTTGCTTAAAACTGAAAAATGGGAGCTGGCATTCTAACAGCTTCTGGTAGGTTTTACATAGAGCATAGTTAAATGTAAAATACCCCTTTAGGTTTTGTACAGCATGGTTTTGTCTCAATTTGGCATTGATGATGTCTGATTCTTGGACTATTTCTCCAGGAGGCATTAAGTTATAGTGGACTTGCTAAGGTAGATTTTAATGTGACAAACTATTTCCATCCTCTTCATTAGAAACTTGTCATTTGGCCACAATCATGTTAGAAGGACTGTTTCTTTCCTTTTTTTAAATTTATTTTTTGAATAAAGTTTTTATTTTAATTCCAGTGTAGCTAACATACATTCAGGTGTACAATACAGTAATTCAACACTTCCATACATCACCCAGTGCTCATCGCAACAAGTGAGATCCTTAATCCCCATCACCTATTTCACCCATCCTTCACCCTCTTCCCCTCTGGTAACCATCAGTTTGTTCACTATAGTTAAGAGTCTGTTTTTTTGGTTCTTGGTTTCTCTCTCTCTCTCTCTTTTCCTTTGCTCATTTGTTCTGTTTCTTAATTTCCACAAATGAATGAAATCATATGGTATTTGTCTTCCTCTGGCTGACTTATTTTGCTTAGCATAATACTCTCTACCTCCATCCATGTTGCAAATCGCAAAATTTTTTCCTTTCTATATATATATATATATAATATATAATTATCCATTCATCTATCCATGGGCATTTGGGCTGCTTCTATGATTTGGCTGTTGTAAACAATACTGTTATAAACACAGGGGTGCATGTATCACCTTGGATTAGTATTTTTGTAGTTTTGGGGTAGATATCCAGTAGCATGTTCACTGGATCATAGCTCCATTAATAACTTTTTGAGGATTTTTCCATAGTGGCTGTACCAGTTTGCATTCCCACCAACAATGCACAAACATTCCTTTTCTCTACTTCCTGATCAACACTTGTTTCTTTTGTTTTCGATTTTAGCCATCCTGATAGGTGTAAAGTGATATCTCATTGTAGTTTAATTTGCATTTCCCTGATGATGAGTGATATGGAGAATCTTTTCATGTGTCTGTTGATCATCTGTATGTCTCCTTGGGAGAAATGTCTGTTTATGTCTTCTGCCCATTTTTTAACTGGATTATTTGTGGTTTGTGGTGTTCATTTGCATTAGTTCTTAATATATTTTGGATACTAACCTTTTATTGAATATGCCATTTGCAAATATGTAACTCCCATTTAGTAGGTTGCTTTTTAGTTTTGTTGCTTGCTTTCTTCAATGTTCAGAAGCTTTTTATTTTTATGTACTCTCAATAGTTTATTTTTTCTTTTATTTCCTTGGCCAGGAGACATATCTAGAAAATGTTGCAATGGCCAATATTTGGAGAAATTATTGCCTGTGCATTTTTCTAGGATTTTTATGGTTTGAGTTCCACATTTAGGTTTTTAGTCTATTGTGAGTTTATTTTTTGCATATGAAACTGGTCCAATTTCATTCTTCTGCATGTAGCTGACAAGTGTTTCCAACACCATTTTTTGGTGTTGAATATTTTTTTTTCCATTGAATATTCTTTCCTACTTTGTCAAAAATTAATTGGCCATATAGTTGTGGGTTTATTTTTGGGTTTTCTATTCTCTTCCATTGATCTATGTGTCTATTTTTTAAATATTTGTTTGTTTGTTTAGAGAGAAAGTGTGCACTGGGTAGGGGAAAATAGAGAGGGGGACAGAGGAACTGAAGCAGGCTCCATGCTGACAGCAGCCAGCTGGGTGTGGGGCTTAAACTCACATACCGTGAGATCATGACCTGAGCTGAAGTTGGAGCCTCAACAGATGAGCCACCCAGGTGCCCTGATTTATGTGTCTATTTTTATATGAGTACCATACTGTCTTGGTCACTACAGCTTTGTAATATAACTTGAAATCCGGCATGGTGATGCTTCCATCTTTGCTGTCCTTTTTCGAGATTGCTTTGACTCTTTGGAGTAATTGTGGCTTCACACAAATATTAGGATTGTTTTTTCTAGTTCTGTTAAAAATGCTGTTGGTATTCTGATAGAGTCTATTAAATCTGTAGATGACTTAGAGTCATATAGATATTTAACAATATTTGTTCTTCTTATCCATGAGCATGGGATGTTTTTCCATTTCTTTGTTTCTTCAATTTATTTCCTTAATATTTTACAGTTTTTAAACTGCAAGGGTCACATCTCTTTGGTTAAATTTGTTCTTAGGTACTTTATTAATTTTGGTGTAATTGTAAATGGGATTATTTTCTAGGTTTCATTTTCCACTGCTTTATTATTAGCATACAGAAATGCAACCGATTTCTGTATGTTGATTTTGTATCCTTAGAATTTACTGAATTCACTTATCAGTGAATCATAGTTTTGTGGTGGAATCTTTCAGGTTTTCTGTATATCATATCATGTTATCTACAAATAGTGACAGTTTTACTTCTTTACTGATTTGGATGCCTTTCAATTTCTTTTTGTTGTCTGATTGTGTGGCTAGGACTTCCAGTACTATGTTGAATAAAAGTGGTGAGAATGGACATCCTTGTCTTATTCTTGATCTTAGGGGAAGAGCTCTCAGTTTTTCTCCACTGGGCATGAGGTTCACTATGGGTTTTTCATAAAGGGCTTTCATTATGTTGTTGTATGTTTTCTCTAAACCTGCTTTGTCAAGAGTTTTTATCATGAATGGATGTTGTATTTTGTCAAATGCTCTTTTTTTTTTTTTGCCATCTATTGAAATGATCATATAGTTCTTCTCCTTTTTCTTATTGATGTGATGTATCACACTGGTTGATTTGGGAATATTGCAACCCAAGAATAAATCCCACTTGATTGTGGTGAATGATTTTTTGAATGTACTGTTAGTTTCAGTTTGCTAGTGTTTTGTTGAAGATTTTTACATCTATGTTCATCAGGGATATCGGCCTGTAGTTCTCTTTTTTGGTGGTGTCTTTATCTGGTTTTGATATCAGGGTAATGGGGGCCTCACAGAATGAATTTGGAAGTTTTATTTTCTCTTCTGTTTTTTTTGGAATAGTTTGAGGAGAATAGGCATTAATTCTTCTTCAACTGTTTGGTATAGAAGGACTGTTTCTTGATGTGTAAGCCAGGTTATAGGATAAAGTACAGTACAGGACAGGATAGATAGGATTCTCTTCCTTTAAAGCACTCTTTCTTGAGTTTTCTTATTGTGTTCATCAATCTGCAGTATAATTATCTCTATGAGTGCAGAAACTAACATTTGAGTAGTTTTAAAGAAAAAAGGCTACACCAAATCAAATTTACAAACAGCAACAACAAAATATATGAAAAATAAATAAATGCCTAGGGACTGGGGCATAAAAGAAACTATGTGCCAGAATCAGGCAATTACAGAAAGAGGCTGAGGAAGGACAAAGTTTACATTTAAGAGAAAGGTTGAAGACATACTAATGTTAAGAGTGAAATCCACATTCTAGGCTGAGCTTCTATGCCTGAGTGTGGAAGGTAATAACACCAATTGCAAAGACACTGATGCAGTTCTCTACAGATTCTGAAACACTTCAAGGCAATTTGTCTGATGTTTATTTCTGTGTTAGGTAGGATGAATATAAATAATCTCTCTTGGTGATCAGGAAACTTAGATCGGCTTGTGTTTGACTGATTATATTCCCAGATTACTCACCTCAGGCATTGTACACACTTAATTGAGATATAATTCACATACTATGCAATTCATCCCTTTTACAGTATATAATTCAGTGGTCTTTAGTATATGAAGCCATTACCACAATCTATTTTAGAATATTTTTATAACTGTAACATGAAACCCAGTAATCATTAACATTTATTCCCCACTGTTTCTTTCCCCCAGCCTTCCAATAACTAATTTACTTTCTGTTCTATAGATTTGCCTATGTTGGATATTACATATAAATAAAATCTTACATTATGCGATCTTTTGTGTCGGGCATCTTTCATTTAGCATAATTTCCAGGTTTAACCATATTGTAGTATGTATCAGTACCTTATTATTTTTTATTGCCAAGTAATATTGTGTTGAATGGAAACAACACCTTTATTCATTTATTCAGACTTATGGGTTGTATCTAATTTTTGTCTATTATGAATAAGGAGGCTACAAACATTTGTGTGTAGATTGTTGTGTAGATGTACATGTTCATTTGCCTTGGAGGTATACGTAAAGGTGAAAGTGCTGAGTCATATCATAGTGCTGTGTTTAAAATTTTGAGAAATTTCCAAATTGTTTTCCAAAGTAGTAGCATAATTTTACATTTCCACAGTGTATGAGGTTTCCAATTTCTTCTTCTTGTCAACACTTGTTATTTTCTGTTGTTTTGACTGCAGTCATCTTAGTGAAGTGGTATATCAGACGTTTTGATTTGTATTTCCCTAGTTTCTAATTGTTAAACATCCTTTCATGTGCTTATTAGACATTCGTATGTCTTCTTGGAAGAAATATTTATTTAGATCCTTTGCTCATTTTTCATGGGATTATTTGCCATTTTCTCATTGACTTGTAAGAGTTATTTTTATATTCTGGATAGAAGTCCCTTTTCAGATACGGATTTGCAAATATTTTCTTCCATCTTTTGGATTATCCTTTACTTTCTTTTTTTTAATCTTTTACTTTCTTAATGGTATTCTTTGAAGAATAAACATTTAAAATTGGGTCACTTGTGGGGAAAGCACTGGGTGTTATATGGAAACCAAACTGACAATAAACTATAAAGTTAAAAAAAATTTAATGATATTTAACTTATCTTTTTTTCTTTTATTGTTTGTACTTTGCTGTCATATCTAAGAAATTCGTACCTAATAAAAGTCATGAAGATTTACAGATATATTTTCTTCTAATAGTTTTATAGTTTTAGTTCTCACATTTAGGTTCTTACATTTAGGTCTTTGATACATGTTGACTTAGTTTTTGTGTATAGTATGAGGTAGGAATACAGCTTTTTCTTTTGTATATGGATATCCCACTACCTAGCACCATTTGGTGAAATGACCTTTCTTTCCTTTTCTTCAAATCATTGTTAAAATTCATCATAAATGATTATAAACGTTATAATAAATGTAGGATCATTTTAATTGGCTTTAATTCTAATGCATTGTTCTATATGTCCATCCATATGCCAGTTCCATACTGTCTTGATAACTGTAGTTTTGCAATAAGTTTTAATATCTACGTGTGAGTTTTCCAATATTACTCTTCTATTTTGGCTATTCTAAGATCCTTGAATTTCCATATTAATTTAAAAATTACCCTGTAAACTTCTACAAAGAAACTAACTTCAATTTTTATAGCAATTGCATTGAATCTGTAGATCAATTTGGGGAATACTTCCATCTAAACAATATGAAATCTCTTGATGCATGTATATATGATGTCCTTCCATTAATTTAAATGTTCTTTAATTTCTTTAAACCAGGGGTGCTTGGATAGCTCAGTCGGTTAAGCGTCTGACTTCGGCTCAGGTCATGATCTCACGGTTCATGGGTCTGAGCCCTGTGTCGGACTCGGGGCTGACAGCTAGCCCAGAGCCTGGAGCCTGTCTTTGGATTCTGTGTTTCCCTCTCTCTCTGACCCTCCCCTGCTCAAGCTGTCTCTCTCTCTCTCTCTCAAAAATAAATAAAACATTAAAAATTAATTTCTTTAAACCAAATTTTATACTTTTTATTATACAAAGCCTGTACTTATTTTGTTAAATTTATTCATAACAGCTTATTCTTTCTGATATTATTTTAAAGGAAGTGTTTTATAATTTCAGTTATGGTTTATTTATTGCTAGATTTAACACCAGTTTTATAATTCATTTTTAATATTAATCTTGTATCCTATAATTATTGTGAACTTATTTATTTGTCTTAACAATTTTTTAGTGGATTTCTTAGGATTTTCTATATACAGGTATTATGGGTTAAATTGTCCCCTCCCCATTTGTTTACTGATATCCTAACCTCTAGTACCTCAATGTGACTTATTTGGAGATAAGGTCTTTATAGAGGTAATTAAATTAAAATATGTCATTAGAGTGTAATTTAATCCAATATGAAGTGTCCTTACAAAAAGAGGGAAACTTAAACATAAGGACACACATAGAGGGAAGATGATGTAAAGGAACATAGGGGAGAAAAACAGCCATCTACAAAACAGAGAGGTCTAGAACAGCTCATTCCTTGATAGCTAGAAAAAAAGAACTAATCCTGCTGATATCTTGATTTTCAACTTCTGGTCTCCAGAACTGGGAGACAATAAATTTATGTTTTTAAAATCATCCAGTTTGTAGAATTTTGTTATTGTCCTGAAAACTAATACAAGATCATGTCATCTATAAGTAGAGTTTTATTTATTTATAATTTGGATTTCTTTTATTTGTTTTTCCTTCCTAATTGCCATGGCTATCACCTCCAGTGGAATATTGAAGAGAAGTGGAGAGAGTGAACATTCTTGTCTTGTTTCTCATGTTACGGGTAAAGCATTCAGCCTTTCACCATAAAGTATGGTATTAGCTGTGGATTTTTGTAGATGCTCTTTACTAGAATAAAGAATTTCCCTTCTTTCCTAGTTTTTGAGGGTTTTTTTGTTGTATGGATTTTGTTTTGTTTGTTTGTATTTATGATGAAATATTGTTGAATTTTGTCAAATTCTTTTTGTGTATCTGTGGAGTTGAGTAAGTGGTTTTGTCTCTTCTTCCATTAACATAGTGTATTACATTGAATTTTACATGTTGAGACAATCTTGTATTACTGAAATGAATCCCATCAGGCTTTGGTTGTATAATTCTTTTTGTATGTTTCTTTATATGGTATAGTATTTTTAAAAGTTTTTACATCAATACATACAAGTTAGTCTTTAATTTGCTTTCCTTGTGATTTCTTTGATTTTTATGTGAGCATAATACTGACTTCATAAAATTCATTGGAGAGTGTTTATTCTTCTATTTTTCGATAGAAAATGTTGATAAATGGTATTAATTCTTTTCTAAATGTTTGGCAGAATTTACCAGGTGAAGCCTTCTGATCCTGGTCTTTTATTTGTGGGAAGTTTTTGGTTAATAATATAGTCATTATAAGTCTCTTTTGATAGTTTGTATGTTTCAAGATGTCTGTCTATTTCATCTAAGTTATCTAATTTGTTGGTATCGAATTGTTCATAGTATTCTCTTTTAATTATTTTTTAATCTCTGTAAGGTAAGTAGTAATGCCCCTCCCACTTTTTTTTCTGATTCTAGAAATTTGAGTTTTATTCCTATTAGTGAGCCTAGCTACAGTTTTGTCAATTTTGTTGATCTTGTCAAATAACTGGCTTTGGGTTTTGTTGATGGTCTCTGTTATGACTATATCCTTTAATTAATTTTTGCTCTAATCATTATTTCCTGTATTGAACTTCGGGTTTAGTTTCCTTTTTTCTCTGAATTTCTTAAGGTTAAAGGATAGATTATTGATTGATGTAATATTTTATCTAACTTTTATAAGTTTATTTATTTTGAGAGAGTGAGAGCAAGTGGGGAGGGGCAGAGAGAGAGAGAGAGAATCCCAAGCAAGCTCCGTGTCATCAGCTCAGAGCTCAACATGGGGATCCATCACATGAACCATGAGATCATGACCTGTACTAAGACCAAGAGTCAGACACTTAATGGACTGAGCCACCCAGGTGCCCCAGATTTCATCTCATTTCAATATAGGTGCTTACAGCTGTATATTTTCTTATATGGGCACTGCTTAAGCTGAATCTT
Source organism: Cryptoprocta ferox (assembly GCA_028646485.1). Lineage (NCBI taxonomy): Eukaryota > Metazoa > Chordata > Mammalia > Carnivora > Eupleridae > Cryptoprocta > Cryptoprocta ferox. The sequence continues at coordinate 3,934,800 of CM053578.1, forward strand.
TTAAGTTGGGATATGTTGTTTTTTACTTTTCCCTTTCTGTCAAAGTACTTTATTTTTCAACTTTACTGAGGTATAATGGAACAAAAAAATTGTCAGATATTTAAAGTATACCTTGCAATGCTTTGTTATATGTATATTGTGGAAAGATTCCTCCCATAAAATTAACACAACTATTACCTCACATATTTGTCTTTGTGTGTGTGTGAGAGAGAGAGAGAGAGAGAGAACATTTCAGTACTACCCTCTTAACAAGTGTCAATTATACACTACAGTCTTATTAACTATATTCACCATGTTCTATATTAGATAAGCAAATATTATTCATTTTACATATGAAACTTTGTATCCTTTAGTAAAACTCTCCCTATTTATTACACTTCCCAGCACCTAGCAGCCACTTTTCTATTCCTTGTCTCCATGTGTTTGACTTTTCTTTAGATTCCAAATATAAATGATTCCATTTACCATTTGTCTTTCTGACATTAATGCTCTCACAGTTCATCCATGTTGTTCTTATATATATATCATATCTTCTTTATCCATTTATCCATTGATGGGCACTTAGCTTATTCTATATCTTGGATACTGTAAATAATGCTGCAATGAACAAGGGAGGGCAAATATCTCTGTGATGTCTTGTTTTCACTGCCTTTGGATATATACCTAGAAGTGGGGTTGCTGGATCATATGGTATTTCAATTTTTAATTTTTTAAAAGAACTTCCATACTGTTTTCCATAGCAGCTGCACTAATTCACATTCCCTTCAACAGTGCCCAAGGGTTATTTATTTTCCATGTTCTTGCCAGCACTTATTAATAGTTGTCTTTTTTTTAAGTTTATTTATTTATTTTGAGAGAGAGAGAACACACTTGAGAGGAGGGGAACAGAAAGAGGGAGGAGGGAGAGAATCCCATGTAGTCCCCATGCTCAATGCAGAGCCTAATGAGGGGCTTGATCTCAGATCTCATGACTGTGAGATCACAACGTGAGCCAATATCAATATTTGGACACTTAACTGAATCAGCCACCCAGGTGTTCCTGTTGTCTTTTTGGAATAACAATTCTAACAGGTGTGAAGTAGTACATCATTGTGTGTTTTTTTTTTTTTTTTTTTTTTTTTTTTTTTGCATCTCTCTGATATTAGTGATCTTGGGCACATCTTCATGTACTTTTTGGCCTTTGGATGTCTTCTTTGGTAAAATGTGTGTTCAGATCCTCTGCCCATTTTTAATTTTGTTGTTGTTGTTGTTTGTTTTGTTTGCTTGTTTTTGCTATTGAGCTGTGTAAGTTTCTTGTGTAGCAGTAGATTCAATGTGTCCATTGGAAGAGGTAAACCCATGGGCTTCTATGTTTCCACTTGGACTGGAACCACTCTATCAAAGTTTCTTCTAAATTTCCTAGTTGCTTATTCTTTGACCCATCAGTTATTGGAACATTTGTAGTGAAATTTCCATATATTTACTGAATTTCCCACATTTGTTTCTGTTATTGACTTTTAGTTGCATTTCATGACTTTAGAGAACATACTTTATATGATTTAAAACTTTTTAAACTGGGGCTCCTGGGTGGCTCTATTGGTTGAGCTTCTGACTTCAGCTCAGGTCATGGTCTCGTAGTTCGTGAGTTGAAGCCCCATGTTGGACTCTGTGCTAACAAACAGCTGAGAGCCTGAAGTCTGCTTCAGATTCTGTGTCTCCCTCTCTCCACCCCCTCCCATGCTCATGCTCTGCCTCTCTCTGTCTCTCAAAAATAAATAAATATTTAAAATTTTTTAAACTTTTAAATTTATTAAAACATATTTTATGGGCTATATAAAGAATGTTCCAGTGTACTTAAGAAGAATGCATATTCTGCTGCAGTTGGGTGGAATGTTCTGTAAATGTATGTGAAGTCTGCTTAGTTTATAGTATTTTTCAACTCTTCTATTTTTTGCTTTTATTTTCTGTGTAGTTGTAGCTGTTACTGAAAGTCATGTAGTGAAGTTCCAAGTGTTACTATGAAATTGCTTATTTTTCCCTTCAATTCTGTCAGTTTTTGCTTCTTGTATTTTAGGACTCTGTTCTTTCATGTGTATATGTTTATAATCAGCACTTTTATCATAAAAATGTCTTTAGTAACATTATTTATCTTTTAGTCTCTATTATGTCTTCTATTGTTACTGTAAAAAATGACCTCAAGCTTAATTGCATAAATCATAAAGTTATTATATTTCAATTCTGGAAGTCAGAAGTACATTACAAGTCTTATAGGATAAATTTAAGCCATCAACTGAGCTGGAGTCATTTTGGAGGTTTTAGGAAAGGATCTTTTTCTTGGCTTTTTTAATTTCTAGAGGCCTTTGTAAATTTATTGGCCTGTGATCCCTTGCTCCGTTTTGGATGTATATAATTCAGGTGAATTACTTCTTACATCATGTCTCTTCTTTCTGACTTTGACTCTCATTCCTCAAGATCCATAATGCAATCACATCGGCAAAGTCTCTTTTGCTACATATTATAACATATTTATGACTTCTGGGGATGAAGATGTGCACTTTGGGTGATGGCTATCATCCTACTTACCATAAAATGTATCTTGTCTAATATCAATATAGGGAATCTAGTTGTCACTATTTATATGTATCTCTTTTTCCATGATTTTACTTTCAACCTATTTATATCTTTGAATTAACATGTGTCTCTTGTAGACAGCATATAGTTGGATAATTTTTTAAGTTCTTTTGCTATTTTCTGCCTTTTAAGTATCTTTCTTTTTTAAATTATTTTTAAGGTTTTATTTATTTTTGAGAGAGAGAGAGAGAGAGAGAGAGAGAGAGAGAGAGAGAGACAGCATGAGCAGGGGAAGGTCAGAGAGAGAGGGAGACACAGAATCTGAAGCAGGCTCCAGGCTCTGAGCTGTCAGCACAGAGCCTGATGCGGGGCTCGAACCCACGAAACGCGAGATCATGACCTGAGCTGAAGCCGTACGCTCAACAGACTGAGCCACCCAGGCGCCCCTAAGAATTTTTCATTAATTTACCTGATCAATATAATTATTGATAATGTAAGACTTATATCTACTTTTTTCCTGTTTCTTTTCTGTATATCTTATGTCTTTTTCTCCTAATTCTTCCATTATTGTATTTCATGAGTTAAGTAAATATTTTATAGAGTAGCATCTTATATCCCTTGTCATTTCTTTTACTAGGTATTTTTTAGTTATTTTCTTGGTAATTTCCTTGAGGGTTACAATTCATGTTTTAATATATAACTATCTAGTTCATATTAATACCAACCTAATTTTTAGTATATAATAATTTTGACTCTTCTCTCTGTAGTGTTATTATATGCATCACATCTTTATATAATCATTGCTCTATAAAGCCCTGATAAGGCAGGGGTGCCTGTGTGGCTCATCTGGTTAATCTTCTGACTTCAGCTCAGGTCACAATCTCATGGTCTGTGAGTTCAAGCATCATGTCGGGCTCTGTGCTGACAGCTAGCTCATAGCCTGGAGCCTGCTTCAGATTCTGTATCTCCCTTTCTCTCAGCCCCTCCCCTGGTCAATAGATATTAAAAAAAAAGTTTGACAAGACAAAAAAGTTACATACAAAACTATATTTATACTTTGTTTTATATTACCTATGTATTTTAATTATTTTTAATTCTTCAGGTGGATTTGAATTACACTCTAGGGATCTTTCATTTCAACCTGAAGAACTCCCTTTAGTATTCCTTGAAGGGCAGATCTGCTGGCAGTAAATTCTCCCCATTCTTGTTTATTCAGGGTTGTCTTAATTTATCCTTAACTTCTGAAGGATAGTTTTATAAGCTATAAAATTTCTGGTTGACAACCTTTCTTTTAGCACTTTGAATATGCCACCCAACTGAGTCTTGGCCTCCACTGTTTCTGATGAAAAATTTCATGAGGATCCCTTCTATATCATGAGCCTTATTTCTTGATGCTGTTAAGACTATCCTTGTCTTTGGGTTTTAGCACTTCAGTTATGATGTCTAGGTGTGAGTCTCCTTGAATTGATCCAATATTCACTTTGCTGAGATTTGGGACTATAAAGATTAATATTTTAAAATCAAATTTGAAAAGTTTTGGTAATTAATTATTCAAATATCTTTGTTCCTCTTTCTTTAACTTTTCTTCTGTGACCCCCATTATATATGTGATCTTATTTTCAATGGTGTGCCATTGATTTCTGCAGTTCTGCTCATTTTTCTTCATTCTTTCCTTCTTTCTGTTTCTCAAACTAGATAACTGATCTGTCTTCTAGTTCACTGATTCTCTCTCCTTCTTGCTCAAATCTTATGTCAAACTCTAGTGAAATTTTCATTTCAGTTATTATAAACTGACAGCAGTTTCTATATGATTCTTTTTATTTTATAATTTAAATTTTTTTAAATGTTTATTTATATTTGAAAGAGAGAGAAAGAGAAAGAAAGAGAGAGATGAAGTGCAAGCAGGGGCAGGACAGAGAAAAGGAAACAGAATCTGAAGCAGGCTCCAGGTTCCGAGTTGTCAACAAAACCAACATGGGGCTCTAACTCACAAGCCGTGAGATCATGACCTGAGCCAAAGTCAGATGCTTAACTGACTGAACCACCCACGTGCTCCTTTATTTTATAATTTTGATTTCTCTTTGTTGATATTCTCTAGTGATAAATATAGTTTTCATACTTTCTTTTAGCTCTTTAGACGTGGATTTTAGTCTCAAACATATTTATAATAGATGATTTATTTATTTTTTTCTACTAAATCCAGTGTCTGGGCTTCTTCAGGGATAATTTCTATTGACTATTAAATTTTTCTGTCTATGAGCCAACATTTCCTGTTTTTTGCAGGTCTTGTATTTTTGTTTTTGAAAACTGAATATTTTAAATAATATTATTTGGCACTTCTGGAAATCAGATCACTTCCCCTACTCAGGGCTTGTTTGTACTGCTTTTTGTTGTATTTTTTATTGTTATTTATTTGTTTAATGAGTTTTCTGAACAAATTCTCTGTAAAGTCTGTGATGTTTGTTGTGTGTGTTCGCAGAAGTCTCTACTCTATTAGATTTGTGGTCAGCTAATAATTTTATAAATATTCTAAAATGGATTGAACCAATAGTTTTCCAAGTATTTTCCAAGGAACTCCATGTGCATGTTGAGGCAGGAATTCAATGCTCAGCCTGACATTTGAGAACTCTGATTTAACCTTCATTTCATGCTTGTACAGAACCTCCAAGTTAGTGTAAGGTCAGATCTTAGGGTTTTCTTAGGCCCCAGGGCAGGCACATAACCATACTGGGTGGTGCTGGCCTAGTGTGTGTGTGAAGCATCATGATATGATGTGGTTTGAACATCAAGACATAACAGTGAGGCAAGTTTTAATTTTTATCAGGTGTCTCATCTGGAGTAAGTTAACCTGCCATTATTAGAGAATTTCTGTAATTCCAGAAATATGCCAGAGACTTTCAACGACACTCTGGATATCTTCTTCCCCAGATATATATATATATATTTTTAAGTTTAAAAAATATATATATTATATTGTTTTCACCAACTCTTGTCCACTGCCTCAGGCAGCTGCAATTGCAGCCAAAAATTTCTTCTCTCTCTTTCTCTCTCTCTCTCTCTCTCTCTCCCCTCTCTTTTTTAATGAATGCTCTGGGAAAGCTTTTGCAGCACTGGGTGAGCTTTGGGCCATGACATGTAAAGACAGCCTTGCAAGTAGGATCTTCCAATGACCTATCAAACAGGTTAAAGTAATGCCAGCTCTCTGGGAATGAAGATTTGAAGGAGTTTCAACACCATCTGACTCTTAGTGTTCCTGCCAGGCTACTAGTTTTCACTGTGATTTCAGTCTATTGTTTTCCAAGTCTACTGTGGAGCTGGAGAGGTATGGATGAAAATAAGACCAATGAAAATACCAAAAAGTGTACTGTCATTACTGAATTCAGCTGTTTTCTCTAATAAATTGCTTTGTTGCAACTCTGGTTAATTTCTAGAGTCTTGAAAAAGTTGATTCTCACAATTTTTGCTAGTTTTTTAACTTATTTTATGGAAACAAAAATTCAGAGGTCTTTATTCCATCATTTGTGTTGATTCTAGGGATTGCATTTTGAAAAATGAACAAGAGTTGAAGAGAAAGAGTGATGTTAGTCTGAGGAAAAAATCTGAGTTTAAAGAAAATTCTTTCTAAGAAAACTATTATTTAGACCTTTGCTGTCTATACACTAGTCACCAGCCACATATATCTATTTAAATTCAAGTTAATAAAATTAAATGAAATTTAATATTCAGTTTCTCATTCATAGTAGCAAAATTTCAAGAGTTCAATAGTACATGGAACCAGTGGCTACCATTTTAAACAGTACACATTTAGAATATATCCATAATTGTTAAATGTTCTACTGGAAAGTGCTGGTCTAGTGTGTCTATAAAGAATCATGATGCGATATGATTTGAACATCAAATTATGAGATTGAGATTGGTTTTAATATTTATCACCTGTCTCATCTGAAACAAGTGAATTAATTTCTAAGTACCAGGGATCTTTAAACAGTAGGGAATGTAATTCTTGAGTCCAGAAAACACAGATGAAAGCATCTTAACTCAGATTCCAGCACGCAGTAGTACTCAATACATGTTGTCATTCCTCTCCATATGCACGTATATTTTCACTTTTACTTTCTCTTGAAATACTTGCAAAAGGAACTATCTTCTATTCCTGGCAACATGGAATATTAGTCTCTCTTTCTTCATGTGAGCAGGTACTTTAGGTAGTAGAGGAAAATATGGACAGTCAACAACCTTCAGGGACAGAGAGGGCATTACCTTTCATTAGAGGTCTATTTATCTATATGTGAGGGGAAGATTGGATCTCACAGTGGAAGCCCTCTGTTATTTTCATTCATTATGGTTCTAGAAAGAACCATAAATTAGAACAAACCAAGCCCTTTGATGAGCCAGCTCCACCCGTGGTTTGGACCACTCTCTGTTCTGTGGTATTACCCTCTCCTTGTAAGTAAATCTCATCACTCTCAACTAATATCAGAATATGGTCTCTAAACCCTTTTCCACTTCCAGAGACAGTTTTCCATAAGTAAATAATATTTTCTCCTTGATAGTGAAGCATGCAGCTTTTGTTAAAAATTTCCATTAAAGTTTTGTATAAATTTCTGTTAGTTAACATAGGATTCTATGTTAACCCAAATATCAGTTTTGGATGCACAGTTGAGTGATTCAACAATTCCATACATCAACCAGTGCTCATCACAAGTGCATCCTTCATCCCCATCACCTATTTAACCCATCCACCCACCCACTTACCCTCTGGTAACTAGAGGTTTGTTCTCTATAGTTAGGAGCCTGATTCTTGATTTGCCTCTCTCTTTTTTTTTCTCCTATGATCATTCCTTTCATTTCTTAAATTTTACATATGAATGAAATCATATGGTATTTGTCTTTCTCAGTCTGACTCACTTCACTTAACATAATATTCTCTAGCTCCATCCATGTTGTTGCAAATGGCAAGATTTTGTTAAAAATGTATATTTATTTATTTTGAGGGCAGTGGATGGAGAGAGGGCAGAGAGAGAGGGAGACAGAGAATCTCAAGCAAGTTCCTTGCTGTCAGCACAGAGCCAGATACAGGGCTTGAACTCAAACTGTGAGATCATGACCGGAGCCAAAATCAAGAGTTGGATCCTTAACCAACTGAGCCACTCAGGCACCCCAAGATTTCATCAAATTTAAGAAAATGTCACTCCTGGCTTTTTATAACTCTCATTTATTAAGAAACAAGAAATGTTTTTACTTCTTTGCTAATAAAAGTATACATTTTCATTGCAGCATTTTTTTTTTCTTAAAATCCTTAAACTAGAAGACATACAGCCAGACACTAAAAGCCATGGATTCTTTACTGGTGCATCTTAATGGTCACTTCATGTCTGAAGGAAAATGAATATTCCTTATGGGATAACTCCCCATATTTATGAAGAAAGGACAAGGCTGTCAACAGTGATATAACTTTCCTATTAGGCTAGAATTGCACAGTGAAAGATGGACCTTGGATTTTCTAGGAACCAAGATCTCAGAGGAGGTGGTAATAATATGGAACCCTTCCCCAACTCTCTTTTGAAAAATAAGCCGTGATTATGGTAGCTTCCTGTACACCCAAAAGCTCTTAAGTGAAGTTTCTTTTAAAAAGTTTTGGACTAGGAGATTCCAAAGAGTAATAAAAGATACACGTTTTTCTTGAAGAAAAAAAGTACACAAACTTTTTTTAGGGAAACAAAATTACTATTTTCATAAATCTACTACATTGTTATTTTATTACTTAATAAACTATGACTTAAACAACTGTCCAGCATTGATTCAAGATTTTCAACATTTCAAATGGTTTTCTCAACCATTATCTCTGTTTTTCATAACACTTTGAAAAGGGATTAAATTTTCTAATACCTGTGCCTATTTAACAAATATAAAGCCAAGTACTTGAGCCTGAGGGGAGAAAAGGGCAGCTTTCCTGCCTTATAGTTAAGGAAAGGTGACTTAGCATCATAAAGATTTAAAAAAAGTACCATAGTGATTACTGATCATCTAAAAGATCCTTTAAGTGTGCTGCATGCAGTTTCATGATTTCAAAGCAAGAGAAGGAATGATGGGGAAAAGAACCAGAGGCAAATAGATAAAAAAAAAAAAAATAACTCAGGAGATGTGTGGTGGGGTCCATTGGGTCTGACACAAGGGGATGGATGCACTTTGAATCTGTGCTGGTAAACATAAAGGTCACCATCTCATTGTGTTTGAAGAATTCAGAGAAAGAAGAAAAAATAATGATAAAAGACAATAGAGGAAAGAAGGGCCAGAGAGAGATTTCACTGAGTCCACTTCAATTAGTTTTGGGGCACCCATTGGGGATTCCCCATTTAATTGATGGGACTTTGGAGTCAAAGTTCATTGGTCAATATTCTCTGGGGGTGCCTAGGTGACTAAATTGGTTAAGGAACTGACTCTTAATTTCGGCTCAGGTCATGATCTCAAGGTTTGTGAGATTGAGCCTTGTGCTGGGCTCTGTGCCATTAGTGCAGAGCCTGCTTAGGATTCTCTCTTTCCCTCTCTCTCTGCCCTTCCTTTGCTTGCTCTCTCTTCTTCTCTGTCAAAATAAACAAATAAATTAAAAAAACATATTCTCTACTCTGTTCTCTAGAATTAGGCAAAGCTATAACCCTATATGTTCATTTACTTCATTATTTTTAAAAGGCATCTGATAATAACTTAACTCTGTTTTGAAACTTTTTTGTTCTCTTTTCTCCCAGGTTGTTTGCAACATTTATGGACCTTTGGTATTCTTTTGACTCACTGATGGTGGATTTCAGATATAATTCAGTGATTACCCTCGTAAAGGATGCAGAGCAAAACCCACCCTAACACAGAACATATGCTTATTATGGTGGACTCAACAGCCATAGGCTTCTGAGAACCCTTAAGAAAAATATATGATGGGATAGGTCTTGGTGGTTAAAGTGGGGTAGAAGTCAGACTTCTTTCTTGATTATGCCCCCATCATTCCTTTAGAGAAATATTGTATTATGGAGAAAGAAACAAGACTCATACCAGGAAGTGCTAATGAAACTTTGTGATACAGGGAGTTTTCAGAACTTCTGAAAGCTTTGGTCAAAAACGTATGCCTTTAAGTTGAGTTGCAGACCTCTCTATCATTGCCCTGGTTTGGTTGATAACGCCAAAGAAATATTCTAAATTTCTGTCATCCAGATTAATTTTTGTGTTCCCTACATCCTTCCTACTCGTCATGTGATCTCTGAACTGGAATTTTTGTAATCTCCCACACATTTGTTACAAATGTAGACTCTCAAGCTTTACTCTAGACTTACTGTACCAGAAATTGCATTTTTAAATGATCTCTCAGTCATTTGGATACACATTTGACAAACACTGATCTGTATTATCACAGCATTTCACGGGGGCATAGTTGTTCAGGAGGGAGTTGGTTCTGACATCCAGGCATAACAAGATGGGAGAAAAACTTCATTAGCAAAGGAAAAATAATGGTTAAGCTAGATGACCCTGAAAGGTTTTTCTTGTCCATCTCTTAAGACAAAATGTAATCTAGAAGCAAGGAACAGCCTTGGGGAGGAAGAGGGCTCCATTTTCCAATGAAGACACATTTGCAGTGATCTTAAATGAGAACCAAATTCATCAGCTTTAGTGAAAGTCTGAGAAAGTGATGGGATTTTAGGATTAGTTATAAAGCAGGTGAACACTTTAAAATTTTCCACCTGGGCCTGGGCAAGAATTTAGGGTGATAACTATTCATGTGCCACACTGCCTAAGAATTCTTTGCTTTTGTGCATGCACACTGTTTGCAGAAAATAAACCATTTTCCATTTTTCTGTGTGTGTGTTTGTTTATATTTCAGATATAATCAGGTTCATGACAAAGCATAGCGGCCAGTATCCTTGGTACTGCCCACAGAGATCTCTAGATTTCTATTTCATAATATTTTGTATGTTTTTTACCACTGAGTTAGAATGGCAAGTTTCCCTGCCTGTTTTTACTTTAAGTTACATGAGGCCACTGGGTCTGTTGGTGGTGTTAACCACTGCATTTCCAGCAGAGCTTTTGGAACCTGATGGAACAAAAAGCAACTGCTACTTGTTTATGTGCAGCAGATAAGTGACTCATGTCAGATGAGGAGTACTATGACGATGGTGGGTAGGCGCTTAGGCAGTGCAGAGAGGAGGGCCTCACTACCATCTGAAAGATGACTAAGATAAGTGGGGGTGCGCCCACCCCAATGGGGTGCTTCAGAAGAAGGATGAATGTGGTACTAAAATGGAGATAGTGAAGAGGAGGGAATGGGAAATCGGTCATCAGTAATCAGTAGAAGACTGGAATGCGCTTAAATGCTGGGGTGTAGCAAAAAGATAAATATCTCTCTTGCTGTCACTATTTCAGCGACCAAAATAAAATCTTAAACCAAAACACACACATACACACACACACACACATACACAACCTGTACAAACTAACATCTTAAAACAGATAAAACCAACAGAGGCATGTCCTGCCTAGTTCACCATACAACATACATGATGTGATTCATGGGTCACCTGGGTGGCTCAGTCGGTTAAGAGTCCAACTTTGGCTCAGGTCATGATCTCACAATTTGTGGGTTTGAGCCCCACATCGGGATCTGTGCTGACAGCTCAGAGCCTGGAGCCTGCTTCAGATTCTGTGTCTCCCTCTCTCTCTGCCTCTCCCCTGCTCATGCTTTATCTCTCTCTGTCTCTCATAAATAAATAAATGTTATAAAAATTTATAATGTGTTTCATTATTGCATTGACACACACACAAAAGTGAAGGCCTATCACTCTACTTACTAAATGTGAGTTGCAATAGATTTGGTTATCATTTAATTACATTTTGTTTAAAATATTGAACAAAGTCAATGACAGAGTTATAAGGAAAAATCCTTATCAGGATGAACAAATTACCTGGCAAGTGAATTAATTAACACCAATTTTAAGCAATGAAATACAGTATTAATTACTCTGTATCACTACAGATTGCTTGTGGAATGGGTACATTTATTTATCACTATTAACAGTTTTAATTACTGAAACAGCAACAATTCATAAATTTTGAAAGTATTCAGCATTAGACACTACTGTTTGTCATATTAAAAATTCTTGATCTGTACAATGCTCTTTGTACTCAGGCTAAGAACAAATCACCTGGTTTTCTGGGTGAGGGAGTAAAGCAAGGGAGACATGGAATGAAATCCTGGAGGTTGTGCTTAAAAGGGAGGGTCTCAGCTCCATCCAGATATAAATATTTATAAAGAATCTACTATGAATTTCACAATATAAGTCAACCTCAGAAGTTTGACTTGGTGAAATTTGGGGGGGGGTAGATTTTGGGTTTGTCTCTGCCACTGTGAGGCTGTGAAGCCAAGGACAGCTAAATCCCCAATCTGGGCATTGTTTTCCCCATTTGTAGAGTTTGCCATTTAATAAGGAAATTTCTCAAATGCCTTCCCGTTCTCAGATGCTATGTTACTAATCACAAAAAAAGAGGGGCGCTTGGGTGGCTCAGTCGGTTGAGTGTCCAACTTCGGCTCAGGTCACGATCTCACATTTGTGGGTTCAAGCCCCACATCGGGCTCTGTGCTCACAGCTCAGAGCCTGTAGCCTGCTTCTGAATCTGTGTGTCCCTCTCCCTCTGCCTCTCCCCTGCTCATGATCTGTCTCCCTCTGTCTCTCAAAAATAAATAAATGTTAAAATTTTTTTTTAATTTAGATTTTTAATGCCTTTTACATAATATATAGCACTTCAAGTTTATAAATGTCTTTGAGATACATTGTTTCATTTAATGTTCATGTCAACATTTTTACTAAGATGCTGGGCTGAGGGTTTTTTTTTCTTTTCTAGTACTTTTTTTTTGAAAAAAGGACACACACAAGCATATATAGTATTACTAATTCCTAGAAAACTAGAACACATTTATGCTCATCATTTTCTCTTTCTTTCTTTCTTTCTTTCTTTCTTTCTTTCTTTCTTTCTTTCAGAGAGAAGGAGAGCACGAATGGGGGAGGGACAGAGAGAGAAGGGTTCAGAGCATCTGAAGTGGGCTCTGCACTGACAGCAGTGATCCTGATGCGGGGCTTAAACTCACGAACCATGAGATCATGACCTGAGCTGAAGTCAGCTGCTCAACTGACTGAGCCACCCAGGTTCCCTTTCTCATCATTTTCTAATGGTAATTTTTGGTAATAATTTTATTGACCTGGGCATAGATTGTTAGAGAAACCATTGCTTTGTGATTTCAAGCCCTTTGTCCACCTTAAACATGGCTGCTAGGAAGAATCACAAGGTTAAAAACGTTGCTATAAAAATGTGTGTCCATTTCTGCAAGTTTTCAAACCTTTAATGACCAAAGTTCTGACTTTCATGCTCTTTCTTGGAGCAACACATTTTCCAAAGGCATCATAAAGCTCTTTTATGAATTTTAAGTTTCCTGTAAAGCCCATTCACTCCTGATACTTCTTATCTTTCTATATTACATACAAAGCCCAACGTTCCAACCTACCACTGTATTTCTGATTACTGTGTACTCTAAAGCTGATGCAATTTTAAGCTTGATATTGCTTTACCTAGCTTAGCATAGGCATCTCATAAATTTAAATTTCCATTACCCAAGATTTTGATATGCTCTTACTGCATATAATAGTACATCAATCTATGTTTTAATAATCAGTTTGCATGAAATTAATTAAAATGCAATTACCATTGCAATTAGATGTTTACTTTTTGGTTTAAAGGGCAATTTCCTTTAATCTTAATATTAAGAAAAACATTAATAGTAGTAATCATTTGGCATTTATGTGTTATTGTTTCTGTACAATCAGTTTATTTTGAAAGGATCTTTAGTAAATAAGAAATAATCTGTCATTTAACTAATAAATTATTTTCTGGTGCATGTGAAAATTTTACAAAGAGCTGCAATCATATTTGCATATGGCAATGGTAGCTAGTTTAAAAGAAAAAAAATTTAGGCTATCAGTTTTGCCTCCACAAACATATGGCCTTGTCATTAAAGTCTTCTTTTATTGTGCCCCATGAAAGTGATTATTGACTCGTTAGTGTTCTCACTGTTCTATCACTAAATTCTATGTCCAAAGGCTTATGTTCTATCACTCTTCTAGCACCAAATGCCAATGTATCTTTGCTTTTAGTATTATTTTATAAAATTCTCCCCAAGTTGATGATAAGCCCCAAGAGAACACAAACTGTATTGTATATAGAATTTCATCATTGCCATTGACCCTAAATAAAACACAGTGCAGAGAGTAGGCCATTAGTTAATATTCGTTAACTATGACCATCCTTCTGCATTTATACAACATCTACAAATGAACGTCAAGGCAACAGCACAGTTTTTTTAAGGGAAAAACTGTAAGACACAGAGTCAGAAAGGTAGATTTTGTTTTGTGTTCTTAAGTTAACATTTTAATAGTGTATAACATACATACAGTAAAGTACATCATTGTAAGTTTTCATTCAGCTCAGTGCATTCTCACAAAGTGAACATACTCTGGGTTGAAAAATAGAATATTACTACTCACTCAGAAGCCTGCCCTTGGCCCTCCAGTCACTAATCTGTCCTCCTCAAAGGTAACCACTCTGCTATCCTCTGTCAAGATTGAGTAGTTTTATGGTGAATTACCTAAAAACTGAATCCTATAATATAGATGCTTTTACAAAGATTTTTTTCACAGAGTATTATGTTTATGAGGCTTATTTATGTTTTTGCATGCTGTTGCACTTAACAAAATTGGCTTATTTCTCATTAGTAGACCACAATTTGTTTATCCAACCTATAGTTGATAGAAATGTAGATTGTTTCAGTCTTTTTAAAAAGTTTTATTTGTGTATGTGTGTGTGTGAGAGAGAGAGAGAGAGAGAGAGAGAGAGAGAGAGAATCCTAAGTAGGCTCAGGTCGTCAGCTGTGGAGCTCTGAGGGGCTCAAACTCACCGACTATGAGATCATGACCTGAGCTGAAATCAAGAGTCAGATGCTTAACCAGCTGAGCCACCAGGCACCTTTGTTGGGAATGACTATACAACTCAACTTATGATCAATTTTGGTGAATATTCTAAAAGAAAATATAAATTCTGATGTTTCTGTGTGCACTGTTTTCCATCAGTTTTAATCATTTATACATATTAATACCTATAGTATTATATTTTAATGTATTAATGTACATGTACTAATTACACTTTTTCTGTTTTTATATTTGGAGTTCTTTTCCTTTAGAAGTTTAATAAACTTCTTCCAGTTACCTGTTTTCCATCATTCTTTCTGGGAAGTCTTCTTTTAGTTGTGTTATTATTCCTTTCAGTGTGATATGTCTTTTTTTCCTCTGTCTTCTTTTAAAATCTTTTTCATATCTTCTGTCAGTGTTGCTCTGATGTACTTCAATTTTATTTTCTTCAGATGCCTCTGCTTAGAGTTTGTAGCATATTTTTAATTTGTAGGATAATTTTTTGCAAGTTTAGAAAATTTTAATTTTTTTAAGTTTATTTATTTTTTTCAAGGGTGGGGAGAGACAGAGAAAGGGAGAGAAAATCCCAAGGAGGTTCTGTGCTGTCAATGCAGAGCCCGGCATGGTGCTCGATTGCAAGAACCATGAGATCATGACCGGAACTGAAATCAAGAGTCAGACACCTAACCAACTGAGCCACCTAGGCACCCCATCAATTTTTGAGAATGTTTAGGCATTATCTCTTTTAAACCCAATCTTTGGCTTCTTACACTTTTTGAACTTTAACTATATATACAAAATTACTCATAAGTTAAAACTTTTCACCTTGTATCAGTCTTCTTGTTCACTTTAAAATATTTTATCATTCCTTTTAATGGTTTATGCTATATTTTTTTCCTTCTGACTTCTTTTAGCCAATGCTGTATTCATCTGTGTCTGAGGTTAAACCCATCTGTTATTTCTAATTTTGGTTGTCATATCTAATTTCATAATTGCTTCATATATTTTAGGGGCACCTGGGAGACTCAGTTGGTTCCACACTTGGCTCTTGATTTTGGCTCTTGCAGTTTGTGAGATCGAGCCCTGCATTGGGCTCTGTGTTAACAGCATAGAGCCTGCTTGAGATTCTTTGTCTCCCTCTCTCTCTACTTCTCCCCTACTTATTGTCTATCTGTCTATCTGTCTGTCTCTCTTTCTTAAAATAAATAAATATTTAAAAAAATGTTAAGTGTATTTTTAAAGCTTTACTGAGGACAGTTGACCTATGACAATTTGCCCATATTGAAAGTATATAATTTGACTTGTTTTGCTATACGTGTACACCCAGAGAGTGGTGCCAAAATCATGAAAAATGAACATATTCTTTCCCTAAGTTTCTGTGCATATTTATAATCCTCTTATGCCCCTTGTTTTCTCTGTCATCAAGCAACTGCTGATTTGTTTTATGTCATAAGAAATCAGTTTTCAACCTCTAGAATTTTAGGTAAATTTAGCTATATAATACTACCTTTTTTCCTGTTCACTTTTTATTGTGGTAA
Source organism: Cryptoprocta ferox (assembly GCA_028646485.1). Lineage (NCBI taxonomy): Eukaryota > Metazoa > Chordata > Mammalia > Carnivora > Eupleridae > Cryptoprocta > Cryptoprocta ferox. Next base: position 3,950,884 of record CM053578.1, read on the forward strand.
AATAAACATAACATAAAACTTACTGTTAAAGCTATTTTTAAGTGCACAGCTATCTGGCATTAATTACATTCACATTGTTGTGCAACAATCACCACCATGCAGCCCAGAGCACTTTTCATCATTCTAAATTAAAAACTGTGTATCTGGTAAGCTAAGTAACTCTCCAGACCCCTGGTAACTACCATTCTACTTTGTTTCTACAAATTTGACCCTTCTTAGGTAACTTATATAAACTACTTCACATATTTTTCCTTTTGGGTCTGGTATTTTATGTAGTACAATGTCTTCAAGGTTAACACATGCTATAACATGAGTCAGAAGTCTTTCTGTCATTCAGCTTTTTAATGCTGAGAATATTCCATTGTATACTGTATTTTGTTTAACTGTTCATCTCTTGATGGGACATTTGGGTTGTTTCCACCTTTTAGTTATTGTGAATAATGCTTTTATGAACACTGTTGTCCAAATATGTTTTAGTCCCTCCTTTCAACTTTTAAGTGTATACCCAGAAGTGGAATTTCTGGATCATTTGGTAATGATTTAACTTTTTTGAGGACCCATCACAATGTTTTCCAGAATGGCTGCATCATTTTACATTCCCATCAGTGATGCACAAGGTCTCCAAGTTTTTCATGTTTTGGCCAACACTTATATTGTTTTTTGTTTGTTTGTTTGTTTAATGATAACTATCTTAATATGTATAAAGTGGTACAACATTGTGGATTTTATTTGCATCTCCTTAATGATTACTAATATTGAGCATCTTTTCATGTGTTTATTTTGTATTCGTATGTCTTCTTTTTTTTTAACTTTATAGTTTATTGTCAGATTGGTTTCCATATAATGGTGGAGGTCGTATGTCTTCTTTGGAGAAATGTCTATTCCATTCTTTTGTCCATTTTTAATTGGGTTGTTTATTTTGTGGTTGATATGTACTTTTTGACTGGCTTCTTTCACTTAGGATAATTTGTTAATTGCATGATCAATAGTTCATTGGCTTTAATAGTGAACAGTATTTCATTGTGTAGATGTACCATAGTTTGTTTATCCATTCACTTCTTGACAAGCACATAAGTTCTTTTCAGTTTTTAGCTTAGAAAAAAAGCCACTATGAACATTTGCATGCAAGTCTTTGTGTGTACATATTTCCACTTCTACAAGGATGTGTAAATATATAGAAGCAGAATGACTAATTCATGTTGTAATTATATATTCAGAACTACAGTTATAGAGAAAGCCATCTCAATAGTAGGGTGTGAGAATCTCACTTCCTCCAAGTCTTTATCAGCACATGATTTGGTTAATCATCAACATTAACCATTATGATAGGTGTACTGGTATACTAACATGTTTTTGATTTGCATTTTTGTTAAGTTTAGGAAAAAAATGACCATTACATCTTCAAATATTTTTTTTTATTTTTCAGACACTCCAATTATACACAATTTAGGCTAATCGAAGTTGTATCCCTGATTACTAATGACAATGCTTTCCTTATTTTGTTGTTTTCTTTGTTTTGAATCTTTTAATCTTTGTTTTTAATTTGAAAAATATCTATTGCTGTGTTCTCAGACTACTAATTATTTCTTCTGTAACATCTAAGTTGTCTAACCTGTCACCAATCTCATTCAGTATATTATATTTTATCTCAGATATATTTTTCATTTCTACATGTATAATTTGGGTTGTAGCATCTTTCTACTTAACATGTTCAGTTTAACTTCCAGCTTTTTGAACATATGGAATACAGTTGTAATAACTATTTGTGATTTCTTCTTTGCTAATTCTAACATCTGTTTCAATTCTGGATAAGTTTGGATTTACTGATTTTATTCATCATTTTGGATCACAATTTCCTGCTTCTTTTCATGATAGTTGTTTTTAGTTGGCTTAAAACATAGTGAATTTTACCTAGTGTTGGATATTTTTATGTTTCTAATTTTGCTCTTGAACTTTTTCCTGGGATGCAGTTACAATATTCAGGAATAGTTCTATTCTTTGCATATTTCTTTCAGTTATTTGTTAAATGAAGTTAGAGCAGCTGTTATTTTAAGGCAAAGTATTTTCCACCACTTTGATAAGAACTAGCTGAGTCCTCTACTCAATGCCTTGTGACTCATTAGACTTTACAATCAGTTGAGTGGGAACAGGCACTATCCCCAGTCCTCTGTGAGCTTTAAACACTATTGTGTGTGTGTTATTTTATTTTATTAATGTATTTTATTTTTGAAGGCAGTATTAGATTCACAGAAAATAATTAATAGAAAGTTCTAAGATTTTTCACGTTTATCTCCCCCTGCAGATGTATAACTTCCAGTTATTATCTCTCACCAGAGTGATAATGTTTATTATAATTGATAAAGATACATTGACACATCATTAACACTTAGAGTCCATAGTTTAGCGTCAGTTTTATTCTTGGTGGTGTATATTATATGAGTTTGGATAAATGTATAATGACACATATTTGCTATTGGGATATCATAATTTTATATCCTGAATATCTCCTGTGATCTGCTTATTTATTGCTCTTTCCCTACCTAATCCCTGGAAACAATTGATGTTTTTACTGTCTCCATAGTTTTGCCTTTTCAAAGATGTCATGTAATTGGATTCACAGAGAATGAAGCCTTTTCAGATGACTTCTTCAATGTTCATTTAAATTTTGTCCATGTCTTTTCATGGTTTCATATATAATTTTTAAAAATACTGAATATATTGTATTGTCTGGATGTACCAGAGTTTATTTATCTATTTGCTTAAGCATATCTTGGTTATTTTCAAGTTTTGGCAATTATAAATCAAACTGCTATAAACATTTGCATGCAAGCTTTTTTTTAAATGTGTGCACAAGGTTTCAACTCCTTTGGGAAAATTTTCTAAAGCACAATTACTGTATTGCATGATAAAAATATGTTTAGTTTGTAAGAAACTGCCCCTTCTGGTAATTTTGTCTTTAATATTGCTAGTTTAATTCCATGGTGGTCTCATGGCAGACATGGGAGAATTTTTATTCTTTGAAAATTGTTAAGGTATGTTTTATGGCCTAGAATGTGGTGCATCTTGGTGAATGTTCCATGTGAACTTGAGAAAACTGTATATTCTGTTGTTGCTGCCTGGTCTATAAATGCCCATTATATCCTGTTGATTGATGGTGTTGTTGAATTTAATTATGTCCCTACTGATTTTCTGTCTGCTGGATCTGTACATTTCTGAGAGAGGGTTGTTGAAGTCACCAAGTATAATAATGAATTCATCTATTTCTCCTTGTAGTTCTAATTGTTTCTGTCTCAATGTATTTTTATGCTCTCTTGTTACATGTGTGGATATTGAGAATTGTTATTTTTTTTTTGGTAAATTGACTCCTTTATCATGTAATGCCCATCCTTATCCCTGATAACTTTCCTAGGTCTGAAGTCTACTTTTTCTGAAATTAATATAATTTTTCTGGTTTCTTTTGATTAATGTTAGAATGGTACATTGTCTCCATCCATTTACTTTTAATTTATATGTGCCTTTATATTTAAAGTGAATTTCTTATAGACAACATATAGTTAGGTACTATTTCCAACCCACTCTGTCAAGCTCTATATTTTAACTGGTACATTTAGTTCATTGATGTTCAGAGTGATTATTGTATAGTTTGATTAATATCAACCTTATTTGTTTCTTTTTTTACTTATTGCTCTTGACATCTGTTACTATTTTTGTCTTTCACTATTTTTTTCCATTTTATTGTTTTGTGTAATAATAGAAAATATGTATCCTGGTACATAGATCTTGAAGCCCTTGTAAATTCCCAAGTGATTAGAGGAGTAGAGACATCTTTGTTTCTACTGAGGTGACTCTTACTGGGTTCTTGGATGATTCCTGAATGGGAGCTGGTCATGAAAAAGACCAAGCCATGACTAAAGGCTTGGAATTTTCAGGTCTACCTCCTATCCTCCAAAGAGGGAAAAGAGGCCAGCAATGGGATTAAATGATTGGTCATGCTTATGTGAGGAAGCCTCCACAAAATCCTAATAGTAGGGCGTTTGAGGAACTTCCCAGTTGAGAAAAACATGCACACTGGGAGGGAGATGCATCACAACTCCATGAGGTCAGAAACTATGAGCTCAGGACCCTCCTGGACCTTGCCCTATGTACCTCTTCATCCAGCTGTTCATCTGTTTTTTATGACATCCTTAAATAAACAAATAAATAAATACATGTGAACAAATAATAAATAAATAAATGAATGAATAAATAAATAAATAAATAAATAAAGTAAACAAGTGGGTTTTTTACCCCTCTGAATTCTGTGAGCTGCTCTGGGAAATTAATCAAACCTGAGAAGAGGGTCATGGGAACCCCTGATTTGTAGCCAAGCTGGACAGAAGTTGTGGGTACCCTGGGGACCTACCAACTTGAGATTGGCATCTGGAATAAGGGTGGGAGCAGTCTTGTGGGACTGAGCCCTTAATCTGTTGGTTATGATGTTATCTCCGGGCATATGGTGTCAGAAATGAGTTAGACTGTAAGATGCTGAGCTAGTGTCACAGATAATTTCTTGGTGTGGAATATAACCTCCATACATTTGGTAATCAGAAGTGTCAGAAGTGTGAGCAGTAAAGAAAACTCACAGAAAAGAAAGACACAGAGGGGAGAGCTGGGTTTTTCCCTACAAAAGAAGAAAAAGACTATGTTTATACAGGGTTTAACTGAGCTTTTTGTATTTTATATGATTATTTTTCTTAGCATATGTTATATATTTCTTTTTACTTTTCTTAAAAGTTGCCTTAAAGTTTGCAATATACGTTAAAACTAACCCAAATTCATTTTCAAATAACATTATAGTGCTTTGCTGGTAGTGTATCCTATAACAATATTTCTCTCATGCCTAATGTTATTCATTTTGTGTATACCTAAGCATATATAAGCATGCATGATATATATATGCATGTATACATAAGCATATATAAGCATGTATGTATGTATATATGTATGTATACATAATTGAATACATTATTACTATTGTTTATTATTTTGAACACTGTTTCCTGATAGATCTATTAATACTAAAATAATTTATTATACCTTCACCATTCCATACCTAATTCTATTTTCTTCTTTCTTTCTTTCTTTTTCTTTCTTTCTTTTTCTTTCTTTCTTTCTTTCTTTCTTTCTTTCTTTCTTTCTTTCTTTCTTCCTTCCTTCCTTCCTTCCTTCCTTCCTTCCTTCCTTCCTTTCTTCCTTCCTTCCTTCCTTCCTTTTTCTTTCTTTCTTTCTTTCTTTCTTTCTTTCTTTCTAGATCAAGTTTCTTACCTATATTATTTTCCTTCTCTAAGGAACTTCTTTTAACATTTCTTGAAATATAGGTATAGGTCTCCTGATAACAAATAACCTCAATTTATGTTTATCTGAGAAAGGCTGTATTTGTCCTTCCTTTTTGAAGGATAATTTTGTAGGTTTAATATTCTAGGTTTGACGGTTTTTTTTTAAATTTTTATCTTTTATCCTCTTTTAACACTTTATTTCACTCTAGTCTCTTCTTATGTACATAGTTTCTTAAGGTAAATTATATGTAATTCTTTTTATTACCTCTCCATAAGTAAGGTGTTATTTCTTCTTTTTTTTTTAAGTTTATTTATTTTGAAAGAGAGAGAGCATGGGAGGGGCAGAGAGGGGGGAAGAAAGAATCCCAAGCAGGCTTCGTGTTGCCAGCACAGAGCCCAATGTGGGGTTTGATCTCAAATACCATGAGATCATGACCTGAGCTAAGATCAAGAGTTGAACACTTAACTGACTGAGCCACCAAGGCACCCCTAATGTGTTATTTTTCTTGTGGCTTCTTGCAGAACTTTATCTGTGATATTCTATATTTTGAAAATGATATGCCTACATGTCATACATTTGGAATTTATCCTATTGGGTTGTGTCTGAGCTTCCCAGATCTATGGTTTGACTTCTGACATTAATTTGGGGGAAATTCTCAGTCGTTATTGTTACAAATATTTCTTCTGACCCTTTCTTTCTTCTCTTTGTGGTATACTTATTACACTTAGGTTACATCTTTTGTAATTGTCCTGTAGTTTTGGGGGTATTATGTTTTGTTTTGGTTTTGTCTATTTTACTTCTTGCTTTTATTTTTGGAGGTTTCTTTTGAGATATCCTCCACCTCAGAGATTCTCTCTTCAGCTATGTCCAACCTACTAATAAGCCCTTCAAGAGCATTATTCATTTCTCGTACAGTGTTCTTGATTTTTTAACATTTCTTTTGTTTCTTTCTTAAGATTCTCACCTCTACTTATAGTACTCATCTATGCTTGCATGTTACCTACTATATCTGTTAGAGCCCTTACCTTAATCATAGTTGTTTTAAATCCCTGGGATGAAAATTGCAACACCCTTGCCATAACTCAGCCTGCTTCTGAAGCTTGTTCTGTTTCTTCAAACCATGGTTTTTGTTTGTTTGGTTTCGCTGTTGCATTTTGGTATTTTATGTATTTTTTTATTTTCCTTTTTTTAACCATAATAGTAGGAGACTTCAGTACCTCACCTACCACAATGGACAGATCATCTAAGCAGAAAATCAACAAGGAAACAGTGGCCCCGAATGACACACTGGACCAGCCGGACTCAACAGCCACATTCGGAACACGGCATCCTAAAGCAGCAGAATACACTTTTTTTTTTCTTGATAGCTGGGCATGTACTGGGTAAAAGGGACCGCTCTCAGTGGGCTATCAGTAATTTGATGATAAGCATTCTATAGTCAATTAATTAGTTCTCAGTTTTTTATGAGCATTTGCTTTTTAATGTGAAGTTAACAAGTGTTTTGCAGCCCCTACCATCATTCCCCTACTTAGATGGAACAGGATATCTAGAAGGGGCTGGAGACTGAGGTATTTCCCTTCCTTTACATGGAAGGCTAGCATTGAATGAAGCTGAAAACTTTCCTTTTCTCAGGCTAGATAGGTTCTGATAAGCCCTAGAAGGCTCTGGTTAAATAGTTTTTCCTGAAGTCAAAGCTTTATAAGAAAAACACAGTGCTCTGGTATACTTAAACATTCTTCATTTTTTCCCCTCTCCTTGACAGAATAATGTGTTGTTGTTGTTGTTTTTTTCTGATATTGACTTTGAGTACCTGTTAGAGCTTCAGGATATAAAAAAAATAACATATATGTGGGGCCTCCTGATAACTGAATCCCCTGGAGTTTTTATTTCTCAGACTTGATCACACTGAGCTTCCAGCAATGTCAATTAAGCTCAGGTTTTCCTACCCTGGCTCTGGTTCCCATGGAGGCTTCTGCTCTAGTGGGCTCTGGTTCTCTATATTTGCTTGTAGGCCTTTCAGGGGGCAGCAGTTTGCCTTGTAAACTCATTTCTTGTATGTATCTAAGAAGAACTTTATATTTTTCAACTTTTTCAGCTTTTTATTTTTTGTTAGGATAGACTGCTGACTTTCAAGCCCCTCATGTGCATTACTAGAAACCAGAAACCCCAAGTATCCTTCTCTCTAAGCCTTTTAGGTATTTCTTTGCAGACCTTACATAGTTTTCTTAGAAGTATGTATCAATCAGTACTCTGTGGAGTACTTAAAAGAGGGGCATCTGCAGATGTCTAGAATCCCTTTTGCCATCCTCTTGTCTGTGTAGCTCTACTTCCTCTGGGACACTGCCCTGAAAACTCTAACCTCCTTGACCTCCCCTGATGCTCAGTCCTATCTTTTCAACTCAGGGTGTCTCCCAATTTCTTCCAAGGTTCCTCTTTCTTGAGGTGCAGCCTGGAAATTCTGTCAAGGAAACAATATGGGCAATTATAGGGCTCCCCTTATTTTATTTTTAACTCATAGAAATCACTGTTTTCATTTATTGATGTTCAATGTCTTGGAAACTATCTTTTATATTTTCTTCATTAATTGTCTTTGTTTTTGTTTTTTTGTTTTTTGTTTTGGTTTTTGTTTTTTGTTTTTCCGGTGGGAGGTCATGTCTGATTCCTTTTACTCCAATTTGGTCTGAAGCAGAAGCTATGCATTCTATAATTCTGTTTGCTTCTTTTTTTATTGATTTCCCATTCTAGCAAATTTTTATATCTTGTCATCTACTTTCTTAAACATATAAATCAAAACGATATTTGAGTCCATTTCAGGTAACTTAATATCTGGATCATCTATGAGCTTCTTCCTTGTCTGTCTGTCTGTCTTTCTTTCTTTCTCTTTCTCTCTCCTTTCCTTCCTTCCTTCCTTCCTTCCATCCTTCCTTCCATTCTTCCTTCCTTCTTTCTTTCCTTCCTTCCTTCTCTTGGTACTGTGTTTGGTGTTGGAATGCTAATTTATAGTCAAATCCTAGATCTTGTGTATAAATAAGTTATAGAGATGCTGCATGATGCTATACACCTTCATGGTGATTTAATTTAATATTTTCTAGCCAGTTAGAGACATGGAAGATCACAAACTTTTATCTGGGATCTAGGTGTATAGAGTCTGCACTTTTACATTTTAATCCATGGTCTATTTCTGAGTCATCCCTACTTTCAGTGTGAGGTCCTTCAGAGTCCCAACTCGGAGCCTGGGTATTTATATAAGGTCTCTATTTCTTGTTTAGACAAGTATTTCTTTGTGTACATGGTAGTGTAAGGCTTTCAAAGGCTCTGTTCATTTTCTCTGCTTTTTTGGCACTGCTTTATTCTTGATATTTAGACTGTCATCTTGTTTTGTTTAAAAATCTGTGTCAAATGCCTTCAAGGGAAACATGAAGCAGTTTATTGTCCTCACTTCTTTGTTTTTCCTTAATGTCATGAATTGTATTTGTGTGTGCCTGTGTGTGTGTGTGTGTGTGTGTGTTTTATAATGTTGTCCTATTTGTTTATGGTAGGAGGATTTCTTTGATAAAAACTCTTAATTCATATATGCAAGTGGAGTGAATTTCATTTTTATTATCCATTACATCTATGATCTTTAAAAATCACTTAATCGGGGGCTCCTGGGTGGCTGAGTTGGTCAAACGTTCGACTTCTGCTCAGGTCATGATCTCATCATATGTGGGTATGAGCCTGTGTCAGGCTCCGCGCTGACAGCTCAGAACCTGGAACCTGCTTCAGATTCTGTGTCTCCCTCTCTTTGCCACTCTCCTGCTTATGATCTTCTCTCAAAAAAAAATAAACATTAAAAATAATCAAATGAAAATAAAAGTAAATAAAAGTCACTTAACCTGAAGATGTTTTTGTTTTCCTATCTTTATTTTTTTCAAGATTCTTCTTTTTTTTTAACTTTATAGTTTATTGTCCAGTTGGTTTCCATATAACACCGAGTGCTCTTCCCCACAAGTGTCCTCCACCCTGACCGTCACCTCCCTTCCCCTTCCCCCTCCCCCTTCCGCCCTCAGTTTGTTTTCAGTATTCAAGTCACTTAACCTGAAGATGTTTTTGTTTTCCTATCTTTAAAATAGAGACAGTCTATTTTATAGAGCTGATATAAATATAATGTAAGATAATTTTCTTGAAAACACCAATAAGCTGAAATTTTCTGTAAAACATGATCACAAGTTATGTATATTATTTGTTTATAACATTAGTAATAATAATAATAATAAACTGATATAACAACACTGGCTACAACCTGTTACATATCAAATATGTCAAGTATCAAGATTTTTATTTGTGTTATTTACAACAATCCTCACAATAAATATATAATACAGTTATTTATATTTCTTTGCAAGACACCACTGGATGTAATCTTTCTTTTTGAAATTTATTTTGATTGAGCATTTTTAGGACTCTAAACTCATTATTGTAAAAATAATTATCAGTAGAAAATAATAGAGATATTTCCACTTTCTGCTTTTTTGGATTCTTATTGGGATTTTGACTTTTTAAGAGATGAGGCCGTGTTTAAGCACTTTATCCTCTCTGAGCCTAATTTATCTCACCCAAAGAATAGAGCTGATACTGCCTTTTTAACATGATTATTGAGTAAGATAATGTATGTAAAGTCCCGTACCATCATGCTTTAGACATAGTTGTCATTCAAAATTGCTGTCAATGCTTAGCCTTTGATTTTATATACATATTTTCATAAGTATTTGAATTGACATAGAACAGCAAGTATTTTCTACCTAGAATTCCATGGAACTTGGTGAAATAAGTTCATATTAATGATAAAGTAATACTTTCTTTTAATTTGTGTGACATGATTTTTGAACATGAATTGGTTCTACTTGTAGTACTTCAATAAACATGGTATTTTGACCTCTGAATTCATTCCCTCTGCCTCAAATTATCTCACCCTTTTACCTTTCTGAATAATTCCTATAATCCTTCTAATTTTGCCTACAACCTGATCAAGAAAATTCTCTCCAATGCAATAGTATGAACTAGAAAACCATCCATTCTTAATTAACTGCACAAACTTATACCAAGCATTGAAGTTGAATCGCTTTCTTAAATGTCTCTATTCTGGCTCACTCCCCACTAGAAACTACTCCTCAAAATGAAAGACTGTGTATTTTTCATTTCTGAATTTCCTAGGCTTATCTCAATGTGTGACACATGGCAAATGCTCTGGAAATATTCGTTTCAAGAACAAATTTTATTTTATTTTATTTTATTTATTTATTATTTTTATTTTTTTACTTTATTTTTTAATGTTTATTTATTTTTGAGAGAATGAGAGAAAGAGAGAGACAGAGTATTAGCAGGAGAAGGGCAGAGAGAGAGAGACACACACACACAGAATCTGAAGCAGGCTCCAGACTCTGAGCTATCAGCACAGAGTCTGAAGTGGGGCTCGAACCCATGAACTGAGAGATCATGATTAGAGCCAAAGTCAGACACTTAACCGACTGAGCCACTCAGGTGCCCTTCAGGATCACATTTTAAAAAGAATGAATCAATCAATGAATGCTACAGTCTTTCTTTCCTTCTTTTTCTCTTTCTTTCTTTCTTAGCATGGTCTTATTTTTGTTTTTGTTTCCTTTTTTTCATAATTTATTTATTTTTAAAATTACATCCAAGTTAGTTAGCATATAGTGCAACAATGATTTCAGGAGTAGATTGTTTAATGCCCCCTAACCATTTATCCCAGCCCCTCCCCCACCCAGTCGTTCCAGCAACACTCTGTTCTCTATTTTTAAGAGTCTTTTATGTTTTGTCCCCTTCCCTGTTTTTATACTATTTTTACTTCCCTTCCATTTTGTTCATCTGTTTTGTATCTTAAATTTCTCATATGAGTGAAGTCTTTTGATATTTGTCTTTCTCTGACTGACTAATTTCGCTTAGCATAATACCCTGTGTTTCTATTCACGTAGTTGCAAATGTCAAGATTTCATCCTTTTTGATTGCTGAGTAATACTCCATTATATATATATATATATATATATATATATATATATATATATATAGCACATCTTCTTGATCCTTCATCTGTCGATGGACATTTGGGCTCTTTCCATACTTTGGCTATTGTTGATCGTGCTGCTATAAACATTAGGGTGCCTATGCCCCTTCAAAACAGCACACCTGGATCCCTTGGATAAATACCTAGTAGTGCAGTTGCTGGGTCATAGGGTAGTTCTATTTTTAATTTTTTGAGGAACCTCCATACTGTTTTCCAGAGTGGCTGCACCAGTTTGCATTCCCACCAGCAGTTGAATGCTACAGTCTTATCCACTGTTATGTAGATTTAAAATAAGCTGATCTAATGCACGTGGAGCAAATTGGACTAAACCAGTGGTTTCAAATGCTGGCTGCACTTTAGAACCTTTTGGGGAGCCTTTAAAATATAAAATGTCTAGAACTCTTGCCAGAGATTCTTGTTTACTTGGCTTGGGAAGAGTGAATTCTGGAAATCAAATGCTTGAAAGCTTCCTAGGAGATTACAAGTGTTGTCATGTTTTAGAAGCATTCAATTAAATCCTTCTCCCCCAGAAGGAATCCTAGACAGTTATGGTTGATTAACATATGTCTTGATTTTTTTCAATTTTTATTTAAATTCCAGTAAGCATACAGTGTTTATTAACTTCAGGTGTGCAATATACTGATTTATGACTTATATATAACACCCAGGGCTCATTACAACAAGTGCCCTCCTTAATCCCCATTATCTATTTCACCCATCTCCCCACTCACTTTCCCTCCAACAACCTGTTTTTTCTCCATAGTTAAGAGTCTATTTTCTGGTTTGCCTCAAAAAGTTAAAAATAGAACTACCCTATTATCTAGCAATTGCAACTAGTAGGTATTTACTCAAAGAATACAAAAATACTGATTCAAAGGGACACATGTATCCTGATGTTTACAGCAGCGTTATCAACAATAGCCTAATTATGGAGATGAATTATCCATCCACTGACAGATGAACGGATACAGAAATTGTTATATATATACACACACATATATATATATATATACACACACAATGGAATATTACTAAGCCCTTAAAAAGAATGAAATCTTGAAATTTGCAATGACATGGATGGAGCTAGAGAGCATTATGCTAAGTGAAATAAGTCGGTCAGAAAAACACAAATACCATATGATTTCAATCATATGTGGAATTTAAGAAATGAAAAAAATGAACAGGGAGAGAAAAGGGGCACCGTACAACTTTTAATTTTTTTCAAATGTTTATTTATTTATTTTGAGGGTGGGAGAGGGAGAGGAGGAGAGGGGCAGAGAGAGAGAGAGAGAGAGAGAGAGAGGTAGAGAGAGAATATTGTCAATACAGAGCCTGTTATGGGGCTCGATCCCATGAACCGTGAGATTATGAGCCATGCCAAAATACAGAGTTGAATGCTTAACTGACTAAGCCATCCATGCACCCTAGTTATGAAATTTTTGTAGAGAATTACAAATAGAACATAAAAAGCAGAAATAAATATAGAATTAATTGAAAAATATAAATATTGGGTTCTATATGCGAATGATATTTATTGTTTTTTTCTGAAGCAAACTTCGGACACCTAGAATATAAAAGTGTTTTCTGACTTGAAATTGTACTTAAATCTGCATGCTTACATGTATGCAAACATAAAATTTCATTCAGTTATTGTAGAAATTCAAATTTTATTAAGTCAAGATTGTCTCAGAAGATCTAGAATATTCTCCATAAATACTGGAATGAATATGGGGTTTGTAGTTAAGGGATTACAATTTGAACGCTGGATCGACTATGTTAGGCTTTATTAATGGAAGGGAGCCTCCTGTCGTGTTTCAGCCCAAGTTTCTCTATGTGTAAAATCAAGGGTACTGTAAAAGACGTATTTCTCTCCTTCCTTAGAAAAGCCACCTCCATAGACCTGTGCGACCAGTTGCTCTAGAGTGAGGTTTCTGAGAATCATATCCTGAGATAGAATTTGCAGGATATTTATTAGGGAGTATTCTTGTGGAGGGAAAGAAAGCAAGATTTGGTAGAAGTTAAACTTGAGGTAGGATGCCTGACAATAGCCCCAGCCAACTCCATGGAGAGCTCTACAGTAAAATGGCCATCAGTTATCCTCATGTTGAGTTGAAATTTTCTGGTATTTACACCCATGGTCTAGACCACGCACACACACACACACACACACACACATGCACGCACGCACACACATTCTTTATTTCATGTCTCGGCCAGGGTCTGGCATGTTAAAAAAATCAGTATATATTTAATAAATGAGTACACTGGTACTTAAATTCTTAAATTCTCATCTCAAATATTGTTGCTTCAGGAATGTTCTTTTTAGTACATCATTTCTCCGTCTCAGGGATGATATCTGACTCATATAACTTAGTTTTGTTACTGAACTTAAGTAACAATTGATGTTTGCAAAGAGTATGCTTAGTGTCCTAAATTTTTTAGAACTTTTTAAAAGTTTACTTATTTATTTTGAGAGAGAGAAGAGAGAGAGAGCCCAAGAGCACAAGAGAAGAAGGAGCAGAGAGGGGGAGAGAGAGAACCCCAAGCAGGCTCCACACTGCTAGTGGAGAGCCTGTCACAGGGCTTGAACTCACAAACTGTGAGATCATGACCTGAGATGAAATCAAGAGTCGGATGCTTAATCGACTGAGCCACCCAGGCTCCCTTAGAAATTTTTATATATTAAGTTATTTGTTCTTCCTAATAATCATACATATAATAAAATGTTGTTTTATCCTCACTTTATACATGAGGAAATTGAAGAACTGGCTAAAATCATACGATCAGATCATGGTGAATTTGAATCCAGGTAGTATAGTAACTTCTGCCTCTGTGCGCTTGACCACTGTGATTTTTGACTCCTCACGGCTGGCATAAACATTGAGAAATAGTCTAATCTCTTAGGGAAGATAGTTCCTGGAGGAAAGGAAGAATATTGTACTCACATCATAGAGTAGATCACATTCTTTTTGTACTCACATCATACAGTAGATCTTCAAATTTCCTTACAAAGTACTACAAATTTTAGGACTGAGGGGTGGGAAGGAGGAAAAATAGAAAGAGAGAAAGGAAGAAAGGATTATAATGTAATATACAAGGAGGCAGAGAAAGTTCTGGAAGGGAAATATTTTCTCCAAATCTACAAGGTTAAACACGTAATCGAGATTAAGGTAATTTTGTTGAAACTGAAAGATCAATAGGTCCATTTAAATAGCTAGACATGAGCGTGTTTAATTTGAATATCTAAATGCATTTTCTTAGTGATAATGTCAGATGTCTATTGCCCCTTCAGTTTCCATTGTTAATTTCTCCTCTGCCCATATGTTTCCAGACCAGAGTACAGCTTTGCTGAGATAATGTTTCTCACTTAGCCTCGGGGTGGGCATTCCATCCTGTCTGAATGGTATCCTGATAGCCGTAAGCACCTTGGGAAGAAGCCATATCACTGAATTCACCTGGGCATATTAACAGATAAGCTAAGTTCTAGATATGACAATTAACACAATCACTCATTTAGAGAAATAATTTATTTAAAATTCCTTTGAGTCCTTTCATCTTAAAATATGATTATCAAATCCATGCTTATTTTATTACCTACCAAGTTATGAGTTCTTAGCCAAATAGCTCTTGACATTTTGCACAGGGAAATGATGAGGTTTTTAAAAATGCACTGGGAATAGCTCAATTTTACTGCAATGGCTCTTCCCCCCTAAGGGGGACGTTTCCCATGGAGCAGTGGGAACTATGATGTTTATCCTCCTTTTGGAACTAGTTATCTACCCTTACAAGAATTGTAAGAAAACAGGCTCAGCAGAAAATAAGTTGGAAGACTGATTATGACAGGCAAAGGGCGAAGTAGGAAAATGACAGTCAAAAGAGATAGGCATCATATACATTCAATCAACAAATACTGAGTGCTTCTGTGTTCCACATACTGTCCTAGAAGCTAGAAGCACAAGTGAGAACATAGAATAGTTGAGTTACTAACCTTCATGGCTATGACTATCCTTGAGAGGACTGTATAAAATGTAGGAGGGGCATCTGTTTGTCTGAGTTCATTCACTAATTTATGACTCTTGGCTGAAAAAGCCTTCAAGGCTGTGTGGAAATGAGTTAAATCACCAGATTTCAAATGTGTTCATGCATCAGATTCACCCACAAGTCTTGTGAAATCACTGATTGCTGGGTCCAATGATAGCATTTCTGCTTCGGTTGGACTGCGAAGAGGCTGGAGGAGTTGTACCTCGAACAAATTCACAGGTGATGCTGATGCTGCTGGTCTGAGGTCCACTATTCGAGAGTCACTGAATGGGATGGTAGAATGTGAGGCAAGAGTCCCACTTAAAAGACATTGCATAAAGATGCACGGTAGAATATTATTTCAGAAGAGGCAAGACTTGACTAAGACCGAGCTAGGTTTCAACTTGGCTCTGTTTCTTACTAATATTTTGCCACTGTGCAAGTCCCTTAACCTAAGAGACCACTTCAAAACAAACATAAGGGCATCAGACACATTAGTTAAGCAGGAAAATAGCATTCTCAACACCTAGGTGGGAGCCTGATAACCTCTTTAAGAATTCTGGAGGGGCGCCTGGGTGGCTTAGTTGGTTGAGCGTCCGGCTTCGTCAGATGCCTGACTCAGGTCATGATCTCATGGTTCATGGGTTCAAGCCCCACATCAGGCTCTGTGCTGACAGCTAGCTCGGAGCCTGGAGCCTGTTTTTGGATTCTGTCTCTCTGACCCTCCCCTGCTCATGCTGTCTCTCTCTGTCTCTCAAAAAAAATAAATACATTTAAAAAAAAAAGAATTCTAGAGTTGAAGCAGAGGGTCTCAGATCAGGCTTAAAAGGAGGCTTTCCACAAGTCCTTTGTAAGTTACTTTTAGATTCTTAGTATTTTTTCTTATTTGTTCTGCACCTGCATAGACCAAAGCCCTCACCTTGCTCACAGGATTGATGCAATTGTAGCCTGTTTGAGTACTGTATCCATCTTGCTGTATTCCAATCCATATTTCATGATGCAGTCAGAGTGATCTATTTTAAAATGCAAATACAATCACATGAACTCTTTTGGAAAGATTTAATTGGCTCCCATGACATTTGGGCTGTGGTTTCACATTCTCAATGTGAGCTGTGAACCCATGAATCATTTGGGTCCTGCCTGGCCCTCCCAGGCTCATGCATTCCACACACTGGGTTTGACTCAGTACCAACCACTCTGCCCCTCCAGTCCTCAGTTGCAATGTGTTCTTTCTGCCACAGGAGAATTTTAGTTGTTGCTTATTCTTTTTGGAAGATTTTCTCCCTTCTGTCCACTCTCTGTCCATTTTTACTTAGTCTCCTCCTCCTACCTATTCTTTATTAGCCTGACTATCAGGTTTCAAAAAAAAAAAAAAAAAACCTCTGTGCCCGGTGTCCTCTTGCCCACCCCAAGTACAAAGTTCCAATTCCTTTACTTCATTTTCTCATAACCCCATGTACTTTCCCTTCTTTGCTTTTATGCCAGTTGCGATTGTATTTATTTGTGTTATTATTGGTTGTGTTTTATCTGTCCAACTTTATTCTAAACTCCTTGTGGGAGAAACAGTCAGTGTTGTTCATTACCCAGCCCTTAGCAAAGTAGGTGGCACGCAGTTGTTGCTCAACAATTAGCCACTGAGTGAGTGAATGAATGAATTGACCCAAAGCGATGGTCAGAATTCATGGGTCTGCATATACGGAGAAAAATACACACCCATAAGAAGTGGAAGAGAGGGCCATTGGCACATTTCTTTCAAACACCTGATGAGTGAGTTCTGGCTTGGGGATATATTTCAATGAACGTTCTAGTGGTTTCCCAATAGAGACACAACTTTTATTTTATTTGAGGCCATTCTTCATCATGTGATACTATTTTGTGTGATGTAGGAATTTTAACTTTGTTGGTCTTCACCCACAAAATCCCAGCAGCACCTTTCCTCTATTTCCTTCTAAATAGTCCCAAACATGTCAATGTGCTTGTGAAGAGTAATGCTGCTGCCTCTTGAGAACTACCATCTAAATCACATTAGCATCTACTTCTGCCTTGCAGAGGAGCAAGAAAAGGAATGAGCACAAACATAATGTCTAGGGTTGGCCTAAAGATTACCTGTTAAAGCAGATATGAAGTCCTTGGTATCAATCTAGCACATAGTTCTACAAATAGTGGCTGTAACTAATAGGAAGTGATGTTGAAAGCCTGAACTAAGAAAGTGAGGTGAAGTTGGAGAAAAGGAAAAAGATTCAAGAATCTATTTAGCAGGTGAAATGAATTTGTCTTAGTAACATTGTCTGAAGTCAGAAAAGAAAAAAATTGTTTTATAATGTATGCTTGGACAATGGGTACCATTAACTGAGATATAGAATATATCAAGAAGGATAAGCGCTCAAAGGGAATGGTCACTAATTTGGTTTTGGGCACCTGGATTTGATATGTCTCTGGGATGAATTGCAAGAGGTATTCTGTAGCAGTTGGGCATTATGCAATGGTAGTTTTGGAATTCATGTTGTCAGAGGTGAAAGGTGAAACTACAGAAATGATGGGAACTGTCCAACAAGAGGGTGGTGGGAAGCCCAGCAGAAAAACCCTAAAGGTCAAGCCAAGGATGAACAGAAGGGAAGAAGACCTTCAGGGGCAACTGAGAAAGAGCAGGAGGACCTTAAGTTACATATGTCTTAGAATTCAAGGGAGGAGTGTATTTTAATAGTAAGGAAGCTGTCATCAGAGTTCAAGGTCATGGAGAGGTTTATCACACATCCTGAGAGTATATAGCTCAAAGTAGTAATTTACTAATCATTTAGGATTCTATATTTGTGTTTGTCTATGGAATGGACTATTTTTTTTTCTGCCCAGCAGCCTTGTCCTCTTTTGATACAA
Source organism: Cryptoprocta ferox (assembly GCA_028646485.1). Classification (NCBI taxonomy): domain Eukaryota; kingdom Metazoa; phylum Chordata; class Mammalia; order Carnivora; family Eupleridae; genus Cryptoprocta; species Cryptoprocta ferox. The sequence goes on from CM053578.1 coordinate 3,969,155, forward strand.
ATGAAATACTTTGGAAAACTGTGGCTCCTCGATTTCACATGGTTCTGATGGATCTGCTGGCATCAGGATCGCACTTCTTTCTCCCTGACAGGCATAGGATCTTCCCTTGGCCATTCTCCAACTTAATACCCTATGTTTTTAGTCACAGAGTTTATTGTCAGGAATAAACATGTCTACTAAGCTGAGGTAATCAGAGTGTTTTCTGAAATTTTTATAAGGACTCTGTGGAAGAGGGCTTTCTTTGGTGGTCTGCAGCTAAAATGAGGTAAGCCTGGAGTTTTTGACGGCCCTGTCCACCCTCCATGCCCCCACCACTCCCACCACCAACTGGAGAAAACCTGCTTACAATAAGAGAAATGACACCAGCAAGAGAGGGAGAAGCAGAGAGAGATGGTGTCTGGACATGCGATGACAAGAGAACAATGGCACTCCATAGAGATTGTGAAAACAGCAGTCCTCTCAGCCTTTTTGCAACATGAATCAATTAATTCCTCTTTTCACCTATGCTAGTTTTAGTAGGGTCTTTTTCACTTGAAACTAAAGTATCCTGACTCAGAATGTCCTTTGCTTTCTCAGGAAAACCTTCTCTGACCCCCAAACCAGATCTGGATGCTCATTTACTTTTTCTTGTCTTCTGTGGACCCTTTGCAAGCACTGCCCCCCTTTCCACTTCATTCATACAGTGGATTCCTCACACTGAGGGTCTTTGAGCTTCCTGCCTATGGATTTATGTCTCCACCTCAATCCCGTTGCATTTACCTCCATTGTCACACCTCTTGAGAAAACCTCTATGCCAACTTCCTCCACCTATTCATCCCACTCAGTCCTTCTGCACCTGGACACCACCACTGGTGCCTGCTGTTCTCTCATGCCTGTCCCCCACACCAACACGCCTACAAGAGGCTTCTTATGTCCAGCTCAGGGCTCCTTCTCTATTAACCATAACATTCCTACTTCAGTCTAATAGCTTTTACTGTAATTAAGTCAGATATGTTTCTCTCAATTTTATATGAAGCAAACAAAGCTGTGGAAATTATTTGACTTATTAAATGTTATGCAGATTTTTTTAACAGACCAGGGCTCTTTTCTCTCTTTTTTTGTCATTTTTACTCAATTTTCCATCTTTCTTTACCTGTTCCTTTAATTATATTTACACAGAACCTACAATTAGCTTATTACAATAGGAGGCCCATAGATAATATAAGAACTATATCTTCAATTCCTGCTTTTAGAATCTTCTGCTGTCATTAATGTAACAACGATAACATGACATGAGTAACAATAAACAATATTACATGGTTTTCTTTTGTAGCACAAATATCCAGCTATCAATTGATTGATCGGTTGATCAATAGACATAGCACTGGCTAATAATGAGGATTGTATCAGTTGTGGAAGGCTCCCTGGAGGAAGTTGTGTTTAAGCAAGGGCTTTAATAAGTATCCAAGAAGGAAAGGAGATATTATAGCATTAATGGGAACAACATCTTGCTGACTGGCCTGACTGGACCAAGCAGGAAATCCCTTCATCAAGTTGAGGAAATTCCTCTCTATTCTTAAGAGTTTTTAACATAAATGAGAGTTGGATTTTGTTAAATAGTTTTTCTGTGTCAGTTGATGACATGATATGACTTTTCTTCTTTAGCTTGTTAATATGGTGGATTGCATTGATTTATTGTCAAATGTTGAACCCTTGTATACCTGGGAAAAAATCCACTTAGACCTAAGCTATAATTCTTTTTATACATTGATGGATTCATTTGCTAATATTTTGTTGAGGATTTTGGGGTCTAAGTTCCCTAGAGATATTCGTCTGTAGTTTCCCTTCTTAAGGAAGTTTTGACTTTTTAGACTTTTGGTATCAGGGTGTGTTGGACTTATGAACTGAATTGGAAAACACTGTCATTTTTCTGGAAGCGATTTTGTGAAATTTTTCTTTAAATATTTGGTAGACTTTTCCAGCAAAACCATAAATATTTGGAGATTTCTTTTTCTGGAGACTTTAATTATGAATATAATTTCCTAAATAGTTATAAGACTATTCAGATTATTTACGTCATCTTGGTTTTTGAGGAATTCGTTTATTTCTCATAAGTTTTCAAGTTTATGAGTGTAAAATTGTGTGCAGTGTTCCTTCATTATCTTTATAGCTACAGGATCTGTGGTGTTATCTCATTTCATTCTTAATATTGCCTTCTCTTTTTGTTTTTCTGTATCTTCAGTGGTTTATCAATTTTATTATTTTTTAAAAACAAATAAGCTCTTGTTTCATTGACTATCTCTATTGCTTACCAAGTTTCAATTTCATTCATTTATACTCTTATTTTCAACTAAGAAAAATTATCTAATTTCAAATAAGATAGTTTTCAAAAAAGATGGAAATTTTTATCTTTGTTTGATCTGGGTTTATTTTACTTTTCTTTCCCTAGTTTTCTTTAGGATAAAAACTTAGACTGTTTATTTGAGGCTACATCAATTGGCTTCTCCATATTTGGCCAACCTTGCATCCTGTGACAAATCTCACTTTCTTATACTGTCCTTATTATCTATTGGTAAATTCCATTTGCTAATAATTTGTTAAGGATTTTTAGGTATATGGTCATAGTGTTTTGATCTCCACTTTTCCTTTCTTGTGCTGTCTTTGTCTGATATTGGTATCAGTATGGTGCTGGCCTCAGAAGATAAATTGAAATGTTTTTCCTCATGATACTTTTCTAGAAAAAAGTTTATGCTTTCATGTAACTTTTTTCTTAAATATTAGGAAGATTCCACCAGTGAACTTATGTATGTTGGGATTTCTCTTTGTGGCACAGCTGGTGAATAAGAATTCAATGTCTTGAATAGATAGATACAGATCTGTTCTTTATGTGTAATGCTTCTTGACTGAATTTTGTTGGTTTGTGGCTTTCATCCTTGTAGGATGTCTTCAACTTGTATTTTGGAACTTTGTGTCATTTATGGGTTTGCTTTATCCATTTGGCTATCAATTGTATTTATCTTTTCAAGAACAAGTTTTTTTGTTGTTTTGTTTTTGTTTTTCTTTTGTGGTCTCATTTACTTCCTCTACTGTTTTTATGTTTCTTATGTTATTAATTTCTCCTCTGATCTTCATTATTCCCCTTCTTTGGCTTGTTTAATGATTAATTTGTTCTCCCTTTCCAAGTTCTTTGAGACTGAAGTCTAAATAATTGACTTAAGACACTTTTTCCTTTTCTAATATAAGCATTTTATACCATACATTTTACTTAATGTGCTGCTTTAGTTGTACCCAAGGAACGATATGTTGTATTTTTATTTTAATTTAATATAAAATATCATATAATGCCCAATGTGATGTCCTCTTTGATCGCTAGATTATTTAGAAATATGTTGTTTAATTTATAAATATTGGAAAGTTTCCAGAATATTATTTTGTAAATTGGTTTCTACTTTAATTTTATTTTGGTTCAAGAATGTACTTTGTATGATATCAATTCTTTAAAAAAAATTATGACTAAGGATATGGTCTATTATAGTGCTCCACGTGCACTTGGAAAGAATGTGTATTCTGTTATTGTTGGGTGAAGTGTTCTATAGATGTCATTTAGGTATGTGGATAGATAGTGTTGTTCAGGTACTAAATTTCTTTACTCATTTCAGTATACTTGTTTTATCATTTACTTGGAGGGGATTACTTATGTCTATAACCATAATTGTGAGTGGTTCCGTTTTTTCTTTTAGTTTGATCAGTTTCTGCTTCAAGTATTTTGAAACTGTGCTTAAAGGGCATATAAATTTACAATGGGTAAGTCGTCTTGAGAAATTTACCCACTTATCATTATGTAAACTCTCTATTTATCTCATATTATTCCTTGCCCTGAATTCTACTTTGTCTGGTAGTAATATAGTCACTCTAGATTGATTTTTGTTGTAATTTGCTTTGTATATCTTTTCCTATCTTTTTGTTTATAATATATCTTTAACTTTATATTTGATATGTTGCATTACACTTACTGATTTTTGAATGTTAAGCCCGCCTTGGATACCTAGAATAACCACCTCTTGGTCATGGTGTGTATTTCTTTATACATACTAATAGATTCATTTGCTATTTTTTTTGAGGACTATTGTGTCTATGTTCATGAGAAATAATATTTTGCAGTTTCCTTTTTTGTACTATATTTTTAGTCCTTTGATATTAGGACAATATTAGCCTCATAAAATAAATTGGTAATTTTCTGTCCCTTTGTATTCTATGGAAGAGATTGCATACAACTAGTTAGTTTGACTCTAGCTAGTTCTGCCTACCTGGCCTGGAGTCACCTAGAAGGGAAAAGGGTCTCAGGCATGTGGAGAAAGAGAGAATTTCTGGGCAGACTACTTGTCATGGCTGGGTCTGTCCTGCTGATTCTATCTGTTTATGTTTGTATCTCTTGGAGGGGAATGGACATTGCAGGTGTAATGAGAAGTAGAGGCACTTCCTCTGCCCACTTATTGTTAATGAGGTTTCCAATTGATCTGCCTTGCTTGTGGCGTAAGGCTCTTCTGATGTTTGGGCTTGCCTTAGATCCCTGGGAGAAATGAGCATACTTGATTGCTTTCTGTTGCTAGGCTGAGGGTCAGGAAACACAGGATGACATGTTCCAATAGGTGAGGGAGGTTGAGACACCCTCCTGCTGTGCTGTTCCTGGAGTCACAAACAAGTTTGCTCCCCTCTTCCACATCTTCTTCTTCTCCCTTGGTTATTTCTTATGTTATTTCTATGGAACACAGTTGTGTTTAGTGGGCAGAAACAGAAATGAATCTGTATCATCTTGTCCTGTCACACAATTGTGCACCTTTTTTGTTTACTTGTATATCTTCCCTATCTTACTATGAATTCCTTAGCAAAGGTATGGGGATTTTATTTATCTGTATGTCTCCAGGGACTTAGATTGTGCCTGGCAAGTATGTAGTAGGCACTCAATAAATGTCAAATTAATACACTGACAGTTTTGTGTTTCAATAGATAAGAGGGAAAAGAAAAGAATATTTGGTCATTAGGTTATGCTAGTGGGCCATTCTTTTGGGCATATAAGAACCTGTTTGGAATACAGGAAAGATATGAGAGCATATCTTTCCATGACTGAATTCAAATAGTCTATCATCATGATACGCCAGCCCTCACCAAAGTTAATAGTTACAAGTCAAAAAAGCTGACATAATTCACCAGACAATATACCCATGTGTTGGTCTCAGGGACTTGGCAGATTCAGACTCCATTAATGGTTCCAACTCTATTATCTACCTATTATCTTTTTAAAAAAATATTAATTCATTTATTTTATTTGGTAGGGGAGGGAGATGGGGAGAGAGAGAGAGAGACAGAACGACACACACACACACACACACACACACACACACAGAGAGAGAGAGACAGAGACAGAGAGAGAATCTTAAACAGGCCCCACACTCAGCATGGAGCTGGGCACGGGGCTCCATCCCACAACCCCTGAGATCATGACCTGAGCCAGAATCAAGAGTCAGATGCTCTTTATACTTACTCAATCAAGCAACTATCAGATATGGAAAAATTTGAGTCTGTAAGAAGGCAGAAACAGAACTATATTTCAGATAAAAGGAATGCAATGCTGCACATTTAATCACACAATAACATCAACAAGAATGCATAATGAAATCAAATTGTGGAAGTGATGGCATGTGCCTAATAGAAATTATGAAAATATGAAGAGCTACCAAATAGTAGAATGAGGTGATTCATTTCCAGTTTGTTTTATGTCTCTTTCTTTGTATATCCCTTAAGTACTTAGAATGGAAAGGTAAGTACTAATGTTCATTAAACATTTTGTGGATCAGTGCTCCAGTGACTGGAGAAGACACCAACTGAAGCTACTTCAGTCTTCAGTCTACAATATAATAATTTGACAATCTATACATTTCTCAGTACTCATCAAGATAAGTGAACCCTTAATTCCCTTCACCTATTTCACCCATCCCCACAACCCCCAGCTCCCCTCCCAACCATCAGTTTGTTCTCTATGGTTAAGCGTCTTTTTTGGTTTGTCCTTTTTTTCTTCATTCACTTGTTTCATTTCTTAAATTCCACACATGACTGAAATCATAGGGTATGTCTTTCTTTGACTAATGTTACACTCTCTAGCTCCATCCATGTTGATGCAAACAGCAAAATTTCATTCTTTTTTATGGAAATCACATTTTGGAGGGGCTGTGGGGAAGGACTGACATTTCTCAGATGTGATTTGCAGGCCACCACCTGCCTCATCTCATCTCTTAACTCCACCCCAAAACATGTGTCTTAACAGTCTGACTTGTTTGAAATGCCATTGGTGAGGCATTCACTTTGGGTTAAATTACTGTTCTCTTAAGTATAATTCTTCAAAATAACCTGGAAGCAAACGACCTTAGATAAATCATCAATTAGATGTTAATTTTTTATGAGCTGGGAATGCGTCTTAAACTGTACTGTGCCCTTTTGCCTCTTCAATGTCCTTGGCTCTAAAGTACTTTTCCAGGCTTTGAGGGCAAGGCCTAGAGGGATTGAGGATATTTTTTATAGGGGGTACAAGATGGATAAGTTAGGAATGTGATACTATGTCAAAGGAAGACAGAACTGGGTAAGAGGTTTTAGAAGGCCTGGATTGGAGGTACTGTGAAGCCAAGGGTAGATGAAATGAAGGTAATGGGAGCCCACAGTGGGGCATGGACACTATAGTGGAAGTGAGTTGTAGAAGGGGGCAAGATTAAGGAAGGAGAAATGATTATTTTGGAGTTGGCCCCAATATATTAGGTCATATATAATCTATAATGAAAATGAGTGTTTGCTAATTTGGCACTTTAGCTACAGCCTCCAACCTGTTGTTCAAGGCTGCAAGCTTCCTGACAAGTCATTATTGATTTATATATGGTTTAAGGATTTGCCTCCAATCTTTTGTTTAAAATATCTTCTTCTCTGTCATATTTGTGTTCTATTTTTTCTTTCATTCAATATTTTTTAAATGCTTTAAAGTTTATTTATTTTTTTTTGAGACAGAAAGACACACACACACAGAGTGTGAATGGGGGACAGTCAGAGAGAGAGGGAGACACAGAATCAGAATCAGGCTCCAGGCTCTGAGCTGTCAGCACAGAGCCTGACGTGGAGCTCGAACCCACAAACTGTGAAATCATGACCTGAGCTGAAGTCAGCCGCTTAACCAACTGAGCCACCCAGGCACCCCTCATTCAATATTTTTGAACACCTTCTATGTTTAAGCACTGATCTAGAAATGTAGAATGAATATCAGAAACAAAATTCCTCCCTCTTCATGCTAACATTCCAAAGAGGGAAATAAGTAAACAAATAAGTAGAGTTTATAATATGTTAGTATGTTTTATGTCAATAACATCCCTTCTGCTCTAACCTTGGTTCTATGAATTAAGTAAGTGAACTGCCAGCCCTCTTGTTTTGGTAGGACTCCTGGCTCACACCTTGTATGCCAGGAGCCCCCAGGAAATTGATACCCACCATCTATCATGCCTCGACCTTTACCTTACTCCTTACTCAAATGTTCAGTACCTGTTCAAGGTCTTGTTAATCTGGGAAAGAGAATTTGATGTGGGGTACTTAGATACTATGTGTATGTTGGATGTCCCAAATGCAAGTGTTGTATGGGACTTTTGTTGGACAGGGGAAGGTTTCCATTGTCTGTCTACCTTTTAATGAGGAACAAATGTTACACACTTAAATGTGGTGATAGGTTGGGCTGGATTCCACACTCTTGGTTCTCAAAGCCTGTTAACTTCCCCAGAGGTTCATACTTACCCAGCTCCATTTCCCATTTTTCTACTCAAAAGTTTCAACCCTACATCTTCTTTCCCCAGCTCCATGTCCCCCAAGTACCTTGCTTACTTCTGGTTCACTTCCCCATGCAAGAACTTTACTGGGCTACCATGTTATCTCTGCCTATTTATGGCTTACCCAATAAGACATAATATTAATTTGTGTGTCAAGTACTTTCTAGGTGGTGAGCATATGACTGAGCAGGAGACACTTATTCTCTGTCCTTGTACAGCTTATAATCTAGATGAGATCTCAAACTTTAGCATGTGTAAGAACCCTAAAGGACGCATTGAGATTAGACTATCAGAATCTTGCAGATGCAGATGTGTGTTTGGGCCTAGGAATGAGATGCCTAATAAGCTCCCAGATGATATTGATGCTGTGTTTGCCTGCTGAGCACATTCTGAGGGACATAAAGATGAATGGTCAAGTATATTAGTTAGAACTCTGTATTACCAGAGATACATATCCATTAATTAACATAAACAAAAAAGAAAATTAGTGGTTCTAGGATTTGGAAAGATCAAGGAAGAACTTCCTGAAGTAGAATCTTAGAGTTTGCCATCAAATATGTACATCTCTTCAGAAGTTTCTTTTTGCTTCTCCCACTTCTCCGAGGTTCTGATTGACTGTGTTCTGCAGAGAAGACTTTTCAATTACCAGGTGAATATGGCCTCTGGTGACTCTGGATTTTCATCTTCTCATGTAAAGGCTCCAATAGAGACATCCATACATCAGCCCCAGGGAAAAGCTCTAATAAATGTAGTAAAGTACAGACAATCTATAGTCCTTGTTGTTCCCAGGGGCCATGCCAAGTATCAAAGTGGAGGGGTCTAATATAAGAAGTAGAAGGGAAAAGTCTGTCAGATTTAAAACAACAGTCCCCCTCCCCCCAATGCCCAGTTCCTTACAGTTGATAAGTGTTCTTATGGGGCAAATGAAGAATGCTTATTGACTAGACAGAGAAGCTTCATGAAGAAAGTGACATTTGAAACTGAGACCACACAGATGAGTACATGTCAGATATGTGAAGAAAAGTAAGACTGTCCTAAGACAAAGAAAGAGACTGCATGGAGCCCATCTTCCAGAGGAGAGAGGGAGTGAGGAGACAGTGAGACAGAGGATGAGCATGAGAGACAGAGACAGACAGATGGACAGGAGTGAGAGTGTAAAAGCAAGAGAGAAGAAAGGACCCTGTGTGACTCAGGCTGGAACTACCTAGACTGATGTGATTGACCACTTCAGTGCTGCCTGAGGAATTTTGATTGCAGCTATACTGGAACCAATAGGAATCATCTAAATTTACGGAGGAAGCAGATTCACTGAAGATATAGAAATGATGATTGGAGCAGAGGTGGAAGTTCTGGCTATAGTGGAGAGCTTGCTGGTTTTTCACTATGCCTACCCTTTTAATTACAATTTTCATCTGGTCACTAGTGGAATTTCAAAAACCTGATTATGCCTAAATCCTACATCCTGGCTGTAGAGTTGCTGTAGGCTAATATATTATTATTTTTTGCAATGTTTGCATTCCAATTGTGGCTATTATAAAAATAATTCAGTCTAACAAAAACATCATTCCATGCATTGTAAATGGCTGCGGTTAACTTCTTACTGGGATTCAAATCTGAATCATCATGGAGAGAGATATGAGGGCTTGGTGGGACCTGAAAAGGAGACTGACCATGAAATACCGACCGTTAGTGCCAGTAGAAAGCCGGAAGGAAATCTCACTTCATGCCACATGCAAAGTCATACACCAGCTGGATTAAAGACCTAATTATGAAAAGTGCATACGTACATACACATGCACACAGAAACACACATTTTCTTCTTTAATGGAAAAAAATACAAGAGAACATCATTTTGGTTTTCTGGAAAAAACTTTGAAAACACAAAGTATACCTAAAAAATTGTGAATTTAATTACATTGAAATTTAAAACTTTAATTAACAACTGTACTAACTGAATAGACACACATGCACAAGTACACACATATATATTTTGGGCTCAGATGTAAACGTTTGAGTAAATATTTCTTGGCTCAGTATAAGTAATCATATTGGTCAATTCAAGGACCCACTTATTCATTTATTTATTTGTTTGCTTATTTTCTATCCTTTATCTTCATTCTGCACTCATATCCTCTTTCTCCTGTCTTCATAAACAGCCATTCTAAAATGTTGGTGGATAGGTTTCTGTTTGTTTAACTAACTGTCCGTGATTTTGTATGGTTTTGTATAAATTCTTAAAACTTTGTTTAAATGCTAGTATACATTTTAGATTCATTTTTGTTTTTACTTTTGTTTTTCCTTTCAGGTATGTGGCCTCCAGTTCCATCCATGTTTCTCTGCGTATAATTAACCTTTATGTATTCATGATGTTCCATTGTGACCTGTATCCCATCTTATTGATTCCACTAAATTCACATTAGGAAGTTCAATGAATAACAAAAGCAGGAAAAGAACATTTAAAAAATGTACTCCTAGACCCATCATGTTGAAACTGCAGAACACCAAAGAAAGTGAAAATTTAAAAGCTGCCACAGACAAAAAGATCGATCAACCGCAGAAGAACATTACTTAGCATGACCTGATTTATTAAAAACAACTAGTAAAGCCAGAGTACAGTGAAATATTATCTCTAATGTGCTGAAATTACATAAATCTTTCCCCAGAATACTATAGTCTGAACAGTTTTCAAGAATGTGGATGATAAAAGATAATTGGGAGGGGGGAATCTTTACTATCAACAGATTTTTTTAATAAGGAAATTCTAAATGACATACATTAGGTAGAAATAAATAATCCCAGGTAAAAGCTGAAATTTGAAATGCATTATGAACATTTATATTAGTTAGTATATTAATTAATACATTAACATGTCATTAATATATACTCCAAACATTTATGGATGCATTAAGAACAGTAATGCCTAGTTTGTGTGTGGTGGGTGGCAAAACATGACAAGGCAGAAGTAAAAACAAAAGAAAATAAAAAATAAAAACAAAAACCAAAAACCAAAAACCAAAAACCAAAACACAACCCTGGAAATCACTATAACTTCAGGAATAATGAAAGTTAAAGTATTTCATGGTGCTTTTGGGGGACAATAAGAACTTCGATTAACTTTATACTGTCTTATATATGTATTTTTAAAGGCTCAGTCTCTGCTAAAAGAATAAGAACATGTAACTTCCAAACCAGTAAGAGAAATAAAAATAATCAGAATATCAGTTGTTTCTCTATATTTATGGGTCTATTTCTGTTTTTATTTTGTTTTGTTTCACTTTTCAGCCTCCACATATAAGTGAAATTATACAGTATTTGTCTTTCCCTAACTTATGTCACTTAAATACCCTCTAGAAAGGAAGGAAATGGGGGATGGATGAAATAGGTGAAGGAGATTAAAAGGTACAAGCTTCCAGTTATAAAATAAGTACAGTGTAGGGAATGTCATCACTAATGTTGCAATAAGATCATACTGTGACAGAGACTACACTATGTTGAGCCCGAGTAATGTTGGGAATTGTCAAGTCACTGTATTGTATACCTGCAACTGATAGAACTTTATACGTCAACCCCATCCAGTAATTAAAGAAAAAGAGAGTGAGAATAAGGTTAAAAAAAGAAGCTTATAACAATTCTAAAAAGAGAATATGTGTAGAGAAGAGTCTCTAAACCAAGTGGACATAAAGCACTTAGTGGGATGTTAGAGATAAACACAAGTACATCTGTAAAAGTGGAAAAGTTTAAGACAAAAATTTAAAGATGAAAAACAATAAAAACAAAACACGGATTTTTTTTTAATGTTTATTTTTGAGAGAGAGAGAGAGAGAGAGAGAGAGAGACAGAGTATCAGTGGGGCAGGGGCAGAGAGAGAGAGGGAGACACAGAATCTGAAGCAGGCTCCAGGCTCTGAGCTGTCAGTACAGAGCCTGACACGGAGCTTGAACCCACGAACCGTGAGATCATGACCTGAGCCGAAGTCAGATGCTTAACCTTTTGAGCCACCCAGGTGGCCCCAAAACAAGGTTTTTGTTGTTTTTGAGAAACAAAGCAAGAAGGAGCAGCTAAAGAGTTTAAAGAATGGAAAAACCTATCCCCAGAAATACTAACCTGAAGAAAACTGGTGTGACTAAACAAACTAAATTTTAAACATTTGATAATATGAGAGAGAATAATTCCATAACAATACATATTCAATTCATCAGGAAGCTATAATACTTCTAACTTTGATATAGAAGAAGGATTGAGATATAAAGAGTAATAATTGATTGAACTACAAGAAACAATTAAACAACTCACAAACTCAGTGGGTAGATTTTAAAGAGAGAGAGAGAAGAGGAAGAAGAGAGAGAAGAGAGGGAGAGAGAGAGAGAATTAAAAAAGTGGGAAGAAACCAACAGGAAAAATTTTGAGGTTTTTGAAAAGGACAATAACCTTGGGCAAACATACATAAAACAGCTCACACAACATTGGAAAACACACTTCTTTATAAACATGTGGTAAACAGTTTCTAAAAATTTCCGTATGTGAGATAAAATTTAGTACCTACACATTTTAAAGCCTGGTGTCATGTGAATAGCATTCTCTATGAATAAGCGATTAAAGGAAAACTGGAAAAAGATAAGCCATATGTTTAGAAATTTAAAAGCAAACTTCTAAAAAAAACCCCTCATAGATCAAAAGGGAAATTAGAGACCATTCTGAACTAACTAAAAATGACAACTATCACCAAAACTGGTGAAAAAAAGTGAGAAGCCCTGCTTACAAGGAATTAGAAGCTTTTCTTATAAAAAGGGAAATGTTGAAAATCAAAATCTGAGACAAATAGACTCTAACAAAATAAAAGCAAATTGTAAAGGACGAGAGTTAAATTGATATGGGAAAAATTACAAGGAGAAGATTAACGTAGGCAAAAACAGGTCTTTTGAAAAGACTAGAGAAAGGAAGAAATCCCCGGCAAGATTTAATAGGAAGAAAAGAAAGACCGTAGGCACAAAAGGCACTAATAGCCAAGAGAATGCAAAGAGGGACATTACTACAGATCATATATGACAAAGAGTGTCAGAAGATAGTGCAAAAAATCTGAAAGGTTTATTCAATAAACTCCTAGGAATACAATTTATCAGAGGTTACACCAAAGTAATAGAAAATTTATTTTAAAAACTATTAAAAAATGTAATGAAAGAGTGAAGACCTTTCTTTCCACAAAGAAATTCTAGGACCAGAATTCTGGGATTCACTGGTAAATTCTATAAAATGTTTAAGAAAGAATGTTACCAATCTTATATAAATTCATCTGAAAAATGGGGGAAAAAACCCCAAAACATTTCAGCTCATTTTATCGGTAGTAATTATGTTGATCCCCAAACCAGGAAGAAAATTAAAGCCAAACTTAGGGGTACATATGCAAGAAAAAACATCATGTAATATATGAGCAGGTAGCTCTGCCAAGCTGAATTTATCCAGAAAAGCTGGGATTATTATTAGCAAAATGATTGGTTATAATTTATCATGTTAACTGATAGGAGAAAACTGCATGTTCAGTTCAACGAATACAGAAAAAGTGCCTCATGATATTCAAAAATTAAACCTCTAGCAAACTAAGAATAGAAACAACAGTTTCTTAAATAGTTACCAATCAGTAGTATCTAAACAACAACAAAAAACTTGTAGCAGGATTCTCACACAGAGTCGTGGCACTAAGGCTTTCATTCCGGGAAGCAACTTTATTCGTGCCGGCACTGCTCAGTTGGGTCAGTGCCAGAGGAACTAAGCCCCGAACATCACGTGGTGTAGTTTTTTATACAATTTTCTATTTCTTTGTCTCCACTATATGGTAACACACAAACATGCAGTCTGATTAAGTGGTCTCATGTTACAAGGTCATGAGGGATGCTGTCACCTTAGGGATAGCCAGGTTGCGATTGTTTTTTCTTTTCCCTCTCTTTAGGGAGGGGACCCTACCACATTATAGCAACTAGTATACTTGATAGAGAAGTGTTGGAAATAGTTTCCTGATGATGAGGAACAAGATAAAGTCACAGATCATGGTTTTCATTTATTTTTTTAAATAGAATTCTCAGATAGTACAGTTAGTCAAAGAAAAACAAATCTATAAAAATTGGAAAGGAGGCATGATGGTTACTTTTATGTGTCAACTTGAGGGGATTGGAGGGGTGCTTGAACATGTGGTCGCACATCTTGGGTCTGTGGGTTGGCAAACCAAGATCTGGTGAGTTAAGAATATGCAGCGTTCTACAGGGCCAGTGAATTGTTTTATTACGATCTGGTTTAAACTAAATCCAAATAAATAAATACATAATAAATTAAAAAAACAAAACAAACAAAAAAGAATATGCAGCGTTTTGTTTTTGTTTTCATTTTTGTTTTTGTTGAGAGAGAGAGAGAGCACGAGCAAGTGAGGCCACAGAGGGAGAAGAGAGAGAATGTTAAGCAGGCTTCACTCTCAGGGCAGAGCTCAATCTCGGGACAATGAGATCACTATGTGAGTTGAAATCAATAATCTGATGCTTAAACAACTGAGCCACTCAGGTGTCCAAAAATATGCAGAATTTGACCTACAGAATGAGGACGCACAAGGCACCCACATGGGGTCAGCAGGGAGTGTCCTCTTCAGGGAAGTGAAAACCCCCAGTTTTTTTTTTTAATTTAAAATTTAGTTAGTTAACATACAGTGCAATATTGGTTTCAGGAGTAAAACTCAGTGATTCATCACTTACATACAATATGCAGTGCAAGTGGCCTCCTTAATACCCATCACCCATCTAGCCCATCCCCCATCCACCCTCTCTCAACCCCAGGTTTGTTCTTTATCATTAAGAATCTCTTGTGGTTTGTTCCCTCTCTTCTCTTTTTTTCCCCCTTTCCATATGTTCATCTGTTTGCTTTCTTAAATTCAGCATACGAATATTGTTTTGATCAATGGCACAGTTTGAGTACACTCACACAAAGGAAGTAAGGTTACAAGGTTTATTATTTACAAATCCCAGAAACCATGTGCCATGAGCCAAGAGAAGCGTAGTCCTCCCTCCCTCCCGGGTCACAGGCAAGCAGGAGACAGAGAGCAGGGAGCAAGCACCTGCTACTTTTAAGGTGGTTGGGGCAGTGGCCATAGCTGGTTTCTCATTGCAGTGTGTCTTGTGAGGGTGTTTTTGGATGAGAGCAACATTTGAATCAGAAGACTGGGTAAAGCAGAATATCTCTTCCAATATGAGTGGGCCTCCTCCAACCAACTGAATACCTTCATAGGACAAAAACTCCAGTAAGAGGGGACTTCTGCCTGATTGAGTCAGACAGGAGCTGCTATTCTCCTGCCCCCAGAGTGAAACGCACTACATCAGCTCTCCTGCTTCTCAGGCCTTCAGACTCAGGCCAGAACTACACATAGCAGCTTCTGGATCCTCAGCTTGCTGACTACAGATCTGGGGACTTCTCAGCCTCCATAATTATGTGAGCCAATTCCCTAAAATAAATCTCTCTCTCTCTCTCTCTCTATCTCTATCATCTATATATTTCTATCTATATCATCTATCTATATCTTTACCCATATCATATCATGTCTATCTATCTATCTATTCAATTGACCTTTAAGCTACATGGATTTAAATTATACAGGTCCACTTACATGCAAATTGTTTTCGATAAGTACAGTCCAGTTCTTTAAATGTATTTTCTTTTCCTTATGATTTTCTCTATACCATTTCCTTTTATCAACCTTACATCATTGTATGAATAAAGTATATAATACATATAACCTACAAAATATGTGATAATTAACTTTGTATGTTATTGGTAAGATCAACAGAAGGCTATAGTAGGTTTGGGAGAGTCAAAAGTTGCCCTAACCCCCACGTTGTTCCAGGGTCAACTGTATATATATATAATAAAATTTAAATTAAAAATATTAAAGATATATATTCTATTGCTTCTGATTCTCTGAAAAACTCTGTTTAATAAAGGAGGAAACAAAATTTTTATTTGTAGATAATAGAGAATGTAGAAATGTATGTAGAAAATGTGTAGAAAATATGTAGAAAACATAAAAAATTTATTAATACGGGAATTTATCAAGTTTACTGAATTTAAAATCAATATGCAGAAGTCACTTGCCTTTCCATATACTAGCAAAAAAGATGTTAGAAAAATGTAATAAAAAGCACAGACACTGTTAGAGGCTGAATTGTGTCACACAAAAGACATGATGAAATCCCAACCCCTGGGACTGGTGCATGTGACCTTATTTGGAAAAAGGGCCTTTCCAAATGTAACCACGTAAGAGGAAGTCATCAGAATGAACTCTAATCCAATATGACTGGTGCCCTTATAAGAGAAAGAGAAGAAGAGCTCCTGGGCGGCTTAGTCCGTTGAGCGTCCGACTTCGGCTCAGGTCATAATCTCACAGTCTGTGGGGTCGAGCCCCGCATTGGGTTCTGTGCTGACAGCTCAGAGTCTGGAGCCTGCTTTGGATTCTGTGTCTTCCTCTCTCTGTCTCTGCCCCTCCCCCGCTCATGCTCTGTCTCTCAAAAATAAATAAAAACATTAAAAATAAAAGAAGAAGAGAAGAAACACAGAGACAGATAGCGATTGGAGTGAGGTAGCTGTAAGTCAAGGAAAGCAAAGGGTCTATAGGCACCATAAAAAGCTAGGAAAAGGCAAGAAAGGATTCTACTCAGAATCTCCCAGGAAGTATGGCCAATGTCGACAACTTGGATTTAGGCTTCTGTTCTCCGAGACTGTGAATAAATTAGGAAAGTACTACAGATACATCTTACACTCATCATTAAAAAGTTACTCAAGGAAATCTAGAAAAACATATGCACAATCTCTATGCAAAAAAATAATACTAAATCAAAAGATAGTAATGGAGTCATACATAAATGGAAAAGCGTACTATCATAAAATGTCAATTCTAAATTGACTCAGACTTAGTGGAATTCCAATTCAATTTCCAATGCAGTTTTCCTTGGAAGTTGATAAGTTCCTTCTAACATTTAGTAAAATGAGCAAAACAAGATGTGGAAGTACGTTTGTGATAGCTTTTAAATAAAAATGAAATAAATAAACACAAAACCTGCAAATGTCTTTCAACAGTAGAAAGAATACATGGATTGCAGTGTATTTAAACAGTGATATAAAACAGTAACCATGAGTGGGCCACAGTCACATGCATAATGTGAGTGAGTCTCAAAAGAAGAAAAATGATTCCAAAGCAGAGAAAGTCATACAAGATAAATAATATCAACCTCACTTATAAAACATTAGGAAACACAAAATCTAAGGCAATATATTCCCAAAGGATTCATCTACGAGTGATAAAATATAATGGAAATAAAAGGAAGTATAGCCACAAAAATCATATTTGGAGTCACATCTGAGAGTGAGGGATGAGACCAGGCATGAGAGGGTGGGCGATGGATGCTTTGAGATATTAGAAATGTCTATTTCTTAAGTTGGTATACGGTAAATAGATGTTCAGGTCTACTCTCTAAAATTTACATCTGTAAGATCTGTAAAACTTACATCTTGAAGATCTGTATGATCTTTTATGTATATAATATATTTTATAACTGGATAAGGGTCTCCTCCATGAGGAAACATTATGTTGAATTCACATAAACTAATGGTGTTCTCTGAACCCGGTACTTTGTAGCTAATACTCGTTGGCTATAGAACTTCAGGTAAAATGTGAGCCTTCCAAGGATGCTTATTGATCAATATCTTCCCAACCTTACTGGCTCTGTCATTTACTTTAAAGCCAGGCCCCACTGTAATGATCACTGATTACAAGAAGCCCGTTGCCCACAACTTCATTATCACCCAGTTCGCAGGGGGAGCATTTGGTCTGCAATGAACTGAAAGCCAGCCAAAGCAAATTTATGACATTGCATACTGTATCGATTTTGATGGGAACAAAAGCAGAGAAGGTCAATAGGATGGCATCCAAAGTCATTACTGGGCAGAAGAGAAGACTAAATCAAAATGAGCGATTAATTTTTTTAAGCCATTTTATGCTATGTTCCTGCAGCCTCAGAAATGATCCCATATTTTGGTGTCAGTGCTCTATAATAAAATGGCAATGTGACTGTGATAGAAAATTCAGATCTAGAGGCAAGAACAAAGAAATAAATTCTTTAAAAAAATTCTCTATCAGAATGATTCAAAGAGTTGTATTTTAACAAATAGTCACCTTGTTTGGAAGATGCTGTTTCTAGTCCAAGCTGGTTTTCCTTGCCTGAATGCCCTGATTCGTCTGCATTGCTCTCACTATGCTCACCACTGAAAAAAGTGAGAAGGAGAGAGAGAGAAAGAGAAAGACAGAGACAGAGTCATGAAGGGAGAGAGATGGAGGGAAAGAGATGGGGAGGGGAGAGAGAGGGAAGAAGGAAGGAAGGAAGGAAAGAAGGAAGGGAGGGAGGGAGGGAGGGAGGAAGGAAGAGAAGAAGAAAAGAAGGAAGGAAGGAACAAAGGAAGGAAGGAAGGAAGACAGGTAGGAAGCAGAGAGGAAGAGAGAAAAAGAAAGATATGGGGATAATATAAAAATAGTACAAATAAAATAGAGGCTGATAGAATATGGTGATCTTGAATTTTGATGTTTTGTACTATTTTTCCTAGAGAAAAATGGATGACTATTCAAAGAAATGCCATTTTATTTTATTTTATTTTATTTTATTATTTTATTTTATTTTATTTTATTTTAGAGAGAAAGAGAGCACGTGAGTAAGGGGAAGGGACAGAGGGAGAGGGAGTGAGAATCTTAAGTAGACTTCACATTCAGTGCAGAGCCCAACTGGGGGCTTGATCCTACAACCCTGGGATCATGACCTGAGCCGAAATCAAGAGTTGGCTACTCAACAAACTGAGACATGCAGACACCCCTATTTTTTCTAAATTAATAGAAAACAAACATGAACAACAAAAAATGATACTAGCTTTAATTCTAATAACATTAATAGTTATACTAAAACTTATTACCATTCACTGATAATTTAATGGTTAACAGCCATACTGCCTTTCCTTATTTATGTCTTACTTAATTCTTATAATAAGAAATTTGGGGCTTGGTGAGGTAGGAAAGATTAGCTTGACAGCTAATACATAGTAAGTTTTTACCACAAGAGTGCTGGACTGACACAAGCTTGGGTCCCAGAGCTCCATTACCGTGACTTCTTAGAGTCACCACAGAGAAGTGTGGACATCCTCATAGCTAAAGTTTATAGACACTTCTGCAGGTAGAATAACAAAAATACTGCTGTTCCCTAGAGGGGACTCCTGAAGGGCTGTCTGAATCCTATGGTTTGAGTCTCTCAGCTTCCAGGTCACCGTGGTCACCCAAGAAGCTTCTAACATATGTGATTAGGATACCAGCTCTGCAGCTGTGAGACACCACATGTCTGTGTTCTGCTGTGCTGACTGCCCTCATTGTATGCCCAGGACTGAGGTTATTGGATACCAATGATCAGATTCAGAACCCCTCCCCAAGATGTCCACTTGCATCTAGGACCGTGGACTCTTCCACTGGACCCTTCCATCATGCTTCCTGGTTGTGCAGTTGCCTCAGGGCTCTGTAGCTCTTCTTTCATGAGCAGCTTCCCTCTCGAACCACTCTCCCTTATGACTGGACTCTTTCCTTTTTCTTTTCCCTTACATTTAGTGTTTTGACTTTCTCGAAACTCTGTACCCCAGAGTTATTGATCCCTTGGCCCTGACCTGGGGCCTGTGCACATGGTGCCACCATCCTGGAGTGGCTCCATAGCACACGTGTCCTCTGCTCATGGCGGGAGTGAGCAGGGTCAACTTTCTTCCTATAATTCCTTTCTCAACTTTCCGCATGTGGGGTTATGGAGAGATGTGCACAGGACACACCTCTGAGCAGAAAGTCTGCACCATGACTTGGTTGTCGGGTCTCATCTTTTTCTGATCTCAGCCTGTATTTCTCCTGTCTCTTTGCACTCCCCAAAACACTCACACATGGACTGGATGCCTCCAAATTCTCATCTCCTGTTTTGTCTCCTCTGGAAAGCCTTCCTGCCTGCCCCAACTTACTGCAGCCTCTTCCTCTCCTCAGAGTCTTCAAAGCTGGGGTTCTCTACTGCCCCCTTCTAACACTTCCTTGGAACCAGACACCATGCAAAGCAGTTTACACCACAATGGGGCACCGTTCCTTTCAATATCCCCTCCGACTCTCATTCTGCAGACAAAGAAAACTACAGATTCAAGAAAATAAGCAATTTGCCCAGTACCCTACAGATACCTTGGTGGTGAGGTGAATAGGAATAATGACTTCAAATGCGGTGAAGCAGGAATCTTTCCCCTCCCAAGGGGTTTATAAACTAAGAGGTAGTTATAGTGATGGGTGTTCAAAGAGTACAGATTTCTAGAGTCCAGAAGAGCTCTCAGATCAGAATTCCTGATGACAAAGCCAGCCCCTCCATGTGATCAGAATCCAGATTTCCCCTTCCCTAGCCTGCACTAAGAACCACTCACTGCTAATTCCATCATAGTCCCTCCCTCATTCACATACACACCAGGTCATTTTTGACATGTTTGCTCTTTCGCAGTGGTAGGGCGGCAGCCTGCGTTCATATCTACACTCACACCTGCAAATATACTGACAATTTGAGAAGTTACAGAAGGGGCTCAATAAGGTTATATAAATAAAGTTAAATAAGGTCAAACATGCATGTGCACACACACACATATGGTTATATGACCTTATTTAGCTCTTTGAGGTTCTGCGATCTCTCCAAGTGTCAGTTGTATCATTTGCAAATGGGGTTAGAAATCTCATGGTATCGTATTTAATTTAAACCTGACCACTTCATACACCACAGAGGTCATTAACGAGTTTTTTGGAATAAAATCTCAGTTCTCCCCTACAAGTCAACAGCTTTATGTGCAGCAGTCTCTATCCTTTGCAGAACTGGAAAAGGAAATTGGTTCTCCCGGATTTATTAAGAAACAATGAATACAAAAATACTCCGCATTATCGGTGAAGTGTGTCTGATTTTGACCCTACGATCCGACTTTAGAAACAATTTACTAGGTAAGGGGTAATATGACTCCAGTGTAGAAATGATAGAATGTACAATGCTAAATACAGGTGAGTGAGTGATATGTACATTTAGAAAATGTCAGCTAATTTAGGCTCAAGGTAAGTTAATGTTCCAGAAAAAAAATAACTTTATAAATACATTTATTTAAAAGTTTATGTATAATTTTATAAATAAATTTATTAAAATTTATATAGAGTATATATTATAAATTTATACACACATGAAAATACGTATACATGTATACACATGCAGGGAACCACAACTCCTTCTGGGTTCCTTTTCTTCTGTGGACTTAAAGGGCACAGTGAGCATTTCTGAGAGTGAAGTAAACAAACTCATGATGGATAAAATGATTGTAGGAGCACACATACTTGCTTTACACGAGTTCAAACGTCTCTCTTTCTCTCTGTCTCTCTCTCTCAAAAATAAACTATAAAAAATTTTAAAAAAGAAATGGGGGACGCCTGGGTGGCTCAGTCAGTTGAGCATCATGACTGACTTTGGCTCAGGTCATGATCTCACGGTTTGTGAGTTTGAGCCCCGCATTGGGCTCTGCGCTGACAGCTCAGAGCCTGGAGTCTGATTCAGATTCTGTGTCTTTCTCTCTCTCTACCCCTCCCCCACTCATGCTCTGTCTCTATCTCAAAAATAAATAAACATTAAAAAATTTTAAAAAATAAATAAATGCGATTGTATTGAATTTCTATATCAATTTGAGGACTATTGCTATCTTAATAATATTTGTATTACTAAGTCCTTGTATTATTAATGTTTATATTATTAAGTCTTCAGGTACATGTGCATGGAATATGTTACCATTTATTTAGATCTTCTTTAATTTCTTTCAGCAATGTTCTATGGTTTTCATAGTATAATGTTTGAACTTACTCTGGTAAATTGAATTCAAAACATTTTATTTTTTATGCTATTATAAATGGAACTATTTTCTTAGTTTCATTTTCAGAGGGTTCATTACTAGCATATAAAAATACAATTGATTTTTCTACATCAATCTTATATTCTACATTTCTGAACTCTTTACAATAGCTGTTTTAGTGGATTCCTTAAGACTTTTATATACAACATCATGCCTTTTGTAAATAGAGGTAATTATGTCTCTTCTTCTCCTTCCCCAATTTGGAGGCCTTTGATTTCACGTTCTTATCTAACTGCCCTGGCTAGAACCTTTACTACAGTGTTAAATGAAGGTGATGAGAGTACATCTTGTCTGTTTTTTTTTTTTCTTAGAATAAAAGCATCCAGTCATTTACCATTAAGTATGATGTTAGCTGTGGGGTTTTTTGTATATTTATTTTTATCAGGTTTTAGGAATTCCCTTCTATTCCTGGTTCAATGACCATTTTTATTATGAAATGGTCAAATGCTTTTTCCATGTCTATTAAGATAATCATGTGATTTTTGTTTCTCATTGGACTTTTGTCTTTTATTCATATATGACAATTATTTTATTTATTTGGTGTATTATTTTTTTTAATTTTTAACGTTTTATTTATTTTTGAGAGAGAGAGAGAGAGAGAGAGAAAGACAGCGTGAGCAGGGGAGAGTCAGAGAGAGAGGGAGACACAGAATCTGAAGACAGGCTCCAGGCTCTGAGCTGTCAGCACAGAGCCCGATGTGGGGCTCGAATTCATGAACCGCGAGATCAACACCTGAGCCGAAGCCAGACGCTTAACCGACTGAGCCACCCAGGTGCCCCATATGAAAATTATTTTATTTATTTGGTGTATTATTTATTAAAAATTTTTAAATGTTTATTTATTTTTGAGAGAGAAAGAGACAGACAGAGTGCGAGCAAGGGAGGAGCAAAGAGAGAGGGAGACACAGAATCCAAAGCAGACTCCAGGCTCTGAGCTGTCAGCACAGAGCCTGACACGGGTCTTGAACTCACAACTCAAAAACCGCAAGATCATGACCTGAGCTAAAGTTAACTGCCCAACTGACTGAGCCACCCTAGTGCTCCTATTTATTAGGTTTTATAACATATAGCATATGCTATATGGTATATAACAATGATTGATATGGTTTCACTCATGTGTGGAATCTAAAAACAAAACAAATGAACAAACAAGCGAAAACAGGATAAGATATGTAAATACAGAGAGAAAAAAAAAGATGGTTGCCAGAAGGGAGGGAGGTGGGGGAGTGGGCAAAATGGATGAAAGAGAATGAGAGATACAGGCTTCCTGTTATAGAATGAATCAGTAACAGGAATAAAAAGCACAGCTTAGCGATATAGTCAATGATCATGTAATAGCATTGTATGGTGACAGATGTTAGCTACACTTGTGAGCATACCATAATGTATAGAGAAATTGAATCACTATGTTGTATACCTAAAACCAATGTAACATTGTGTGTTAACTCCACTCAAATAAAAAAAATTTAAAAATAGTTATTTGGATTATAAACCAATCTTACATTCCTGAATAAATTCTATGTATAATTATCCTAACTTATTGAGTTATGTTTGCTAGTATTCTGTTTAGAATTTTTATGTCTATATTCAAAAGTGATATTAATCTATAGTTTTCTTTTAGTGTAATTTCTTGTTTGGTTTTGATATCAGTATAATATTGGCTCCAAGAAATGTGTTGGATAGTGTTTGTTTCTCTTGTATTTTTGAAAGACTGTTTGAAAAATTTGTGTTAATTCTTCTTTAAATATTTGGTAGAATCTACCAGAGCAGCACCCGGGCTGGGCTTTTTATTCTCAGTAGTTGTAGTTATTATTATTAATTCAATCTCTTTACTTGATATACATTTATTCAAAATTTTCTCTTTTTCTTGAATCAAATTGAATAGATTATGCTTTCTAGAAACATGTCAGTTTTACCTAATTTATCTAATTATTGGCATGCAATTTTTTGAAAATTCCATCATAATTTTTTTTATTTCTGTAAGGTCAATAGTAATGTATCATTTCCTTTTTACTTCTATTTATTTGAGTGGCTTTTTCTTCATTGTCTATCTAGCTAAAGATTTATCAACTGTGTTAAAACTTAAAAAAAAACCTATAAGTTTTCCTCTATTAATTTTCTCTATTGCCTATTTTCTGTTTTCTCAAATCTTGCCCTAAATTTTATTTCCTTGATTTTGTTTCCTTTAGGTTTAGTTTTCTTTTTTTTTTTTGATTTAAGATTTAAGTTATTAATTTAAGATTTTTTTCCCCTCTTTGACCAGCCAGTTAGTTATACATTTCCCTCTAAACACTGCTTTAGCTGTATTCCATTAGTGGTTGTGTTTCTATTTTAATTCATCTCAAAGCACTTCCTATTTTCCCTTTAGATTTCTTCTTTGATCAATTTGTTATTTAGGAATGTATTGTTTAATTTCCACACATTTGTGACTGTCTCAAATTTATTTTTGTTATTCATTTATAATTTCATTCCATTGATGTCAGAAAACAAACTTTATATAATTTCCATGTAAAATTTATTGAAGTTTGTTTTATTACCTAGCATATGGTGTGTCCTACACAATACTCCATGTGGACATGAGAAGACTTTATATTCAGTTATTCAATGGACTGTTGATACATGTGTGTTAAGTCTAATTGGTTATATTATTGTTGAAGTCATTTAATTACATGCTGATTTTTTACCTACTAATTCTGTACATTATTGAAACGCGGTTATTGAAATTTTCAACTATTATTGTTGAACTGTCCTCCATTCTGTCAGTTTTTGCTACATGAGTTTTGGTTCTTCATTGTTAGGTGTATATATGTTTATAAATGATATATCTTCTTGATGGATTGACCCTTTTATTATTTTTAGATGTCCTTCATTTCTAGTGATTTTTTAAAATTTACTATCTACTTTCTTTTATATTTGTATACCCGTTCTTTCTTTCTTGTTGTTACTGTTTGAATGATATATATTTTTTCCATCCATTTACTTTCAGTCTATGTATCCTGGAATATAGTGTGCTCTTTGCAGACAGAATATGGTCATAGCTTGGTTTTTATCTAGTCAGACAATTATTGCCTTTCAGTTAGATTGTGTAATCCACTTACTTTTAATGCTACTATTAATATAATTAAATTTACTTATGCCATTTTATTTTCTATGTTACATGCTATTTTTTGTTTCTCTGCTTTTACTTTACTGATTTTTTTAGTATTATATAAATACATTTTCATTTCTTTGATAATGTTTTCTATATGTAATTTTTTATTTCTTTAATGGCTGCTATATGGCTTACTATACAAATTTTAACTTGTCAGAATATATTTCAGATTCATAAAACAATTTCAATTATATATAAAAATATTACTTGATCTTCCTCTTATTTTTTGAAGTATTATATATATATATTTGACAAGCTTCAACAATAAATTGCTATATTTTTAATTTTATGAGTATAAAGAATAAGCATGTATTTATAGCTTTTTGTTATATTTGCTTTTGTATTTCATGTTTCCTGTTCTGTTCATTTGTCCTATGGTTTCAAGTTACTGTCAGTTCAGTGTTTGGTCCAGCACAGCTTTGATCCCACTGTCTTTTCTTTATTTTTTTAAGCATGTTTTGCTTTCATTCTTTGAACATATTCATAATGGTCACCTTGACGTCTATGTTTTTTAATCTGACATCTGTTTACTCTCACATATGGTTTCTATTGCTGTTCTTTTACCCTTATACAGAGATCATGTTTTTCTGTTTCTTAGCCTGCCTCATAATTTTCACATGTCCCCGCCCCCCAGTAACATTCTTTTCTACCTTAGATGAGACAAGAAGTCTGGAGGAAATTGAGGGGCACAGAATGCTCTTCTCCCAGCTAAGATAAGGCTGTGGAAAAAATCTTTTCCCCTGGAGTGTATGTCGACCACTTCAGGTATATTTCATAGTGATTACCCTATTCCTTCCCATGTCTCTGATTGTCAATGTGAGAAATGGATAGGATGACTGGAAGTAAAACCACAGAAGTGTAGGGGTGCTACAGACTGAAGCTCCCAAAAGATTCTCTACATCACAGTGGTTCACACTCCACCTTTGGCAATTTGCTAAAGTTATCATTTCAGTGTTCCTGATGGCTCCAGCAGCACCTGTTCCAGGTAAGCATATTTCAGCTGTAACTCTCTGGATTCACCTGTTTCTAGATTTTGAGGTGGCAGTTTGCACTGAAATCTTAGTTCTCTGATGGGTGCAAGAAGAGTCATTAATTTTCAGTTTGTTGAGCTTGAATTTATTATAAGGATATGAATGATGACTTCTAAGTTCTTTAGTCTGTACTGAAACCAGAAATGTTACACTTTGTTTTTCTTTTTTAACTTTCTGACTCATATACCATTTAATTACTCAGATGTAAATGTGCATATTACCAGTGTCATTTAAGGGGGGGCAGATCTGTTATCTGTATTCATGTCCCTGGGACCCTGGTTTTCTTCACTTTGAACAAGCTGAGAAGTCTTAATTTCAGTTAGTATTACTTCCATGTATAATTCAGCCTCTGCTGATACAGAGATGGCAACTAATTCAAGAGATTTATTTAGTTTCTTGCACATTCTCTGAGAAACTAATTTATATAGTAGTAGCATCAGGTGAACCTCCTGTTTCTTTTAGATAAACAGAAATCCTAACTTGAAAGTTCTATTATTTGCTCTACTACCAACAACTCAAGAGATAATTTTCCTGCCCTGCTGGTCTTTCTATGAAAACACATGGAAGTTTTTGTTGTTTTATTTTCCTTTTTAATGTTCTCAACAGAGATGCCTCCTAGAGGCTATTACTGAAGATGTTCTAAACCTTTCCATCATTAAATTACTCTTTTTGATGTTTGAATAGACAAGTGCACAAAACATAAATATTCCACTCAATAAAGCAGGAGAACTCTAAACTTGCTAATTATAACCCAAGTTAATAATTTAAATTAGGGGTGGCTGGGTGGCTCAGTCGGTTAAGCATCAGATTTCAGCTCAGGTTATGATCTTGTGGTCCATGAGTTCAAGATCCACATCGAGCTCTGTGCTGACAGCTCAGAGCCTGGAGGCTGCTTCAGATTCTGTGTCTCCTTCTCTCTCTGCCCCTTTCCCGCTCGTGCTCTGTCTCTCTCTGCCTCTCAAAAATAAACATTAAAATTTTTTAAAAAGAAATAAAATTAAATTGGGGGCACCTGGGTGACTCAGTCGGTTGGGTGACCAACTTTGGCTCAGGTCATGATCTCATAGTTTGTGAGTTCAAGCCCCATGTGGGGCTCTGTGCTGACAGCTCAGAGCCTGGAGTCTGCTTTGGGTTCTGTGTCTCCCTCTCCCTCTGCCTCTCCTTTTCTCTTTCTCTTCTGCTCTCTCTCTCAAAAATAAACAAACATTTCTAAAAATTTTTAAAAAAAGAAAGAAAATTAAATTGTTACTCAAAATTCCACTTTAAATCCCAAGTTTCCATTGTCCATGAAATGTTCATTACTTTATTCCTTTAACAGTGTAATGATTCTTTCAAGATTCAGTTCAAGACTCCTTTCCTCCATGAACACTCCACCAAAAAGTATTCCTAAAGGAGGATGAGTTTCCCAGAATGTAAATTAATAGATGTCAAAGATGCATGCTGTTTTCCTCCAAGTGGTGCTAAAGGTCAGTTCTTCTAACCAGGATTCTACTCTTGAATTAATTTCTAAAACCATGAAAACCTTGTCTTAGGAACCAAAGGCACAGGTTACCTTGGTATCCTGAATTACAGCACATTATTATCAACTTTTCTGGAGACTCCTTAGTAATAAAGCAGTGCCTATTTCAGGCTGAATTCACAGTTGACTCTCCAAAGAGGTTCTCAAGGTGATCTACTGAGATGCTGAAAGAAAATGGCAAAATTTCTATTCATATAAAATTTTATAACTTTCTATTTTTCATATATAATGTACATTTTATATTGTGTGTTAGCAGTGCTATTTAGAAGATTTATGAATCACAAAATCAATATATAGAGGACACATGCACAGAGTATTTCTTATACAAATTTGGGAGAACATTGATGTTCATTACTTGGTGCTGTTGACTTCATTTGAGATTCATTTATCTTGAGATCCCTGTTCTTAAAGAAAACAAAGTGGTGTTTTGACATTTGGGCTGTTTTTCTTCATCTGAGGGAAGCAAACATGCAGGAAACATATAAATCAATGGTGTGCTGAGAAGTGAATGGTTAGTCAGCCATTTCCTCCTGTGGTTCTCCCTCTCTTATCTGTTCATGCTGAAGTTTTTGAAGCTGCTAGGAAGGACCTTGTCATTTATTGTGTGTTCCTTGGTTTGTGATCCTCTCTGTGTCTGGAACCCCCTCTGTGCTCTTATATTCATATATACACATTCAATATATACATATATGTTAGTTATAATCTAAATATGTATATATATTTAACTCGATACATCAAATATACAGATATATATTCATATATATGCTAGTATATAAACTATATATATTTAAATTGATATATAAAATATATGGCAATGAGCACAGATCATAAATATTCCATTCAATGACCTAACATAAAGCTAAATCCTTTTTAATTGACACCAATTTAATAAAGTTAAAGTATCACTCAAATGTCACCCTCATGTCCCTTCTCACTTATTGTTCCTACCATCCTCTCTAAACTAATGATTTTTCAGAACTCTAACACTATGTTCTATTGCCTGGTTTTGATTTATATAAAAGGTGTCATATGATACACATTTGTCTTCTTTTCCTTAGCCCTATCTGTGATACTTGTACATAGTGTAGCTATCAATTGTTATTTTTCATTGCTCTATGGTATGCCATTGAGTGGATGAATATGCCACGACTTATTTATTTATTCTACTGTTAAGGGGCATTTGTATTATCTTCAGTTTGAGGCTAAGAATACTGCTGTTCTGAATTATTTATACATGTCTCTTAGTGTACATTAGCATGTGTTTGCCAAACATACCTAATTGTGGAATAGCTGAGTCATAGAGCATCTGAGCATTCACCCTTCACAGATTTCCAAAACAACTACTATTGTGAATTCCACTGGCAATGCATAGAAAGAAAATATAGACATAATTACAGGAAATATTAGACTTATCCAAAATAATAGTGGAGATGTTTTCATATAACTATCTCAGTAACTAATAAAATAAGCAAACAAAATTAATAAAGTTATAGACAATTTGAGTATTCTTAATTAAATGAAAAATATATAAACACTAGACAGCAACCTAAGAATATATACATTAAAACACCCATAGAAAATTTTCAAAACTCACTGATCATTGAAACAATATAGAATATGTTCTCTGTCCAGAGTGGAATTAAGCTAGAAATCAATAAGTAAAATGACTTAATATAATAAAAAATTAAGTCTCAGAAAACATCTCAATGGAAATCATATCCCGCAAAACACCCACTTGCAAGGCTATAAATGAAAAGAAAGACAATATCAAGTGCTGGCAATAATGAAGAGTTATAGGAATTCCATTAAAAATATAACCTCACATTTCAATTAATCTCTTCCATGAAGACTTTTCTGCTCTTTCCTTCCTCAGCAGAATGAGTACGTTTTTCTTTGTGTCCTAACTGTATCCTACAAAGCCTATGCATTCACATATATGCCTCCTTCTCTTATCTGAGCTTCACGAAGGCAGATATCTCAAATATTTAGTAAAGCCCCCAATAGGTAAGAGTAATAAAATAAAGGATTAATGAGGTGAGAGAAAACTCTTTTCCTCTCTTTATTATCAGCTTAGGATCAATGGCTTGAACGTACACAGCATCAGAGTGGACCAGAAACATATATACAGTATTCTCACTTGTTTAGAAAAGAAAGATAAGAAAAAAGAATGAATTTGGCTAACTATACTAAGAATTTCAAGTCCGTTGTAACAAAATCTCAATTTTTTTAGGTACCAGGCTTCTGATAGAACTATTGATTCTTTCTATTATTCTTTACTGTCTTATACTATTATTCTTTCTGGGCTTCAGACAGGCAAGAACTTCTAGGTATATATATATATATATATATATATATATATATATGAGGGAGCTGCATCACAGGTACCCTTGCTAATTTATTATCAAGTTTTCTATCATAAAAAAGAAAGAAAGAAAATAAATCAAACAAATACAATTAAAGTATAAAGCAATGAAAAGAAATGTGTGGGCGAAAAGAGTTTGGGGAACACACTACAATGAAGAGATTATTTCATTATGTAGATTTTATTTTTCAAATGTATTTTAAAGAGACCAATAATGTTCCAGAAAGACCTCATGCTTACATTGTTTAGAATGTGAGAAATTAAGAAAAAGCATCCCAGTATGCTAGAGGCTGATAAATAATCTAACTCAGTCTTGATTTTTCTGTGATGGATTGTTTTGTTTCACCCCATGGGCAGAGGGGCTTCAGATTAGCAAAGGGATACTTTTAGAGGGAGAAAATTAAATAACCAGGTAACTATAAAATCAATACCTCATTTTGGTTCATTAGTTAAGAGATAGCTTGCTGGTCAAGGTACATTCTTCACAGTCACTGCACTCTTCTGAGGGAAAAGACCACGCCTACCAGCCCTGTTCTGATAAAGCAGCCCATGCCTGCCACTCACTGTAACATCTGTTCTTGCCCTTGGCAGCTGAAGCTTTTTGGTTGAAAAACCAGCACCAAATTCAAGAATAATTTGTATAAAGTGATCAATGACATGTGATGTGTTTCTCTTTGAAAGTTTATTATATCTAAGGACAATTATAACTGATTATTTCTCTGAGAAATTTGAACCAGAGATGCTGTTAGGCTTGGGATGTTATGGGGGTGAGGGGAGTTAAAAGCTAAAGAACATAAAGTCAGAAAGTGCCGACAAGGAGTAAGGTAGAGTTAGGGAGAGTCATGAGTATGTTAAACTCTCCAAATATGATGTCAGCAACATCTCTTTCATGTGTATGGATACCTGCCTTACTCATTAAGAAATGGAATCTATTCTCTACTTTCCTCTTATATCTAGATTTGCCTCATGACTTCCTTTCATGAATAGAATGATATGAAACCTGGTTGCCTTTGCTTTTGCTCTTTAAGTGAGTTGCCAAGAAAGAATTCTGACTTATGCTGAGATCACCGTGATGTGAGGAAGACCAAGCTACTGAGATAGAAGAGGCCATAGCGAGGAGTGGCGTGATACCAGACATGTAAGTGAGAACTGTTTAGACCTCACAACCTAACCCAGCTGAAGGCAGGCAAGGCAATGCCACATGGAGCAGGAGAACCATACATCAGAGCCCAGTCAACCAACAAAATCATGAAAAATAATTAATGGTTGTTGTTTTATGTCACTGAATTTTGGTGTTGTTACACAGCAACAGATAAACATGAGTAAGAAGACATGATTAAGCAGAAATCAAAACCGCAAAAAAGATGCCCTGGGGAGAGATTGGTTGTTTTTATTGGAAGAGGCAGAAACAGTCCAGGCTGAGACAGAGATGTGCTGAGTTGTGCTCAATGGTCGAGCCCTCATTAGGGACACAAAGTCTGTTGTTGGATAAGGGAGTTAGCAGTAGTTGCAAACATCTTGAGTCTTAATCTGTTGGTTATTTAAAAGGCTTCTGTTCAAAATAATCATTCTTTCTCTTCCCTCTTCTTACTCATATTCTCCACCTAAACATGTTTGACATACAAAATTAACAATCTCAACACTTCATGAAAAAATTAATTTAAGGGAAAAGATGTTAAATTAGAACCACAGATGATGGAATGGTTTATACGGTCCAGTGGGATCTGGATACTCCTTTATCTGCTCTGGTTTTTGTTTGTTTTTTGTTTTCTCCTAAGTCCAACATCACATCATATAGTCAGAGAAGAGAGCTGAGCTGCTTGCAAAGTGGAGCATCACCTTAGTGTACATTCCAGGAGACTTTTACGAAGCATTATTAAGGTTACTCTTAGAATTATTTTTTTTTCTGGCTATTGGTCAGACTTGCATTTTTTACCATAAGATGATAAGCTTCTTCAGAAAATGGTAAGGTGCCTGGGTGTTCTTATGACATGGCACCTGGATCCCTTGAAGAGTTAAGAATATGAGAGAAGAAGATAGAAAGACAATTCATGGTAGAAAATACAGTCTTGTATAACTTAACCTGGGACTGTAGTGAGAACTAAACAAGAGTTTGAATACTAAGAAGTAGGAACCATTGAGAGTCATTTTGGAGGTTGGCTACAACACATGTTTATTGGATCTAGAGGGAAAAAAGGTAATATTACATTAGAATAATATTTACACACACTTTTCTAGATTCAAATATTAAATTGTTTCCACACATCATCTTAGAATAATTACTATTTGTTGCAGGAGATGATGAAGCTTAGTCAACTAATCTTTGTGTTTTGATTTTCATGTCGTTGTGATAACACTATGGTCTCTCATGGTTGATAGTAAATGTTGACACATACTTAGTGCCTTGCATGCTCATCATCAGCATTTTTGAAAAATGAAAATTTAGCATTTAATTTTTCATCAAACACACTCTCATTCTTTTGAGCTCATTACTACTGAAAACATTTATTATAAGAAAAGAAAAAAGGTGTTACCAAACAACAAATAGTTGTGCACCTTGTAATAAATGACGAAGCTTTTGCAGCAAGACTGCTCAGATTAATTGCAATACATCTCCACAGCAGGATTTCTCAGCTTTTTATTTTTTCCACTACATTTATAGTATACCTAAGTTATACTTTCCCTTCACTTCCCACTGACACACCCTACTGTGAGCCTAGTGGCTTTGTGAATCGTATTGATTATGACAGGGGCCATGGGAAGTCATCAAGTGGCCATTAGGGAGAACTGTAATGAATACTTCCTCACCCACATCACAAGAGCCAAAAGAATTCGATGTGGCCAGCTGCTCCTGCCTAAAGGCACTTTGTTTAAATGCATGTCTCCTGCATGTGCTCCTTGGAAGGGAGTCACTAGTACCCTTGTGTCTGGAAGGATATGGAAAAGAAAGATACGTTTTGTGTAACCATCTTTCAAATCTAATCATGCATAAAGCAAGAACTATTTTCTGCACATATTTCATACATGACTACAGAAGACCATGAAAGAAGCTTAAAGTACAAAGTGGAGACCTAACAACGCCTCCTGGCTTATTTTAGTGTAACCTTAACAATGATACTTAGTTATGAGTCCATTTACGTCAAGTTCAAAATCAGTTAATACTAATCTATGGTGTGAGAGAGGTTGAAATGCTGATTCCCTCTCGGGAAGTGTCAGCTGAAATGCACTTGAGGAGTTGGTAAGTAGCTGGAAACCTACAATAGGTTTCCATACAGTTTGTAGGTTTCCAGTATCTTCATTTGGGCAGAAGTTACACAGGTGAATATACAAAAGCATAGTACATTTAAGGGTTTTGGACTTTCCTATGTGTAATTTATACTTTACTTTAAGGACATAGTTATTGGTGGTGGTGGGGGTGTTATTGGAAGTCAATGGAAAAGCACTAAAGCAAATGGGCCACCAGGACAACAGGCACAAATCCAGATTGTGTCAACGAAGGGTTAAACCAGAGTTTACACTCATCTGAGAGTCAGAGAGCTCTGAAAGGACTTTGGTTTTGTTTATCCTTCATGACCTCTTTTAAGTTTTCAGTGCTTCTCCTCCCAAAAAGAAATTTCTGTGATCTTACATGCCAAAAATTAAGGTCATTAAGGTTATTATAACCAAACACACAGCAATAAAACTTTATATATACAGGTGTGTTTCACAATAGAAAACCTGGAAACACCAAAAAATGAGACAAAACATTTACAAAACAAGAATGTCAGGGAAAATTAGAGATTTACATGCAGCATTATTACATGGTCATAAGAATCAACAGGCAAAATCCTTGGTCTCTGAAACAGTTGTTCAATGTTTAGTATTAAAATTATATGTGAATTTTTTATTATATTTTTAATGCCTAAAGTAAGATACATTTGCAAGTCAAATTTGAAATACCACTTGCTAATTCCAAAGACTTGTACATTCTAATTCTACAGTTCTTGGAAAGTTAGAAGAACCTAGCCTTGTGCTGTGGTCACACTCAGTCATCTTGCCTCTCAAAGATGTGTCATGGTGACAGACCAGGGAAAAGCAATTAGCAAACTTATGAATTGGTGTTTCATTTATATTTCTGTAGGAAAGAAAATAATTTATTAACAAAAGTACCACTTCAACTTCATTTAGCTTTCACAGATAAAATCATTATTAGTTGATTTTGGGAGGAGCACAATGGAAGTGATGACTCCCATCAGATGGAAATCTCTTGCCACATGGAAATTAATAAGAGTGTATTACCAAATAAAACTTTATACATACCTGGCTCTTTACACTTTTCAGAATTTCTGCATTTTATACGCCCTCATTGATCCTCATAATAAGACTGTGTAACAGATAGGGTAGTACTCTTTCATCTCCACGTGTTTGAGAAAACTGAGGCTGATGTGTTGAGCCTGGAAATACTTTAAGGAAATTCACATCCTGGTGATTTCTATCATGTCAATTACACTTCACAGCTGCTTTTCTGCTACTGTCTTTATAAATGACATAAGAAATGTCTTTTTTAAAAAATGTTTATTTATTTATTTTTAGAGTGTGTGTGTATGTGTGCAAATGGGGAGGGGGCAGAGAGAGAGGGAGAGAGAACAAGCAGACTCTGTTCTGTCAGCATATAGCCTGAGGTGGGGCTCAATCCAATCAACTAAACTGTGAGATCATGACCTGAGCTGAAATCAAGTCAGTTGCTTAATGACTGAGCCAGTCAGGAGCCCTGACATAGAAAAATGTCTTAAGGGAAATAAAAATTATTATATTTGACAGCAATAACATAAATGGTATCTTTTGCTAATTTATATTCCCATGTTTGTTTGGAACACAAAGTTAAGGTGAAAGTCACAAAATATATTTTGGCTTTAAAAAAGAATCTCTACATTCTCTAGTGACTAGAAGGTTATCATGGTGACCTGTAGTGTTTAATTTCATCCCTGATTCATGCGGTGCCTGGGTGGCTCAGTTAAGTGGCTGACTCTTGATTTCGACTTAGGTCATATTCTCGCAGTCGTGAGTTCAAGCCTGCATCGGGCTTTGTGTTCATAGCACGGAGTCTGCTTGGGATCCTCTGTCTCCTTCTGCTCCTCCCCCATTCATGCTCTCTCTCTCTCTCTCTCTCTCTCTTTCAAAAACAAATAAATGTTAAAAATATTTAATTTCATTCCTGATTCATTCTTTCACTGGTCTCCCATCAACTTGAAAACTTACTTCCACTTCTCATAGTGAAGATGATCTACCTATGAATTGTTGGAACCCCAGAAACAGAGAATTCTGAATCTTGCATGCATAATGACTTCGGAAATCTATGGGAATCAAAGCTGCTTGACTCCACCCTCCCCACCTTCCCTCATTATCACAGATAAGCACAAGAAACAGGGTACAGGACTAATGCTCTGGAAACATGCATCCAATTTGTGGTGCAATGAGGAGGTGGACTCCAGAGTCCAGAGACTGAAGGCTTAAATTCTGACTCCACTAGGGAAGACCTGATGAATTGCCTGCCTCTCTCAGCCATCTGTAAAATGTAGAATATTAATAATTATTTTCAGGATTGCTGGGAAAAATTAAATGTGGAAAATATATGCAAAGTGCCTAGAACACTCTAGAAATGACACCTATTATAACAGGTGGGATAGGAACATTAACTGTAGGAGGTATAAAATAAAAGAACTTCAGGTAATAAAGATAGAAACTGTTCAAGGACAAAGAGAAGATCAGCAAATTCGCCAGTCTCTCTCTTGCTACTCCATAATGACTGAATAATCTTTGTTTCCATAATGTCATGTTTGCGTAGCTCTCTGATTGCAAGCACCACATAATTACAAAATGACTGTGTTAATGGAAGATTTAGATCATTTTTAAAAAAGTAAAGTTTTCACATTTTGCATCTAAATTCATTGATTATGCATAAAGAGGTCAGGAAAGCCTTGTGGCTTTATTAAATTGATCGGCATCTAATAACTTAATTATCTACAGAAACAGATGTTACTTCAACTGAAAACAAATTATCTTATACACAGGGAAGAAAATTAAAGCATCAAACACTGCAGAGATCTGTAAAATGACCACATCGAGGTTAAAAGGAGAGAAAAACAACAAAACATCAGGATTCCTGATTCGGACTCCACTCTGTTTAATGTGCTCCAAATTGTTTTCATCTTGAACACTTTTTATATCTCATTTGACTCCAGTTTACGGGGTTGTGCCTGCACATACATGCACACACACACACACACACACACACACACACACCACGGATTCTTGTGCTACTGAAATCTAGGAGGAGATACTGAGGTATGTGCTTCTTTCAGGTTCCTGACAGAATTGTGATCTTTCTTGCTCAGGGAGAAATATAGCATTGCCCAGCTCTCTTCAGCATTTTGAAAATAAAATAAAATCTGCCTAATAGCATCCTCTAACACAAGGAGTTCCCAGAGTTTCTTTCTTTTCTGGGCTGATGTCCCAGCCTTGCTCAGAGCACTTGCTTCCAGATTATTCTTCAGTTGCTCACTGTCTTGGCCTCGGATTCATTGTTAACTTTGTCCTCCAAGAAACGGATCAGGACAAGTACTCCTTGTCAATCCATTTTCCCCAGTATATCTTTGGTTTTCCATTGACACTGAGTCAGGTTCAGCCCATGACAGTGATTTCTCAGGTCACCATGGACAAACACCTATTCCATTATGACCTGGGTCCAGAGCTCTTAACCTTGATAATGCTGAGCTTCACTACCATCTTGGGGGAACATCTAGTATGTTTGTCTTAGATTCAAAAGGTAGAATAGAGTTATTTTTAAAATGACTAACAGGCCATCATCACAAAATTACAGGAAATTAAAGTTGAAAAAGACCTTAAATAATTAATTATCTAATTAATTTCTAGCTCCTCTAATCATGGATGAAAAGTGGAGGCTAAAATATGTGAAGTGATGTGTGTCTGAGGTCATGACAGGAAGTTCAACTTTGTCAGAATTAGAACTTGGAAATGCTGCATTTGAGTGGATTGAAGGGAAGTTAGCTGGGCCTGGGAGACTTCTCCAAGACTAGGTATTGAGGAGCATGCTGATACAGGAAACGGAGCCAGCTACAAAATTCAAGGCCACTGATAGTGGCAAAGATTGACAAGGATACCAAATGGCACATCTGGGAGGGAGGTAGTTAGGAGCTGTGGGTGGAGGTAGAACCTGGAGTTCAGCTACAGATAGAGGAAGCAGAGGAACTTGGCCTATCTTTCTCCTCATTAATATTTATAATATTCCACTTATTGAGAAGTTACTGAAGCATTGTCTTAAGTCCCTAATTTGTATTAACTCATTTATCCTTGCAACAACCCTATGGCAAGTATTTTTATTATCTTTCTTGTACAGGTGTAGAATCTGAGCACAGACTAGGAGACAGTTGCCCAAGCCTTACAGCATGCCAGGACACAAGGCAGGGCTCAACCCCAGGCATACTAACTGCGGAGTCCCAGCCCTTCACCGAATCACTGTGTTACCTCTCTGTATCCCATTGCCACAGTGGGTATCTGGCATGGAATAAACATTTAGGGGCTGTTGTATCTGACATCAGAATGTGCCAGGGCTTAGCTTCTATGATTCTGGAAATTTTACTGTGTATTCAAGACCCATATCAAATCCCTGCCCACACCTCTTCTCTGCCCAACTCATTGTACTATAAATCTGGGAGGGGGACATAGTCCAGGGCCATCTAGGTTACCAGCCTGTGTAGCAACTGCCAAAGGCAGTGTGGAGATGTTGGTGTACAGCTTATGGATTAAGTGGGCTGACTCATTGTTCTATTGGTGAATGTGGGCTGAAAAAGAGAATTGGGTGCTGAATGAGATTCCTTTTATTATTAGTTTACCTTTTTTCCCCTTTGCTTCTGACTGAGTCCCAATGCCCTTGTCAAGGAGGGCAGGACTCACAACTCTTTCATTTGTCCTTCTTAAGGATATATTGAAAAATACTACCTGCACTCTACAAATGGCCCAAGAAGGTGAGTGGAGCCCAGATATCTTACAATTGGGACTCAACACTAAGAGAGAAGCTTTATCTCTCCAGACACTGAGAGCTTGGTGCTGGGCTTCTGACCTATTGCTGCAATCCCCTCCACATTCATGATAAATACTCAGGGAAACCACAAATCCAAGACAAATAAAGTCAGTATGTTTTCAAGGGGAAAACACCATTTCTTTTTTTTTTCTTAATGCTTATTTAGTTTTGAATAAAATAGAAGACAAAAAGAGAGGGAGACACAGAATCTAAAGCAGGCTCCAGGTCCGAGCTGTCAGCACAGAGCCCAACACAGCGCTTGAACTCACAAACTGTGAGATCATGACCTGAACCGAAGTCGGACCTTTAACCAACTGAGCCATGCAGGTGCCCTGAGAAAACACCATTTCTTAAAAGTTGGTGATTTCAGTGGTAGAAGGAATCTACCTGCCCATTTTGTAGGAAGGAGTGCAGGCTTGTTGAAGGAAAGCCTGTTCTGCAAGAGTTTACATTCCTCATGGCCAGGAACACAGGTCTAAACATGATTGGTCATATGACAGGTCTTTTCCTGAGTAGAATTGGGAAGTAAGTAAAGTTTTCTACCATCTTATTATCAGACCAATGGAAAGTACTCATTGATGGTCATATTACTTATGACAACAATTGCAAACATATTTAAAACCCTCATCACTGAGGATAAAACATCTTTATCACATTTCTATGAATTAAGTATTATTATCCCCATTTTCAGTGAGCCTAATAAGCCTCAAATTTCAGTCACCTGACTCTGAAGTGTAAGTCCTCCCCTTCTTCCTCTTCTGCTCCTGAATTGCCATATATACTCCACTGCATTGATGCTGCCTCTCTCTTTGGCTTTATGACCTACTTCTGAGTACGTGCTTCCCCTCCCGTCCCACCCATAGAACTCATCTCAAGGTGTTGTTCCCCAGAGCTTTCTAAATCCCAACAGTATCTTGATACTGAACTTGTACAAGGTTTAGAAGTTGAGTTATTTGTTCAATGAACTAATTTTAGTATCAAATGAGAGAGAAGGTTACACACACACTGCACACTGCCAGCATAAGTGTATCTGTGGGTACAGCAGCTTTAGTTGTGACATATTTTTTATTTCTCTGCAAGCAGAAATAGCACTTAGCCACTCTCTTCCTCTCATCCTTTCCTGAGACAGACAGATAGACACATAGTCCAGTGCTTTTGTATAGAATCATATAGAAGTATATTCATTTCAAAAACACTAATGGTAACAGTGGAGGGGGGTGGATCTGCAAAGATGAATAATATGGCACTGAAAAAGTATCAACTGTTCATTAATTCACTTGCTTATCCCTCCAGTCCTTTCTACAAATGATTCTAAATTCCTACCACACCCCAGCCCTGTGCTAGGAACTGTGGCTATGGAGAAGAGTATGCTTTTCACTGCCCCATCAGCCCCTACTATGAGTTCACAGATGCATAGGGGAGATAAACATAAACACATATATCACGGCACAATCATTCCTTGCAGGAGGAAGCCAGATTGCCATGGGAACACCAAACACGAACTAAAGGGCTCAAGAAATTTTCTCAGAGAAGTTGAAAGCACAGCTAAATGTTCCAGGAGGTAAAGGAATTAGGGCATTTTTAGGAGAAGGGCATGCCACATAGGGCAAGGGAATGTAAGAGACTGTTCAAGGAACCCAGAGTTGTTCAATGTTTATATTGTTGATAGGGATGGAGCTGTGGGCTGTGTGTTTGGGAATGGAGAGTTAAGGACTGGAGAGTGATAATTAGCTTAAAGCGTCTCATCAGAGGAGCGGCAGGGGAAAATGCAGAAGACTTGATTTCCTGTCCTTGGGGAAGGACATAAAAACTCAACTGTAAGATTAGTGTGTGTCAGCACCATTTCAGGCTTCATTCTCTGGAATCAGATGATAAGACAGAATGGTAGGTGGGATATAATTTAGGGATGACCATTTGTAAGAGAGCAGGTGAGAAACCAGGACCGGGCAGGAGAAGCTGAACTGTGACACAGGCGTGACAAAGCCATTGCCAAACCCATTAGGAACTCTGGGGTCCATGCAGGAACTTATAAGGATAATCAGAGCTTTACTGCTTTGGACTAACTTGGTTGATAACCTATCATTGGATGTGGGCTGCCCTGGACAGATGTGTCCTTGGACAAGACAGTTCTTGCAGCTAGGGGTAGGGACTATCTGCTGGTCACACTCCCAGTGCCTGGAGCATCAAGGGCCTCTGTGCTGTATAGTTCAGCGGCCACCCCAAACGCTTAGTACAGGGAGCTCCAAAGTTTCTTATTGCTTTCTCAAAACTCCATGAAACTGTCCAGAGTAAGAAACTTAGATTCATGAGAATCCATTGCTCATAGTCAAACAGACTGCTCCTAATGACTTTGTGTCCCCCGCTTCTACCACACTTTCCACTGCTTCTTCTTCTTCTTCTTTTTTTTTTTTTTAACACTTATTTATTATTGAGAGACAGTTAGAGACAGAGTGTGAGCAGGGGAGGGGCAGAGAGAGACAGGGAGACACAGAATCCGAAGCAGTCTCCAGCTCTGGGATGTCAGCACAGGGCTGGGTGTGGGGCTTGAACTCACTAACTGTGAGATCATGACCTGAGCTGAAGTCAGATGCTCAACTGACTGAGCACGCAGGCACCTCACTTCTCACTTCTTGCATATGCAACATAAAAAGCTTTCCTGGTAATGAATTACAAAATTATAAATATTTCCAGGAAGGAGTAAACTCAGCATAGGTTAAGATGATTTGGAAATTTTCAGTGAGGTCAGAGTTTTATTGGGCAAGGAGGAATATATTTGGCTTTCTTTAAACAAAACGCTTCCAAAAATAGTAATGCCATATTATGGATCAAGGGTCATGTAGTCACTCACTCAAGATCAGTATCAAAGCTTGGTAATTACTACCAGGGTCAGAAATACAGGAACCCCAGAGAATAATGTCCAAAGGAACTTTATATTCATTGTTAAACTCATTTAAAAAATCATATTAAAAATAGCAAGAATAAATTCAAAGAACTATTATCAGTTACTCAGAATAGTTAGAACTTCAGTGAAATCTAGTCTACAACGACATTTACTTTTTAGCATACGATTTCCACATAGTTATTTTCTTCAACATTTATCTGCACAGTCTTTTAGCAGGCCTATATATTACACTACAGAACACAGGGTCAAATGGATCATAGACTCACATGTAAGAAAAACAGGAACCCTCCAGAGAGCATAATGATTTGTTCCAGTGAGATGGAGTGGGGCAGGGAGAAGAAGTGTTACGGTGGATTAGCTAATGCTGCTCAATAATTTACCAATCAATTAAAATGCCATTATTATTCTCCTCTGCCACTTAGCTTCTGTGATATTTAAAGGTCACATGGGCGCTATTGGGGAGGACAGCTATTAGCAGATACATGAACATAGCATTTCCAATCTCTGTAACAGGGCGTCAAGGTAATTTGTGTCCTAGTTCAAGTTACACTCATCAGCACACAAGGGCAGATGTTTGACAAATGCAGTATACGAAAGGAAATGAGAAGAAGCAAAAGTACTCACAGGCCTGATGAGGGTATGGATAGCCAG
This sequence comes from Cryptoprocta ferox, assembly GCA_028646485.1. NCBI lineage: Eukaryota > Metazoa > Chordata > Mammalia > Carnivora > Eupleridae > Cryptoprocta > Cryptoprocta ferox. Next base: position 4,010,687 of record CM053578.1, read on the forward strand.
AGAAGCAAAGTGGCACATGATATTATGAGATCTTTTCGACCTTTTCAACTGGGGCCGCCGGACGATTTCTGCCTGGAGGGAATCTTCAGGACCCTCTGCTGAGATGGATTCCGCATCAACATTGGTTAACCAAAAAGTAGCTAGTTGTCTAAGATCATAACAAATTTTAGCTATAATTACAAACAATTTATTAATTCCTAGTTATTTAGTAAATATTGAATTATTTAGTTAATAATTAGTAAGTAAAACATAATAAACGATTATTAATACATAGTTGGCTTTTATTGAGTATTCAATATTTGCTGAGGGTTGTGTTAGATACTTTTCATGCATATCATCTATTGTTATAACAACATAGGTAATAAAGTACATTATCTCCATTTTATAGGAAAGAAAACTGAGAAAGAGATGCTAAGTAGCATGTTTGAAGTCTCATGAGTAATAAGTGACAATGCCCTGGGCTAGTATTTTTAGAAATTCACAGATCCCTTAATGACTTACTTGGTACATTATTTTTATTTTTTCCCCAAATATGTGCTAATTTTTACCAACTGTTTATATTATAAATGACTTCTAGAGAGAAGCTAGATCTTTGATGTATTTGTTTAACAAAATAATCTAATTTTCACCTAGACATGCAACATATGTTTAATAAATGCTCATAGAGAAGACTAATGGATATTTCAATTTGTCCTTTGAAAGGTCAACCAGTGAAAGAAATGATGTCATGTCCCCACATTCATACACTCCTCCTGTTACTTCTTCAGTGTTGATAGAGAATGTTCCTGTGCTAAACTATTACTGAACAGATGGCTTAATTGGAAAGTTTGGGGCTATCTGTGCCTGAACATCCATCTCAACTCTGGTTGACAATATAGTCTGATTATTCATCAAATAGCAAGGCAGCATAACATAGTCACCCATCACTGCTTAGAATTTTGTCTTGACTAAAGGGTCTATCTTCTGGAATTATCTAAGAAACATAACCTTAAATTCCTCTCTTCACTCAGTAAAGAATCACAGGAATGGGGTCTCTGAGCCAAGCACAGTGGGATCAGCCACACTGTTCATGATGAATGAGATACACATCCCTTCAGTGCCCTTATTTTCTAAGTTTCTATTCATTTTCCAACTTTCTCTACCAGGACATTCTATCCACAGGAGGAAAATTGAGAAAGGCATCCATGGGAAAGGCAAAAGCATACCAAAGGCCTGGAATTTTGAAAATGAAATGAAAAATCGGACCAGCTCTACTATTCCAAGACTTTGTGAATTGATGCAAGCCACCTACATAGGCTGAGTCGTAATTTCCTCCTGGAGATAACACCAGCCTTATGGGCGTTGTTTTTAAAAGATTCAATGAGAGAAATGAAAAAGATTTTGTTTGCTTTTCCTTATGCACTGTGGATTCCAAAGATCTTAAACTAGTCAAGTTCCCTTAAGTTACCTCACTTTGCCTCCTTGTCCTCAGTCTCCAATACATATTACTTGTCCCCAATACATATTCCTTCTCCTGTCTCAGAGTCCTTCTCCTGTTTCACCTGCGACCCACAGGTCCAAGAAGATTATAAATGAATTAACAACTCTTGGAGAACAGAGGGAGAAGATTAAAACTCTATGGGATTCTTAAAAAAAATTTATTCTGTTTCTTCTACACATTAATGGAATGCTAAAAGCATCTAATGGAGATTTTCGTCAAGAAATAATTAGATATTTATCATCTTATATTTCATTAATGGAATTGGTTTTCTTATCACAATATTTTAATGGACATTTAAAAATACCCTCATTACACAGCATTTCAAATTGTGGCTGAAATCGTCTGTGTGGAGCGCCTCTGTCATTTTAAGGTGAAGATAGAAACTTGAAAACCATTTGAATTTCTAATTGAAAAATAATTGGGTTTAAAAGAAGGGAATTATGATAATCATTAGGTGTGATAAAATGGGGGTTGATGTTGAATTTTCAATTATGAATATAAAATGTAATCTCAAGAATGTGCTGGAGAGCAAATTTTATGTTCAATGCTTGTGTTTTACAGACCCCCAAAATGACAGCTTATATGAGAGATAAGACAACAGAAGAAGGCTATGGGGATTATGGTAAAATTTTATCATCTAGAAAATTCTAAAGGGTAAAGATGAAGACTTTTTATTGATATTTTTTAAGCCTAATAACCATTGGGATAATTTCTAATGTCAAAGAGATTTGAAGTGAAGCTCTTGAAGGATATTCCTGCCACTTAACACATTCCCATTTCATGGTGTCAGAAAAAAAGATCGCAAGGCTTTCATGTCTTCAGTCTCCCCCTGACCCAGAGAATACTTCTCTCTCCTTCACTTTTCCCAAATAATAGCTTTACTGAAATATAATCCACATCCTCTGAAACTCACCTCCCAGTTGTTTTTTGTTTTTGTTTTTGTTTTTGTATATTTACAGAATTGGGCAAAAAAATATCATTATCTAATTTCAGAAACTTTTATCACCTTCAAAAAGACACCCTGTACCCATTAGCAGTCAATCCCAACTTGCCCCTCCCCATTCTCTGAAAACCACCAATCCATCCTGTTTCTATGGATTTGCCTAGTCTGGCCATTTAGTATAAATGGAATCATACAATACAGAGTTTTTTATATCTGGCTTCTTCCCTGTAGCATAATGTTCTCAAGGATTATTTATGTTGTGGTATGTATCAGTATTTTATTTCTTCTGTTTGTTTTCAGTCTAGTTGACACACGATGTTACATTAGTTTCAGGTGTACAACATACATTGATTCAACAACTTTATACCTTCTGCTATGCCGTCTTTTTTATTTTAGTCATCATGGGTGTGAAGAAGTATTTCATTGGGATTTTGATTTGCATTTCCCTGACTAATGATATTGAGCATCTTTTCCTGAGATTATTGGTCATTTGTACATGTTCTTTGAAGAAATATCTATTCAAGTCCTTTGCCTATATTTAAACTGGATTATTTGCGAAAGTTCTTTGTTCTGGAAACTTGTATGATTTGTAAATAGTTCCTCGCAGTCTGTAAATTGACTTTACAATTTGACTATTTTTTGATGGTACAGCACAAAATTTTTAAATTTTAATGAGGTTCAACTTACCTATGTTTTCTTTGGTAAATATACTCTTAGAGTTGCATCTTAAGGGTCCATAACCTAATCCAACATCCCAACATTCTGCAGCTCTGCTTCTTTTCCTAAGAGTTTTTTAGTTTTGCACTTGCGTTTATTTCTATGAACCGTGTTGTTGTTTTGCATATGATATAAGGTAAGAGTTGAACTCTATTCATTTATACACAAACATCCAGTTGTCTCAGTACCATTTCATAAAAAGACATTTCATTGTCCTGACACCCTTATTGAAAATCAATTGCCATAAACTTAAGAGTTTATTTATTTTTGGACTCTCAATTATATTCTATTGATCTACATATCTAGCCTCATGCCAGTACCACATTGCCTTGGTTACTATAGCTTTATAAGTTTTTAAATTGGGAAATATGGATCATCCAAACTTTGTCCTTCTTTTATAGAGATTGTTCTAGCTATTTTGGGTCCATTGTATTCCCATATGAATTTTTCATATGAATTTTCATATGAATATATTACTTTCTGAACAAGCCTCAGCCAAGATTTTGATAGGGAATATGTATGTTGAATCTGTAGATTAGTTTTGGAGCACGGACATCTCAACAGTATTTATATTTTTCTTCCAAAAACATAGATGTCTTTCCACTTATTTAAGACTTTTTAAACTTATGTCAACAATATTTTTTTAGTTTTTATTATACAAATCTTGTATTTATCTTGTTAAACATATTCCTTAGTACTTTATCCATTTGGATATATCATAAATGTAATTGTTTTCTTAATTTATTTTTTTGGATTGTTCATTGCTTAGGTATAGAAATACAGTTGATTTTTTTTTTTTATTTTTTATTCTGCAACCTTGATGCACTCTGTTATTGGTTCTAATAATATGTTTTCTGGATTCATTAACATTTTCTGTATACAAATTCTTCTCTTTTATGTAGACATATGTACATGTCAAGATAGTTTACATTCTCCTTTCCAATTTAGCCAATTGGAAATTAGCTCTTACTACAACTTCCAGTAGAATGTTGACCAGAAGTGGTGAGAGTAGACAACCTTGCCTTATTCCAGGTATGGGTCAGCTTTTTCTATGTCATTGCATGTCTCATAACTTTTGTTGAAAAATAAACATTTAACTAAAATAATTTGGCAAATCTGTAAATCCTATTTCCTCCCTCCCTCCAGATTATGTTGTCATTGCTGCTGTTTTCTATTTAGGGACTTTTAAAGAAAGTTTTTATTTATTTTTAGCCTTTGGGAGAGAGAGAGAGTGTGTGTGTGTGCATGCTTTTGTGCGTACATTTGTGGGGGTCATAGAAGGAGGGGCAGAGAGGAGGGAAAGAGAATCCCAAGCACCCTTCATGCTGTCAGCACAGAGCCTGGTGTGGGGCTTGATCTCAGAACCACAAGATCATGACCTGAGCAGAAATCAAGTCAGATGCTTAACCGACTGAGCCACCCAGGCACCCCAATTATTTAGTGACTTTTGAATTAATTCTGTAAAGTTTATATTGTTTTTCACGTGTGATTCCAGGTTCTGCTCAGTTATCTTAAGGTCAGTAAATTAACGGGTAGAGATTTCATTAAATACCTGAACCAACAAATCTCGTAGCTTTGCTGAGGGCCTTTGTGCTCACATTAAGCCTTCTTCAACACTCTGGTGGCATACAACTCTGCCTTCAGTCTTCACTCCCTGCTTGCACAGAACCTCCAGGTCACTCAGTGGTGAGAGCTAGGGCTCTTCTGCATGCATGCACACAGCCGTGAGCATGCACACCATCCTATGCATGTTCCTGTTCTTCTAGACTCCCAGGAATATCTCAGAATTTTTCAAGTCCACTATGGACATGTGACTCCCCAGCTTTCCTTTAAGTTTTTTGGTCATCCTTTTATTTTCTTTAATTTTTATCATGACCTCAGATCATTGTCATATGAAACAATTGCAAGCTGTGTTTTGAAAAAAGAATGTCCTCTGGAAATAGCTGTTCCCTCTGAGTAAGTTCAGAGTCAGGACATTCACAGAAAAATCTTAAGTAGGGAGTTTCTAGGGAGCTACCAGATAGGTTAAATAATGATAATTTGCCAGGAATTATATTTCTTTTGGAGTTCCAAGTCTTTTCTTCTCATTGCAGTTATTCCCAGGCTGCTGGTTTCCAGAGCTACTCTGATTAAGAAGCTGTTGGTTCTCAAACTGACCATGGAACTGGGATGAAGGGGCTGGGAATATAATGAGCTAACACACCAACAGCCTTGCTGTTCTTACTGAGATTCAGTCACTTTTTAAAACATAAATGTTACCCAGATTATTTTATACTTCTGTTAATTTCCAGATCTCTGAAAAAGTTTATTTTAACAAATTTTCCAATGTTTTTGTTACTTTCATGGATGATCAAGAGTTTGGCGATTCTTACCCCACCATTTCAGAATTGCTTCTCTACCAACCAAGTTTTTAACATCATGTGATCTACATTCTGCATTAGCTTTCCTCTCTCTCCTGTAAGGACTTATGTGAGATCATGTCTTTCCTGGGTGAAATACTGGACGCATGAAAAGTAGTGTGCATGGAGAAAATGCTGGATGAAGAAATCTCTAGGGTTGCTGGAGAACAGTTTTTTGAAGAAAGTCTCAAAAGTCAGATATTTTAATAAAGATGTCAAGTCTTGAACACATCCTCTGAAATGCAGTCTGAAAAATCTTTACTTCCTGTCTCTTTGGTTAATAGCACCAGGTATTCACAGTAGGATAAGAGTTGCAATGTTGATGGAAACTTGTCAATATGTAGAACATCTTGAGTGAACATTGTAATGATATTCACAAAACCTCACTGAAAGGTTTTCTCTATATTTTTGACTTGATTCTGCATCCAGTCACCTTGTAGGTACCAACGCCATCAAGAGGCCAGTAAAAGTTGCTGATATCTGGAAGGCAAATAAATCTTAAGAACTCCATGGGGTTGCTAAAGGGTCATATCATTAACCAAGAAAAGAGTACCTTTTCAATGTGGGCCATTGAAGTTCCATGACAGAGAAAAGCTTGGGCTTCTGCTGCTCACCAGCTATGTGACCCTGGAGCACGGCTTGCATTTTTCTGGGCCTCGGGATCACTATTTGCACAATGACTGTCTGGCCAAGCTTCTAAAATTTTTTATCATACTGCTATTTTTATCATGAGCTTCTTGTTATAACACTGGTATATATCGAAAAGAAGCTAAAAAGTCCATCAGAGTTTCTGATAACCATGGGACAACTGTTAGGGAAAATTCGATGGCACTTGCTTGAGATGCCAAGGGAGACTTTGTTCAGGACCATCCTGACAGGTATAGAGACCACTGCAGTGGGATCTTATAGTGGGGGACAGATTTGGCTCAACCCTGAATACAGCGTGGGCAAGTAGAAATTTTAACCAAGAAGTAGGGTAGAAGGCAGTGGATGGAAAATTTGTAAGAGGAGACAACAGGGACAACAAGGTTTCTGGCTAAATTGACTCCACAAGGTTCTTGCTGAAGATAGGTCAGGGTGTTAAAATTTACTTGTGGGAAGGTGGAGGATGAGGGACCTGATGAGATACTGAGGGTGGGGGTAGTGGTTAGGGTTCTTGCCCAAACTGGATTTTACAAGGAAGTGTAGAGATGAACTAAGAGAAGAGAAATCTGACATTCCAATGTTTAGCCCAGTGAATAGTCGTTGTCACAGCCTCTACATTCCTGGTGCCTGGGACACCCAGAGAAGAGGACATTGATCTTCCACATTACTGACCTTCTGCTTCTCAGCATGAAAACTATTCTCAGGGTGAAAACTATTATCAACACTACATTTCTGATCCGGTGATGAGGTTGCATTGTTTGTGTCAAAAGAACTCTCTTCTCCCTCAAGATCCTCAATCTTGATCTTCCTTGAAAATCTTTCACTCTAAAAGCTTTGGCAACACATCATTTGGAGGTCCCCTTTCCTGTCTTGATCTGTGTTACTTGGGGGCTTTGTATTCCCACCACTGTCATTCTTAATGGTCACATTTTCTTCTGGTCAGGTTAAGTTCTCCTGATTTATTTTTGAAAAAAAAATTTTAACATTTATTTATTTTTGAGAGACAGAGAGACAGAGCATGAGCAGGGAAAGGGCAGAGAGAGAGGGAGACGCAGAATCCGAAGCAGGCTCCAGGCTCTCAACTGTCAGCACAGAGCCTGATGCAGAGCTCGAACTCAAGAACCGTGAGATCATGACCTGAGCTGAAGTAGGATGCTTAACTGGCTGAGCCACCCAGGCGCCCCTGAGTTCTCCTGATTTAAACCAGCTGCTGTGTTGGAGCCCTGTCATGTGCCTGTATCCAGCTCCCACACCCCAGGTGGGTGCCTTGCAGGACTTCAGACTCAGCCTGTTTTGGCAGAACTGTCACTTCTCCATCCCCATCTGTATCCGTTCTTGTCTCAGAGACTTACCATTCATCCAGTCATGAGCCAGAAGTCTACAACTTGTCTTGGACTCCTTCATCTCCTTTCATCCATCTAGGTCAAGAAATCTGAGCCCCAATCTTACTCCTGAATGCTTCTTAAATCAATGTCATCTTATTTTGTCTACTAATTTTTTTTTAACCCAGCATGAAGCGTTCTAAAATATAAATCTGACCATGTCACTCCCCTGGTGAAAATCACCAACAACAGGTAAAATTTATGTACTTAGGCTTCTCCTAGTTGGCGCCAGCCACTCTGTTCTCACCCACTCTCATGACCTGTTGAACAATAAAATGTGGCTGAGACAGGCGCTATTTATGGAGTGGTTTTATTGCTATGGACTATAAGGTGATGGACAGTAGGGATGTGTTTCCTGAGGAAACCACATTTGCGCTCAAATCTGTTGGCTGAGTAGAAGCAAAATAAGTAAGGTGTAGAAAGTAGTGTGCAGGGGCAAAGTAGCATTCTTAATAAAAGGAACAACATATGCAAAGATCCTATGGCAGGAGGGAGTTCAGTTTTTTTGAAAAACCATGGGAAGACTAGTGTGACTGGAGTCAAAAATTGAGGAAAAGAATGCCATCAAAGAAAGCTGCTTCTAAACTCAGAAGTTTATTGTTGTTGTTATAAATTTAAGTCATGAAATAAGAAGACACCACACAAAAACTGAAATTCAATCCAATTCTTCTGGTTCAAAATGAAGGCAGTGCAGTAATACCCCAACAGTCATATTGCAATATTTATGTACTCCCTTATTCCATCATTTATTTGGATAATGGGTCAATAGCAGTCCATATAAAGGAAGCAGATATGTCAATTACACATGAGGGAAAAGGAATATGATCACATTTTATGTGGTTAGGAAAAGTTTGGGTTTTAGCAAACACACATATACAAATAAAAATAATAAATATAAGGTACCTAAGTAGCCAACCAGTTCAGGCTTTCATACCAAAACCATGCAGGATGCTTGAGAAAAGCAATTATATTTTCCTTTAGGGTGCTCCTCAAAGTGGAGAGCACATCTGGGGTATGCTACACTATGGTCTCCAGTCAAGGTTGAATGGAGTGGGGCAAAGTCTCCCAAACTACATTTATTTTCATAAAAATGTCAACTGAAAATAAGCTCCAGTGATAAATCTATTTTCATATTCTATTATAAGTGGAAAACAGCCAGTTTCACATCTTGTACAAACATTTTCAATCACCTTTTATGGCCATGTAGTTGCCTTGTTTGGCAATTAAAAAATTAAAACATGTCGATTCCAATAATAATCCGTGAGTATTGGCGTCAAGATTTTTTATGGTGCCGAATTTCATTCGGGGCTGAGCAGAGGCAGGTGGCTGTGGTCTAAAGGTCACAGAATGCTGCATCTCCTCAAGCTGCACTTTAAAAGCATTACTGAAAATGTATTCTATTTAAATAGCTATTTGGATAATTAGATACGTCCAATCAGTAGGAGAAAACCACAAAAACAATCATTTGATGAGAAAATGCTCACATTTAAAATGCACTGGTGTCAGAAAAAAAGAGAATGATTTTATTTTCAAAGCAACTGGAGTTTAGGGAAAAGTGCTGAAAAATCAATTTATTTTCAAAGGAATGGGCGAGACTGATTATGCATTTGTTAGTTCCATCGGCACTGTTTGGATACAATATAGATGCATTGATTTTCATGCATATGCGATACGTCTTTTTCTTCCTCAGAAAATATGGTGTTCACAAGGAAGAGATGAGATTTTTTTGATGGTTAAAATAATAAATTCAACTTTCTGTCTTTGTCTTTTTAAGTTATTTTTCTTCTGAGCTTAATAAATTATTTGTGATTTATTATGGGGAACACTTGTCCAAGATAATTAATTCCAACAGAGGGTCAGACCTCAAACCCCTCATTTACAGCTTTATCCTTAGAGGCAGTTTTGGGAATGGAAACAAAGAAGTCACTGCACAGACAGGCTTTTTTTTTTTTTTTTTTTTTTTTTTTTTTTTTTTTTATGGAGGGTCAGACTGGGAGAGTGTTGAACATTCTGATTCTACAGAGAAAGGGGAGATTGTTTGGTTCCCTCCATATTCTGTTTTGATGCATTCCAAGAACACCTGGCACCCTCCTTGTACTCATCCCCAGACCTCTAAGTGCCCTGGATTATATCCCCATCTCGAAGAACATTTGACTTATCTTGTAAAATTCTTATCTTGGGAGCCTCATGTTGGCTTGTCTAGTCATTATCAGGTGTACCTATGAAGCAGAGTTGCCTAGGAATTAGTTTAAAATGAATATCCCATGATGACATTTAATACCTAACAAATAAGAATTTAATAGGAGTGGGGGAGAGGACAAGGTTTCAAGTAGGGTCTCAGAAACTGCTTTTTGAAAACCTTCAGTTGCTTATAACATAATTTGCTTTTGGGTTTCAGGATTTCGGTGGACTTGTTAGATGAAAAAGGGGTCCCTAGAAACCTTACATTTGCTAAAATATTGGTTTAACTGTTTATTGAGAGAGAGAGAGAGAGAGAGAGAGAGAGAGAGAGAGAGAGAGGAGAGCATGAATGAGGGAAGGGCAGAGAGAGAAAGGAAGAGAGAATCCCAAGCAGGGTCTGTGCTGTCAGTGCAAAGCTTGATGCAGGGATGGATCCCATGAATTGTGAGATCACAACCTCAGCCAAAGTCAAGAGTCTGACACTTAACCAACTGAACCACGCAGGTGCTCCTAAAATTTATTTTATAGGCTTTATTCAGCTAATGTTTACTTAAAAAGCCCCTAGGGAGTGGGAAAAATTATGGTCACTTGATTCAATATAATTTCTTTATGTTGGTTTACCCACTCCTCAAACACTACCACTATGTATGTAAATTAGAAGATAACAGGGTTCTTTGTAGAGATTCTGACATATTAAGAAATGCTTTTGTTTGGTTACCATTGAGAGTTTTAAAGATCCTGGCATCTCTAGTCACACAAGAAAAATTTCCCCTTCCCTGTGTCCTACAGTTGAGAATGTATAGGTTGTGGGTTTGCAAATTCATGGCTAGAAACAATTTGGGCTGGAGACAGTTGCTATCAAATATTTTAATAACATGCAAAGAGATTTCTTAAATGCTTTTTGTCATTTGGCATTCACAGTAAATCTATAAGGTGGACTTCTTTTGTATTCTTATTATTTGAATGTCAGGATGTTTTTCTAATACTACTTAAAATATCAAACTGACTGTAGCTACTTCTACCTACTTGTGATTAAAATGTCCTGTGTGACATAATACACATCAGTGGGAAAATAAATTTGGGCTACTCCCTTCTACATACAGGGATTAATGAGATTGAGTTTTGAAAGCTCCTATGTGCTGCTCATGACTGAGCCTAAAAAAAGAGGCATACCCTGGAGTCTGAAGTGTATAGAGATAGATCTACAAGTAAGAGAGTAATCAAGTGTTTTTCTCAGCAGCCACCATTTTTTGCTGCATCATCCTATTTACAGATGATATGATTATTCATGTAGAAAATCCTAAAGAATCTACAAAAAACTCCTAGAACTAAGATGTGAGTTCAGCAAGGTCACAAAATACAAGGTCAACACAAAATAATCAATTTTATTTCTATATACTAATAATGAATGTGGGGAAACCAAAATTAAAAACACAGTATCATTTATAATAACTCTAATGAAAATGAGGTGCCTAGATATACACTTAGTAAAAACATGCTGATGATCAGTACACTGAAAATGACAAAATCCTGTTGAAAAAATCAAAAAAGACCTAAATAAAGGGAGAGACATAACATGTTCATGGATTGGAAGACTCAACATAGTAAAGATGTCAACTCTTTTTTTAAGTGATTTGCGTGTTTAATCCACTTCCTCTGAAAATCTCAGGAAGTAATTTTGTAGACATAGACAAGCTTATCGTAGAATTGATATGGAAGAGTAAAAACCCTAAATAGCTCAAAAAATCATGAAAGAATAATAAAGTGGAGAGAATCAGTCCACCCAACATTAAGGCCTATCCTATAGCTAAAATGATCAAAAGTGTGGTGTTGGTGGGGAGACAGGCACATAGATCAGTGGAACTGAATAAAGAACCAGAAATAGGCCCACACAAATACATCCCACTGGTTTTTGATAAAGGTGCAAAAGGAACCAATGGAAGAATACTCTTTACAGAAAATAGTGCTGAAACAATAGGACATCTATGGCTCAGAAGTGAACCTTAACTTAAATATCAGACCTTATACAAAAATTAACTAAAGGTGGATTATGGACTCAAATATAAAATGTTATACTATGTAACTTTTAGACAAAACCCAGGAGAAAATCTTCAGTATCTAGGTGGAAGCAAAGGGTTCTTACTTAGCCTTGACACCAAACACACAATCCCTAAAGGAAAATTAATAAAATTGGAAATACAAAGTTAAAAGCATTTGCTCTGTGAACAATCCTGATCAAGGGAGGAAAATATTTACACATGGCATATCTGACAAGGGGCCCATATAGAATATAGCATACAAATCTCAAGCTCAACAGTAAAAATTCAAACAATCTGATAGTGGGCAAAAGACATGAATAGACATTTCACAAAAGAGGCTGTACAGATGGCAAATAAGCAAATGAAGAAGGGTTCAACCTCTTTGGATATCAGGGAAAATGCTTTTTAAATCCCAAATGAGATAACATTACACACCTACCAGAATGGCTAAAGCAAACAGTGCCAACACCAAATGCTAGAGAGGATGTGGACAAAGTCCATTACTAGTGCGTTGTGCATGGGAGTAGGAATGGCTCAGCTGGTCTGGAAGCGTTTGGTAGTTTCTTGTACAACTAAACACACAACTGCTGTACGTCCCAGGAATTGCACACTTGGTCATTTATGCAAGAGGAGTTAAACTATATCTACCCAAAAGCTTATGCAAAAATGTTCATAGTAACATTACTCAAAATAGCCCCAAACTGGAAAAAAACCAACTGTATTTTAATAAGTAGACACTTAAACAAATCATGGTCCATGTATGTCATGGAATACTACCCAGCAATAGAAAAGAAGGAACTATAATGCACAGAACAACTTGTATTGATCTCCAGGGAATCCGTGTGAAACGCCAACCCCAAATGTTTACATACTGTATGGTCCCATTTATATAAATTTAAAAAAACAAAATTGTAGACATTGAAAACAGATTAGTTGTTGCCAGGGGTTAATAACAGCAGGGGAGTGCAAATGTAGAAGTGCTAATGGAATCGTTCTTTATCTTGACTGTGAAAATGCCGACGTCCTGGTTGCGCCATTGTGATTCAGTTTTGCAGGACATTCCTGTTTGGGAAAACTGAGAAATGGCTAAAGGAGACATCTGAGATGCCTCGATTTCATTTCTCATACCCGTATACTCATCTATATTAACCCCAAATAAATTGTTAATTAAAAACAAAAGAGGAAGAAGAGTTGATTGTCCATGGTCACATCATCAATCTTCAGCCATTTTCTATGGCTGTGAGTGGCTTTTCTGAAATCCTCAGTTCCCTTTTGTAAAAACGATAACAATATTAACCATCTCTATCATTTATCGAGGTTTGCTATGAGCCATGTGGTTTCTACACATTCTTCCTAAACAGCACAGGAAGCCCTAAACATCACAAAGCTCTAAGGCACATAGGGTTGTCAGTACTTACAAATGCTAAGTCAGTTGCCCAAAGTCACAGGGCTGGTAAATGCCACACTAGCAATGAGTCCCAGTCTGTCTGTGTCTGAAACACATGACCTCATCCTCCCAGGTCAGCCTGACCTCAGAGCCAGTGCAGATGTGGGTCACTGTCCTCATGCCAGACCAGGCATCCCCTTGCAGGCATCAGCCATGTGGTCCATTAGGAAGACACCAGTGTGACTTTCAAGGTAGATGAACTCATAAAGCATTCAGGATGTCAGGCTGGAGTCCCTGCCTTGTTTGGAAAGCACAAGATAAATTTCAGCAGGCTACGGTTTGTTTGAGGACGCTGGGAATAATCTAATCTGCTATTTCAAATATAATTTAGATTTAAGAGGTGTTTTACTGTTCTATTTCTAGAGTGCCTGAGGATCCAGCTGAGTGTATTACACATCACATTAGATTAAGGTCAATTAACAACATTGCCAGGGATTTTTCCCTTTCATAATGAGATGGAGCTGCAAATTTGTGATTAAAATCCTGTATGTTCATACAGACGAACAGAGAAATTTTAGACAAGCTCCAATTATGACTAAGGCTGCAGCTTGGGGTCTGGTGGGTCATGCCATGTCATAACTCCCTGCACTTTCTGATCAGCATTTATTGAATAGCTTTGCACTTGGAGTCCAGTTGGCCAGAGGTGACTATTGTGCTGAGTGTCACATTTTGGATTTAAATGTGTTGAAAGCAGCAGAGTTCACGTGGAAAAAATGTCATTGTCCACAGTGCTGTTAATTGTACATGTGTGCTCCCTGTCAGGGTAAGGAAGGAGGAAGCCACAGGGGTGCACTCGATGGGGGAGGGAGTGGCAGAGACAAGAAATTAGGGAGGTGATGCCATCAAGAAGGAAGATGGAGACAGACCTGGATGTGGATACTGACTCTGTCACTTATAAATTATGTGAAATTGGGCAAGTCACTTAACCCGTCTGAGCTTCCCTTTCTCAGCTGTATGGTGGTGATGACACTTTGTTTCTTCCAAGATTCTCCTGCAGGTGGGGCGCCTGGGTGGTTCAATCTGTTAAGCGTTTGACTCTTGATTTTGGCTTAGGTCATGGTCTCATGGTTCATGAGTTCGAGTCCTCAGTCTGGCTCTACGCTGACAGCATGGAGCCTGCTTAGGATTCTCTCTCTCCCTCTCTCTCTGCCCCTCTGCTGCTTGCACTCTCTCTCAAATTAAATAAACTCAAAAAAATATTCTCTTGCAGATGAAGTGAGATGAAATATCTAAGCAGCTTGTACATGTAGGGGCTTAATAAGTGGCAGACATTATAAGAACAGAAAGTTACAAACAATTTCAGTGTCAAAGGGAACAGTGATTGTCACCTAGCTCACCCATCCCTCATTTCGACTCAGCAGGGAAGTGGGGGTACCTTTTATTATAGATGGTTGCTATTCTCTGTGATTGATTGAAAATGTTATCTAAAATTAATTCATTCAGAAAACATTGACTGAATACAGATTATTGTAAAATGGACAACAGTTACTAACTTCAAGTTCTGAGAGTGAAGCAAATCCTACATGGCTCACAGACCGAAACAAGCCCATGAGGTACACACAAGCATCCAGGTCTCCTAACATACTTAGAAGGTGTTTGTAAGCATGCCTGTGATAGGGAAAATCTGCCGTAAGATGGGCAACAGGACAAATAGGAAACACCTGTCCCTGATGAATGAGGAATGCGGAAGTAACAGGTTATAAATTGTTCCCTCTGCTAATGCTCTGGGCTCAGACCTCTGGAGAATGACCTCCTCTGAGCCCACCGGTGTAAAATAAACATCCTCCCTTTTGAGATCTCCAAGTGCCGCTTGGTTCTTCCACCGGGTGATCCAGACCACATTCCGCAACAGCTGCTGTAGAGAGTTACTTGAGCTCTCTGAGCCTCAGTTTCCCTGGCTGCAAAGTGGGTAGAATGCTGCCAGAATGTTTGTGAGGACTGAGGGGTAGTTAATATATTGTATTAGAGAGTGGTCAGAGAGTAACCCCCAAATAATTAGTGGCTATGGGAGTGATGATGAAGAAGCCCGAGCAGTAGCAGTTTCATGGCTGCAGGTGAGACATCTTGGGGAAATCTCTTCATATGCCTGGATTTTGCCTCATCAAAGATCACATCAGCCTCCCACAGAACACTCCACCCATGCTACTCACAGATTTGGGTTGGTTTTGGCTCCAGTCTTGGCATGTGCTTATTGATTTGGCTCTTTAATTTCACAGTTCCCAGCTTTGATTATCAGAAGACTGTCGTCCATGTCCCAGAAGCCCCGTTTTCCACTGGGTGGTTGCTGTTGCTGGATCATATTGATTGTAGGGAGCTAATTTTAAGTGATCAGGAATTTTGAAAGCCATTTTTGTAAAGCGCTGGTATCTTGAAATTGGCTGTAATAAGGAATTTACACCATGGCACTCTTCAGACACTACAAATCAGGCTTCCCCTCTGACGGCCAGTTGGTAAGGCTTTGCCAGCACACCACTGGTTTAGGTTCACTCTTTGTCAGTTTAGCCATGGTTTATAACTTTGCCTCACATACACATATCCAAGTGCATATGCACAACCATTTCCATTTGCATTTGCATTGAGGAATTTGGGGTTAAAATTGCCTTATTCATTGTTAAGACTCATGGACTCTAAACACCAGCTGAGGTGCTCTGTTGGTCCCAAGAACAACTTTGGGGGCCGAGGGCACTGATAGGAATATTGTTTGCCATAAGGAAAAAAAATGAAAGTAAATGTTAAGCCAGTTGGAAACTATGCCATGCAGTGATCCTCAGGGACTCCCTCCACACAACATCTCTTGTCTCCAAACCTCCTACCTCTGTATTTCAGACTCTACCCCTTGTTCCCTCCCTCCTCGTCAGATGTTGTATGATTAGGCACTTGCAGTATACTTCCATTTACACATTGCCTTTCCCAGTATGCTTGGGACAGTCTATAACCCCCCAAGCCACGTGAGGCTGATCAGTGTCCCAGTTGCATCAGTGATGAAGCCATGGGTGGGGGGGTCTTATAGGACAGTCCAGTTAGTATCTAAGCACTGTGAGTGGCAGGCCACATTCCCATCCCTATCTATTGTTGGCTGGGAACAACAGCCAGGGGAATGGTCATGAAAACATGGTTTGAAAAATGGGGAGGATCCAGTCATGGAGAACAGCCTGATTCCATGTAAATGCACTTGAATTTTGTCTGGGTGGAAAAGAAGAACTGGTTAAAGGTGTTTGGCACGGGCTTTGAGATTTGTGTTTTAGAAAGATTGGAGGTTTTAAAGGATTGCTTTGATGAAAGCAGAGAATAGACCAAATCCCAGAAAACTGGAAGGCAGAATTTTGATTGCATCAACAGAATATGAGGCCCTGGATTAAAACCTGAGGCTATTAAGATGAAGAGCAGGTGGATTTTAGAGGGTTTGTTTTCTTTGCTTGTTTTTGGACAGACTACTAAAATCTCTCTTGAGATTTAATCTGTTTTCCAAGTCCCCAAAGCCTTGTTGTAAAATAGTTGCTTATCAGTCTATAAATCAGTGAATTTAATTCCATTACCTTCTGCTTAATTATTGCAGCTCTGGTGAACTATGTTTCCTTCTATGAAACTCTTACAGAAGTGAAAGGCACGTGATGTCATAGAGTTGAAAAATTGTGAGCAGAGGCTGTATTTACATGGTACATCTTTACTAGGACCTGATATCCAGTTAATTATCTTATTCATTGTCATCACATCACTTCGAGACAGGGACAAAGAAAATATCATTATCCTTTTTCACAGATGAAAAAAACTAAGGCCTAAGCAAGCTGACTTCATGGTGCTTCTGAAATGGATGCAAATGATTTCTATTCCAGGGAAACCCAAGGGAAAGAGAAAAGTAATTGACTAAGCTTTAGAGTAATCATTTAGGAAAACCAAAAACTGAAATAAATGATAAAGATAAACAGTGTCATACATCCTAATTAATCCTATCGCTTCTTTAGAAAGAGCCACATAAACTGCAGGAGTAGGCTCTGCAGCTTAACACATCACACATGCAGCAAAAAGCCACCAGGGCATCACCAACAAGATGGAGATGATAGGCAGACCTGCTAAACTCAGTTCTTAGCAGGGAGGAAGGCCCTCAAGCTGTGCTATTTATTCAGCAATTTTTGTTTGTCTTAATGAGCAAACATATATATGTAGATATATGCATGTATATGTGTGCACATATATGTAGATATGTATATGTAAACATATCTGCATATGTTTGTATATGTATGTAAATATCTTCATATTTATGTGTGTATATGTGTATATATACACACACAATTTCACATAACTATATTATCATGATCATCTCGTAATAGAGATGGGACTTGTATAGCTTTAATTGTTTTCTTCAAACTTTATGCTTGCCTACTTATTTACTCTTCTTCTAGTCTTTACCAGAAGATCTACTTTGTCAGAAAACCAAATTTATAGCCTAAAAATGGTCAAATTAATATAGTCTCCCATACTTTGTATGTATTGATACAATGTATTATATACCTATATATACACACACAGGATTCTTCTGCCCAGTATCATTGTTTATTCCATAAAAATGACATCTTATGCATACTTTTTTCTTAATCTTATAGAAATCCTTCCAAGTCAAACGCTGTAATTCTAATTTATCCTTTTTGTGTCTTAACCTTCATGCTATAGATACACAATATTTTCTTCAAATATTCTCTACTGATGGAGTCCTTTGGTGCACTGAAGTTTTTATTTCTATAGGACAGATTCTCAAAGCTGTATTTTCTGAGTCAAAGAGAATCTGCATTTTTAATTTTTAGAGTCTTACAAACTGTATCTCAAAGTAGTAACATTACTGTAGCAATGTGAGCAATCATCCCTTTTAAAAAGAAAAAATGCTAGATTGATAAATGTAAAGAAATATTCATTGTTACTTTAATTTGCATTTCACTCATAACTACTATGTTTGAGCATCTTTTCACATTTGGTTATTAGGATTTGCTCCTGTGTAAGTAGCCTTATCTAAATCTTCTAAATCTATGCCCATTTCTTACTTCAATAATTTGTTTTCTTCTTGTAAATTTGTAAAAGATCTTTGTATTAAAAGGACCTTTGTCATTAATAATGGGCATCTACATATTATCTTCATAGCAAATACTTTCCCAAGTATTTATGCTGTCTTTTGTGTTTTGACTTATCTCTTGCCATAAATATTATATTTTATATAACTTCGGTAGGTTCACATATACTTTTTCTTGAGAATGTCCATAGACTCTCTCAAACTTTCTTGCATTTTTTACATATAAGTCTTTAATACATTTGGTATTTATTTTTAACATGATGCAAAAAGGAAGTCCAGCTTTATATTCTTCCAGATGGATAGACAGCTGTGCCTGTACCACTTACTAAATAATCCACCCTTTTGTCATCGAATTAAAATGCCATCTTTGCCATTTATAACATTCTGGCATACGAGGTAATCTGTTACCTTATTCTCTCTTCTATCTCACAGATCTATTTGTTTACTCCTAGGCCAAACCACAGCCATATAATCCCAGTAGCTCTGCACAAGCAATTCAAAATTCATAAGAAATTTCAAAAGGTCCTTATCTATTCTCAAGACTTTCCACTTTCATATAATGCTTCAAGTGCTTTTATTCAATGTCTCCATAAATTATTGAAATTCTAATTGAAATTTTATTGTATTTTTGGGGAAGCATTGTGTTCTGGTATATGTTATATATCAGTGTCTATCTATCCAATGATATGAATCTTATAATACACTTTTTTTCAATCTTATTTGGTACCTTGACTTTGAGCACCTGTGTCCTCAGCAGCTGGGAAAAGCAGACAGACAACAGTAGGCAGCAGAGAAGTCGACAGTGCGACCGGGTCACTGACTTCCAAGATTCTCCTCCTCACCTTCTTTGCCTGGCCCCCACGAATCCCTCTGAGACATCATTTGCCTGTTTTCTCTTACATTATTTCCACATCCTTCTGTTCCTGTGCCACAGGAAACTTCATTTGCTGGCAGCTCATGCCCTCTGGCTCCCTGCTGCATTCATTCAATAGGAGATAACAACGAAACATTTGAAGACAGAAGAAGTGAAGAGAGAGGCTATTTCTATGTGATTTTTTCCTCTGCTTCCACCAGCATCCCTAGAAGCCATTTATGGAAAGTTTCCAACTGCCAGTAGGCAGTCTCTGCCATGGCTTTAGCTCCTGGGGACAACCTTGGCTTTTAACCCTGCTGGTGCCCTGTCCTTCCTAATCCCCTCCAACCCTAGCATATGAGGGCATGCTTGCTGTTTCTAAATCGAGAATTCCTTCACTGTTCTCTATATAGCTTTCTAATCCTACCAGCCCTCAGTAACTAATTCTCTGCATTAAATTATTTCTGTTTGAAACACCTAGAGCATTTCATTTGCACTTTCCTGTTGGAATTATGACAAATACTTTACAAACATATTTCTTGTCACTCACTACCTAATACCTTTCCCCTTTCTTGGAACACATCAAAAACTGAGATTTTTTTTTACCTTTTGCACTTTTTCCTTTGGGTAGTAGACTCCTTCTGAGCGGATTCTGCAATTACAGGTGCACCTACCTCTCTGTACTCTTTGTGCCTCCAAAAATCACTCTCCAAACTCGTTGTTGAAACATCTGAGGACAACAAGCATGCAGTGTTTAGTTTCCCAGTGTGTGTGAGGTGATTCACTGTGTGGTAACTGTAGGTTCTCTGTCTATGTTGGGGAAAAGAGAAGGTGGGAAGGAAGGATCCTGGTAAAAGGGCCTCTTTTCATGCTACAGGGGAAAAAGGAAATCTCACAGACCACTAGGGATAACTAGATTTGGGGCATGATAGCGTCATTTAGAATAATGCTTTAATGGGAATAAATAACTTTATTTTTAATGCATTTTAAGGTGATTTTGTTGAGAGAGAGAAAATGAGAGAGACAGAGAGGGAGTTGGGGAGGGCTAGAGAAAGGGAGAGAGAATCTGTCAGCACAGAGCCTGACATGGGGCTCCAACTCACAAAACAATGAGATCATGACCTAAGCTGGAATCAAGAGTCAGACCTACTAAGCCAGCCAGCTGACCAAGGATAAACAACTTTGAATAAAGTGAAATGTGGTTAATGTGAATTAATACTAAGTCAGTATACTAAAGTTTCCGAACCTCAATTTCTTCACTTTACAAGGGTAGTACTAATATCTATTGTGTAGTGTTATGAATTTAAAACATGATTATATATGTATAAAAATCTAAGAGTAAGTCTATAATTTACACATTTAAAAGTCACTTGCCTAGAGTCACTGAGTGCAATAAGGCTAGTAATAATAATAATAATAGCATACAGTTTGGAAAGCAAAAAGTGAAATTGCCTTTACTTGTAGTCTACATAGAAAATCTTATCTATTAAAAGTTACTAGAAATACTAAGTGACTTCGGCAGGATTGCAGGACAAAAGGCCATTACAAAAATAAATTGAAATTCTACATATGTGCAGTGAACAATTGAAAATAGAAATTAAAACATTAGTGTAATTCATGATAGCAATAAAATTTGAAGTACTTACAGATGAATATAATAAATAGTGTACAAGAACATACACTGAACACTATAAAACATTGCCAAGAGAAATCTTAGACGATCTAAATGAATGAAGGTATGTTCTATGGCCATGTATCAGAAGACTTCACATCAGTATGATATCAATGACGTACAGATTCAAGGTTATCCCAGCAGGATATTTGCAGAAATTGATGATACTTCTAAAATTTACATAGAAAAGCAAAGGACTTTTAATATCAAAAACAAGAAGCACAACAGAGTTAAAGAATTTATACTCCCTGGTTTAAAGATTCACTCTAAAATTTAGAATAATCGGGACAGTGTGGTACCTTTTTAAGGACAGATATTTAGAGTCATGGAGAACAATGCAGCGTCCAGAAATAGACCCGCATGCAAATGGTCAACTGATTTCCAGCAGAGGGACCAAGGCATTGTACTGGGGGAAACAAAAACACTGAGAACAATATTCCCAACAAATGATGTAGGGACAATTGAATATCCACATTCAAAATAAGTACATAAAGTTCAACTCTTACCTCACAGCATAGAGAAAACTAACATGAAATGGATCATAGAGATAAATGTAAAACCTATAACTACAAAAGTTTTAGATTTAAGAAAAAGGAGAAAATCTTTGTTAACATGGTTGGCTTAGAAAAGATTTCTAGAAAGGACACAAAAAGCTTGTATCATAGAAAAATAAGGGTAAGTGATACACTGTCAAAAGTACTAAACATTTCTGCTGTTCAAACGCCAATTAAGAAAATGGAAACACAAGTGACACAGGAGAGAAAACATCTGCCAAACACAGAGTTGGACAAAAAGCTCAAAGCCAGAATATATAAAGAATTTTTATAAATTGGTAATAAGACAAACAGCTCAATTTAAAAAATGTCAAAGACGAATGCCTGGGTGACTCAGCCAGTTGAGCGCCGGGCTTCGGCTCAGGTCACGATCTCACTGTTTGTGAGTTCGAGCCCCGCGTCGGGCCTTGTGCTGACAGCTCAGAGCCTGGAGCTGCTTCGGATTCTGTGTCTCCCTCTCTCTGTCCCTCCCCTGCTCGTGCTCTGTCTCTCTCTCTCTCAAAAATAAATAAACATTTTAAAAAAATGTCAAAGAAAGCATGGGTGGATCCAGAGGGTATTATGCTATGTGAAATTAAGTCATAGAAAGACAGATAGCATATGATTTCACTTACATGTGAAATCTAAAAAACAAAACAAATGAACAAACAAATAAAACAGACTCTTAATAGAGATAAGAAACTGGTGGTTGCCAGAGGGGAGGAGGTGGGACAGGGGAAAAGTAGATAAAGAGGTACAAACTTCCATTTATAAAATAAATAAGTCATGGAAATGAGTACTGCATGGAGAAAGAGTAATATTTTGATAATGTTGTGTAATGACAGATGGTGACTACACTTGTGGTGACCACTGTGTGTGTATGGAATTGTTGAATCACTATGCTGTATACTAATTTAACGCTGTGTGTTAATTATACTTCAATAGAAATCAACCAATTAATTTAATTTAATTTACATATTTTTAAAATATCAAAAGATACAAATGGACACTTCATCAAAGAATGTGGATAATGGGCCAATAAACATATCAAAAGATGCTTATCATAAGTCTAAACAATGCGAACTGAGAGGCACCTGGGTGGCTCAGTCAGTTAAGCATTCGACTTTGGCCAGATCATGATCTCCTGGTCCATGAGTTTGAACCTTGCGTCTGGCTCTGTGCTGACAGCTCAGAGCCTGGAGCCTGCCTCTGAATTCTGTGTCTCCCTCTCTCTGTGCCCCTCCCCCACTCATGCCCTGTCTCTCTCTCTCAAAAAATGAATAAACACAAAAAAAATTATAAAAAAATTTAAACAATGCAAACTGAAACTAATTAAGATACTGCTATACACTTCCTAAAATGGCTAAAACAAACAGCAAAAACTGGCAATACTAAGTACTAGAGAGGATTTGGGACAACTGAATCTCTTACTTTGGAAAATAGGCAATTTCCTCCAAAATTAAATATGCCCTTACCATACTACCTCGTAATCCAAATCCTACTTATTTATCTGTGAACAATAAAAGCATACGTCCACACAAATATCTGGACATATATATTCACAGCTTTATTAATCAGAGCCCCAAACTGAATACACCCCAAATGTGCACTAGCTACTGAATGGATAAACAGGTTGTGGTACATCCATACAGCGAGATATTCCTCAACAATAAAAAGAATGAACTGCTTATACCTTCAACAACATGGATAGATTTCCAAGTATTACATTAAGTGAAACGAACCACATGCATCAACTACATATGGAACGACTCCATTCATATGATGCTCTAGAAAAGGTAAAACTGAGGGACAGAAAACAGATCACTTGTTGCCAGGGGTGGAAGAGGTAGAAAGGGCTTTTTGGGATGAGAAAACTATTCTGTAGGTGGATTATAATGGTCGTCACATGACTGTATTCATTAGAATTTATCCAACTGTATACTTGAGAAAGGTTAATTTTATCATATGTAAATTATACCTCAGTTAAAAAGAATTTAACCAGCAGTTTCCATCGACATGTATATTCATATTATTTTCCCCACAGAAAAGTATGTAATGTACTGAAAACCTTCCCTTATTTTGTACTGTTATTAGAGAATGGTAGTTAAATTATAAAAATTAATTTAATAATAGACATAAAAATAATAATAGAAATCAGTGTCTTTCAATGGCATTGGAAATATTTCTTTATTCCTAAATGTTTATTTATTTATTTTGAGAGAGGTAGTGGGAGCTGGGGAAAGGCAAAGAGAAAGGGAGAGAGAATCCCAAGCAGGCTCCATGCTGTCAGCACAGAGGCTACGGGTCTTGATCCCAAGAACCATTAGATCATGATCTGAGCCAAAATCAAGAGTCCAATGCTTAAGTGACTGAGCCACCCAGGTCCCTGGGGAAATATTTCTTAAGCATGTTTCCTAAATCTATGCATACTGAAACATTGTATAAACTAAGTAATTTGAATTGCTAGGTGTGGTACACCATGGTATCACCATGACCAGAAGGATTTGGATTGAGATACACATAAAGTGCCAAGGATGTAG
Source organism: Cryptoprocta ferox (assembly GCA_028646485.1). Classification (NCBI taxonomy): domain Eukaryota; kingdom Metazoa; phylum Chordata; class Mammalia; order Carnivora; family Eupleridae; genus Cryptoprocta; species Cryptoprocta ferox. The sequence goes on from CM053578.1 coordinate 4,034,577, forward strand.
ATGGGGGCAACTGACTTCGTCCCGAATGTTTTCTTTGCAAAGTGGCCAAACCAGGTTATAAACACTGAGTCCATTGGACACTAGTGCCTGTGCTCTGTACACAGGATACACTGTTGCTAAATCTTAAATATTGACAGAGTTTCCACTGTGGACACTGTGAAACACAGTAATTACATTCTGGCATTTTTAACAAATAGAGTTGGGGTTTTAAATAAGCATGTTCAATGAAAGGTATTTAATTTATTCCAAGTTTATGTCTTTGTGTGTATGTCAAAATGTTCTTTGTTTCTGTCTCTTTGTATGTTCTTTGTATATTGTTTCATGACAGTACATGATGGGCAAGTGAGCATTATTTGCGGGATAAAATATGCAACCCAAGTAGATCTGCACACCAGTCTATTTGAGTTCATGGTACTACCTGACAATAGTCTCAGTTATTACTTCACTACCCTTTAGCAACAGAGCACTTTGAATATTCCACCAACACAATTGGCCAAAAGAGAGCCATTGTAATGTCAGGTACACTCAGGCGAAAATACAATGTATTAAAGAACACTATAAAGAGAGGAACCCACTGGGCACCAGAACCTGACTGCAATTTTTAGAAAAAGTCTTCACTGGCCGTAAAAATACTGAGAAAAGCAAATTAAGGACTTTGTGATTTCATTAAAAAGACTTAGTTGAGTATAATCAGCTAATAATATGGAATGAGAGATTTATATAATTTATGATTTCTCAATCACACGTAAGAACGTACTCAAAATAATATAGATTGTGTTGTGGTCTAAACATTTATTTCTTCTTATATAAGGTCTACAGAAACAGTCGCAGTATTTCTGATTTTTAATATTTTTCAACTTCTTTCCTGTCTCACATTATGACACTGGGGTTATAACCCTCTTAATTTAGGGCAGGCCTTTGACCCAGACTCAGATTTACTTCTGTTTTCCACTCCTTACAACCGTTTAAAACTCAGTTTTTGAACTTTTGTTTTTTTTTAGTTGATTCTGAAAGATTCTTCCAATGTGCTCTGTAACGTAGCCATTTGCTTTACTTGCCATGCGTGGATGTCTCTGCTGTCCCCTTACTCAGGACAGTGTGTGTTCTCTCTATCACACTACAGGGGACACATTTTTCCATTCTCTCAGATAGGAAGAACCACTTCTAGAAGAGAATGCAAGAAAGAGATTCTATCAATGGGAAGGAAGAGGTGTGCATGCTATGTTTTTTGTTTGTTTGTTTTCACATGCCATGTCTTATTTCACACCATTGAACTGACCGATTCTCTGGAAGTCGAAAGCAACATGGCATAGGCTACAGGGAAAATAAAATCCATATTTATAAATCCCCCTGAGAACACAGGCTTGTGTTTAGAATGTGGTCTCCTTTTCCAGGGCCTCCATACAAGAAATGATTTTCTAAATATTTATATCTGCACAAGTTTAATTTTTTTAATTTAAAAACACAATATGTGCCAACAAAAATATAATGCAAAATCAAATGTCAGTGTTAAATGGGGCTGTGCCTCCACATTGGCAGATTTTTCCCCTCAAATTAAATTGTCTCAGTTAAAAGTCAATCAACTGACCACCTCACTCCTTTATCTAGAAGAGCACTTTCTAATCTGTATTTTGTGGAATACCACTATCTAAATATGATGTTAATTGATGGTCTGAAAGGATTTCAAGGTCAAATCATTTCCAGAAAGGTTATGTAGTACTCACAGAGCTCATTAGCATTAAAGAGCCTCTGAGATTTACTGAGTAGAGAAATGTGTTTAACATTTTTTAACCCCGTTGTTCTCTTATTTGTGTCAAACATTTGCCCACCCATTCTTACCACTACAAACATGTCAATATTTTTTGTTGTTGGCACATGTATGGTGCTATGTACCACAAAATACAAAGAGCAGACTTAAAAAATAGGCAAGATCAATGTCTGTCTGCAGTTACAGATGATGAAAAAATATATTTCAATGCTTGGAGTCACTATTTTAGTTTACCTAATAGGTGGTCAAGATTTCTTTGCATTCAACTGTGATTAACAATTCCTAGGTAGGAGTGCCTGGGTGGCTCAGTCTGTTAAGCGTCCGACTTCAGATCAGGTCGTGGTGTCACGGTGTTCAAGCCCTGTGTTGGGCTCTCTGCTGACAGCTCAGAGCCTGGAGCCTGCTTCAGACTCCGTGTCTCCCTCTCTCTCTGCCCCTCCACCACTCATGTTCTGTCTGTCTCTCTCAAAACTAAATTTACATTAAAAAAAACCCAATTCCTAGGTAATGGCTTTTTGTGAAGATTAAGGGAGAAAACTGTTGTTTAAAACTCACTGCATGGTACCTGTTAGGCTACAACCATGGTAATTATTTCTATGACTACTATTAATATTATTCACTTTTGAGTTCATGTTCTGCAGCACTATATCCCTTTATCTCTTGTTATAAATAGAATATATTATTAACTATTTGTTGAATAGGTGAGTATTGGAGAAGAAGTTATCTTTTTGACTGCATTTATTGTGTGTGAATTTAATTCTGTTCCAAAGTGATGTGATGTTTTATGGTGTAATATTAGTCTACAGAGACTGATGATGATTTGACGGCTTATGGAACTTAAATTCAAATTCTGCAACCCATATCTTTTAATTATCTTTTGCTGTTTAACAAACTGCCCCCGAAACTAGTTGCTTAAAACAACAATATTTTATTGGTTTTTGTTTTGTTTTGTTTTGTTTTCAGAATTCTGTTGATTCAGTGGTATTGGCTGGTCGGCCAGAATTACTCATTTGTTGTCTTGATGTTGGTGTCTGGTCTGATCTAGAAAGTCAAAGAAAGCTTCACTGTCATGTCCACAGTCTCTGTTTCTCCACATACCCTCAGCACAGAGTATTGCAGGCTTCCTCACAACATGGAAGGTTCTGGGTAGTTGGATTTCCTAAATAGTGTCTGATTCCCAGAGTGATAGCAGATGCTGCGGAGCCTCTTCAACACTACGCCCAGAGCTGGCGCAGTGACACTCCTGCCACATTTCACTGACCAAGGCATCACAGGCCAACCCAGAGTCAAAGAGAACAGAAGCCCAGGCACACGAGGTAGAGTGGCATACCCGTACAAAGATGGAAGAGCCCAATGACGGCCTTCTTTGGTAGCTATCTATCCCAACATCCCTTACCAATTAAAAAAATTTTTTAACATTTATTTATTATTGAGAAACAGAGATGAGTAGGGGAAGGGCAGAGAGAAGTGGAGACACAGAATCGGAAGCAGACTTGAACTGTCAGCACAGAGCCTGATGCAGGGCTCGAACCCACAAACTATGAGATCATGATCTGAGCTGAAGTCGGACGCTTAACCGACTGAGCCACCCAGGTGCCCCATTTACCAATTTAACCTCACCCTCCAACTAACCTCTTCCTGATGCTTAACAAATGCATTCTGGGCCCAGGTCCTCACGTAGCTTAAATCCTCAATGTATGCTTGCTGAATGCACTCCTCTTCACTTTGCCACATATCTCTGCCTGAAAGAAACCTGTTCTGTGCCAGGAACTGTACCATTCCAGGCACAGCATCAGCAAAATCTGCCTCCGCTCTTTCACCTCTCCTGAACGAGACAAACACACGGCTGAGTGGTTTTCAAAATGCAGGCCCAGACCCACAGCAGCAGCAGCAGCAATAGGAAACTTATTAGACATGCAAATTCTCAGCCTCCACCCAGACCTACTGAATCAGACACTCTCTGGTTGGACACCAGCATGCAATGGATATGGAAGTTTGAGAACCAGAGCTTGGACAGCAAGAATACTGCGTGACAGCCTCAGGTCTGGGAAGACATGATTTACTCTAAGTTCCCCCGCAGGAGAAATAAGTTGATCAAAATTACATCACAGTGAGGATTTGTATGGCCTAACTCACAAGTCTCCCTGGAGAGTGTCAGGACAGTCAGCATTACTGCTTTAAGTTCTAGATGAGAATGGTTTACAAGAGGATGCAACCAAGACAGAAATTAAATAAAGAACCATTTTCCCACAAGGTCAAACGACACCATTGAGCCAATGGGTTTATACGAAGTCTGAAAACTATGAAATACTATATACCTAGTGGGAATTTTAATTTTGATATTACTATAAAGTATTTATAAATGAAAGCAATGTGCTCTTTTGTCTTATTTAGTTGTAGGTGGCTGCACTCAGTTCAAGGACAGGATCCTATATTAATATGCTTAATATCTCCAGCTACTACATAATTTTAATTTATTTGTTCCTGAACAAATGTTAGATAAATAGACTTTTACAAGGGCTGAATGAGGACTCAATTGGGAGCTACAATACCCCAGTATAATCTTACATTTTTAATAACTTGCTGTGTGAGCTTGGGTAAACCACTTAACCTCTCTGAATAATGGCTTCCTTATCTAATAGGAGCCTAGATTCTTTGATCTTTTAGTTATATTTCAGTTCTAAAATTATATGACAAATCTCATTGTTCTTTCCAAACAGAAAAAACAAAAACAAAACCGCTCCTCTCTCTCTTTCTCTCTCATTCTCCCACTCCCTTCTACTTGGAAAAGTAGGGCATCTATTATAAATTCAGCCAGAAAAATATTATTTGAGTTTTCAGATGAAATTTGATTGGAATAAATTTTAGGGGCTATTCCAGAGAGAAGGGAAGATAAACAGGTGAATGACAGGAGAAGATGGGGCTAATGGAGGGGACATCTGTTTGATTAGGTGTTTAGATTCAAGTGTGGAAGGAGCTGAGAAGTCAGGGAAGAGACTTGGAGGATATATATATATTTTTTTTTCTTATAGCTGAAATATATATATATATATATATATTATAGCTGAGTTTTCTTATAGCTGAAATGATTCATTCTGGTAAAGATTCAGAAACAAAAATTCTGATGATTATGGGGCAAAGCAGATGATCAGGAAGGGGGGCACTCAGAACTGAATTATCTGGACACATAATAAGGATGCATGGGATTCACAGGATTGGGGTACCTCAAAGATATAAATAAGAATAAATAGTTGATGATTGGCCCGGTGGCTAACTACTTGGCATATTAAGTATAATATAATTTCTTACAACTTAGCTTGCCACAAAAATTATTGCAGTTTTGATCCCTATAAATGCAATGGGACATATATTTTATTATAGCATTAAATCTTCTGTAAAAGGTATTTGATTTTTTTTGAGAAGTTTTCTAAATGTGATCTTGAAGATGGGCAAACTTTAGAACTCACAATTTGAGGAAACATATGCTAAAATTAACTCCTGCCTCAGGATGTTTTGGGCATTCTCAAACACATTTGTTGGTTATTATTAAGAGCACACGTGAATATCTACTGCCTTCCAGGTCCCGGTGTGGATGCCGAAGACATAGACCCTCATGAATTACAGACTTGCACCGAGAAAATGCACAGTGCCTTCTCTCAGGACTTATTTTGTGAGCTATTTGGAAGATGTCAGGGAAACAGGACTAGAAAATAGGGTCTTCAGGGGAGAAGGTCCTAGGAAAACAGTGTGCCAAGTCTCTCTAAGGGGCCGCATTTACCTCTCCCTTGCCCAAGAACTCCTGGAATATAAAACTGGTGAGGAAGAAAGTCAAGTGAGAAAAAGCAATCACAGTTCTTTTGAGAACAACACAATGGGTTTTCCACACTGATTCCAAGCTCTTCTGTCTGCTTGCAGCTATCTAAGGGGGCAGGGGACCTTAAATCCCTGCCTCCTCTCCCTCCAGCTAACCATGATAGCTGTAGTTTAACTATTACATTTTCTCAAAGCAGATTCTATCTGTGAAGTTTTTTGGTGATGATGGTGGGAATGTCTCCACTGCCGTAATGTCTCTTGGGAAGGAATCTGGCCAACCCTGTATACTGGTTTCAGGTACATCTCCCACAGTGGCCAGCATAGGGGTCAGGGGCTCTGAGGAAACCCTGTGGATTCACAATAGGAAGCCCAGGTTCCTAGATCTGGGATGGGGGTCCCAACACAATTCTTGCCAACACTCCTACCTAATTCCTAACCAGATGAGAGCAGATGGCAGGGGATGTTTCCCTGGGTGACCCTTCCTTGGAAGCCAGACAAAGAAGTGTCTGCAGGAGAGAAACTATGATGTTTCTGGTTCCAGCTCTGCTCTTTTTTAGACACTTCTCCCCTTCACGCTCACTTCTTCTCTGCCAGAGTCCTGGTTCTATGCCTAAAATGCTGAATATTTTTGGAAAAGTCTCCTTCTCTGGACTTTATTTCCATAGTCTTTATGGTGAGCATGAGGATAGATTGGAAAACATTCTCATTTTGTATTTCTCTGGAAAACATCTGTGTAAGGGGTTGAGGGTTGAGGGAGGTAGCCAGGCAAGTGTATGGTTAAGCAGTGAGGGAATTATAGCATTTCTATCTGCCAGAGTCCCAGAGGGAATAGGTGTCATGATCAACATGATTTAATTGAATAGATTTTAAGGAAAGACCTATTTACAAAGACCTGAGCAGGGCTAAGGGAACATATAAAACATGACAAGTTACCCAGATCTAGTGACAGTGGGAATTCATTAATATTCTTGGTCTGATAGAGGATGGGAGGGATCCATGTCACCAGCATTTGGTCATAGTTGTAGCTATGTTGGAGTAGCTGACTGAGAAAAACCAACAGGGAGCATGAGGCTAACATCTTCCTCCTGCCTTCTACTTTCTGCTTGTTTCTGCTGGGGATTCATCTTCTAATTTGCTTCTGATGAGTCGTGTTGGCTAAAGTCAACCAAAAGCTGGAAAGCAAAGGAGTCCAGAGGATGCAGTCTATAGAGATAGCCTCTCTGGGTACAGAGCAGGGGACAGAATGTCCAAGTGTGGACCGGAGAGCAATCAAACATCACTGGCACAGTAGGATGGCTGCCAGAAATCAACCTCAATGTGTTATTGTTCGAGTACAAGAGAAGTCTGTTTTTTCCTCAAGTATTACTAGTCTAGAATGGATTTTCCTGCTTGACGGATGCCTATAATCTACTCATGATTCAGGGGCTCAGGACTCTCTGGCTTATGATTCTGCCTTGTCCTAGGACATCAGCAGTGTTGGCATCCTGCCTTCAGAAGAAAAGGGGCTTGAGGGTGCACCTGTGGCAGATATCTTATGGACCATGCCTAGAATTGGCAAGTATCATTCATACTCACATTTCTTTATGGGAAATTTGATTGTATTTCCACAACAAACTACAAGGGATGCAATGTAGTGGAGAGTCCTTTGTGCCCCCAAAGAGGAAGATAATTCTGTCAACAGCTAGTATCCGGGAGGGGGCGCTATGGAATCCAGCATTCCATGTCGTCTGAAAGATCATTTTTCAACATCTTGGACTAAGAACTCTGAGAGTGAGATGATGTTGAGTTAAAAACACTGGACCCACTCCCAACCCCACATAGCGAGAGAAAACTCTCAACTGGCTGTCCAACCCCTGAGCACATGAGGGCAAAAGTCATGCAGTCGTGACTATTTATTTCACTTTGCGCTCCAAATTGATAGGCAACGCCCACACTTCTCTCACCACTGAGTCTGTCAGTGTTAACATATTCTTACCCCTGTCCTGTGGATTACTTCTATATTGAGCTTCAAAAGTTAACTTCACCCACAATTTATCTCAGTGTCAAGAACCCTGGTTGCTACATCTGACATCCTTTGGGATTGCTCTCAAACCCTGGGACTGGAAGCTAATTACAACCCCCAAAACCAAGTGATCAGTCTCATTAAATATCCAGCTTTGAGACACCAACCGGAAATGGACATGACACATTAAGCCTTGAAATCATGATGGATGTTTTTGATATGTTTATTTTTGTTCAGTAACTCATCTGAGTGCATCTCCACTTATTTTCAGAACATTATGTTTGGCTTTGTTCAAGAGGCATTAGTGTGAAGAATAGCAAAAGGCCACCATGATCTGTGCTAGTGAGCCTGGCTCAGCGACCGTGACCCTCAAACCATCACAGAGGGTGTGATATTAGGGGGGAATCATGCATCAGCACATGCTGCATTGTTTGAAGTTGGGGTTTAGTGCATGCTTTTCTTTATACTTCAGCTATAATGATTTGAACTATAGCAGACCCTTGTCATTTACGAGAAATGTTCACAATCTAAATTCCACAAATTTGCATACACAGGAGCACGTAATTCCAACCTTAGTTGCAGAAAATGTAGTTGAACCCTATAGGCCCTGAATTGTTCTATAAATATAGAACCAAAGTAATTTATAAAGCTATTTTCTGGCTGGGAATCAGCCCTTTCTCCTCATTGCCACTGTAGGCATTAGCAGTTGGCTTTCTTTTCAGGGTCATTTTCTGCAAAGAAATGAAGTCTTCATACTTTCACCACAGTTTGTGCTTAAGCAATGAGGAGAATAAAGCTTCACAGCCCCGTTGAGAGGCTAACTCAGCAACTCTTGCCTGCTAAGTATCCCAGCCCTGAGCAAAATTATATTTTGCTCCACGGATCCAGATTTTGGGTATTTGAAATGCAGACTTCCCAGAAGGCCCTGCCCCTGTCTCTTGCTCTGTTAACTCTAGGCAAGTATTAATATTCTCTAAAAAACTTTTCTTCGCCTCTGGAGTAAGACCAGTGCCTGTGTGAGTCCATGGAAGACCCTGTGTTTTGCCATATTGGGGACTCTACTACACATGTATGTCTACTTAACTATCAGAGTCCTGCATTAGACTTGAGTTCCCTGACCAAGCACCATGAACTCCAGAATCACACCGCTATTGGATACTTTCCTTGAATAATTTCCCTGAGAATTGTGTGGAGATATTTTCTCAACTCTCACAATATCAAGTGCTGGTGTCAGAGCTGGGATTTGCCCCTAGACTCCAAAGCCCAGGACTGTCCAGTGCATCTTCAAACTAATGGAGACATGGGTTTCAGCAATCCGTGAGGATCTGCAGCCTGTATGTAAACATGTATGTGTGTAGGAAGTCACTTCTCTCAGAGGCTGTATAAATCCAGCCTTAAGAAGCTGTTGAGATCCTCCTGGGATAGAAACATGAAAAAGGCACCTCATTGTCATGGAAGGTCAAAATCTAACAGAAATCCTGTCTCATATTTAGGCAAACTAATTTCAACATTATTTACTCTATTTTCTTTCTTTAAGGTCTACTATCACATCTTACTGCCTTAGCCTTGTTTCTGAGTTCTGCTTCAAAATTTGCACCTCTTTCTCTTTCAATACTATGGGCTGGTCCATGTTTTTCAGCTAGCATGGGCCAGGGGAGAGCAGGGAGCCCTTGGGTTCGCAGTGTTTAATTCAATTCCAAGCTAACACATTTGCTCAAGCATTTCAAGGACAAGGGCAAGATAGTGGATGGTGGATTGAAATCATGTGAAAAAGCAAGAATCAAGATTACAGAAGTATCAGTAATAACCTCAACTATGAGCATTTGGAATAAGAAGTGGAATTAGGGTATCCTGAGAGGGCTCTAGTGGGAGGGTAGGGAGGCAAAGCCCAGCCAACAGAGAAGGAGTCCATAAGTGGACGCTGTTCCTGTACTTCTGTGTTGCCTTGTAAGTTTGTGTTACTTCCTGTTAGTGGCAGCTTGACCTTTTCAGTTCATGCACAGGTGAAGCCACGGCTGAGGGTGGGCATGCAATGATGAAAAGTACCCGTGGTGAGGAGATGAACAAATCTTGTGAGCCGTTTACTTGTATTTAATAAAACAAAACTAAACTAAAGAATGACAGCTCTGTGAATTTTGCATCAGAAGAAAAAGAAATCCCATACAGTTTCCTAAAACTTACTCTTCATGAAATCTTCAAGATATTCTTTTCTTCAAGCAAAACCATTAAAGATTCACTGAGACTAGCGACGAGCAAACCACCAGAAGAAACACAAGCAGCAATTTTGAAGGAAGTACTTTATGGAAATGTGTGAATATGAAGCAACCGATTGTTTTCTCCCTCTGGGGAAACAGCTTCTAATAGGGACAGGAAAAACAAATGGCCAAACGCTACTGGAAATACCTGTCAATAACTTGAATACACACAGACGCTGTGATTTTAGAAGCTTATTACTATGTGTGATGTATTCCCATGTAACATCTGCAGTACAGTTGGGCACAGGGAGGTGAGCGTGGCAAGGTCATCCCTGTGGAAAATCCAAGGATCGCCATAGGATTTTATGGCCTAAAATCCCACTTTCATGCATACGTCTCTGAAGAGAAATCTTGCTAAGGATTTTTGTTTGTTAAGAGTCTCCATGTAAGTATCCCTCGAAGGCGTCCTTTTTAGTGGCACCGTTCGCAGCAAACACCCTGGCAAGCACACTGTCTCTTCACCCTGAGCGTGCATTTTAAATCACCTGCGGAACAATTTTTAACAAGCCAATATCTGGACTCCTTCCTTGGGGTTTCTGATTAAATTGGGCAGATGGAAGAGGTCTGAGGCAGAGCCTGAGCACAGACAGCTTATAAAAGCCTGAAAGGATGGAACTCCTGTAAAGCAGAGTTCTTCTTGGGTGACTTCTGAACGAGATCCGCTCTGCTCCAGGACGGATGTGATTTTAAAATCAAGGCTCATCTTACCCTAGCTGAAGAAGGAGAATATTTATATTGTGGCCACTTGGGGGACCCCCCAGGTCATGTATTCCAGCTGACCATCTTCCCATGCAGTAATTCCTCTTGCTAAACGCTCTGCCTTCTCCACCTCCGAAACCACAGAGGAGTGAGACAAGGGATGTTCCACCTGGCTTAATTTTGCATGTCACCTCAAAGAAGTTGCAGTGATTGTCTGGAGTGCTGTGCTGCAAACAGAGTCTGCATCTACCCTAGCAATAAAAGCTCCACCATCAATTCATAATGTCTGCATGGGTGCTGGGAATGAGGAATGGCAGCAAAGGGACAGGTTTTACCATCTTTGAATAACGCAGTAACACGGAGAATAATCTTCAGATGACCTGTATTCATCTATACACGTGTAATATAGAGAATATGCTCTTCTATTAGCATATTAGGGTGTATCAGGTTACCAACATAACCACTGTCTTAGAAGGCCTTTTAAACCCATCATAGAAATAAACACTTATTAAGCACCTAGAAGTTGGATTTTGTTTTTATTTTTGTTTACTGTGTTTTCACAAAATACTGTGGCTGCAGAAAACACATCATCACTCTCGACTGTAAGAGGCTTACAGTCTCACTAGAGAGATAAAGTATATATGCAAGCAACAATTAATGACCACAGCATTATTCATTGTGACAGAATTATGTACTGATATAATAAAGATGATGAAGAGAGTAAATCCTTAATTATGGAGTCTGATGAGCAAATGTTAATTCCACAGTTAAACCAGGTGCTGCACTGACCAAAAGGCCATTGGAGGCAAACAGGTTCATCCAAACACTACACAGAGCTGAGCTCTCTCACAAACCATCACAGCATGGCACAGCACAACACCACACCACACAACAAACAAATAAAAACAAGGAAGGGCACAAACATGCTACCTTCTCAGCATTGTATAAAGAGCAAGGGTCCAGACATTGGACAGCCTGGTTGCAGATCTTGGCTTTGCTGTCTAACTGACTGTGGGGCCTTCAGATTCAGAGAGTCTGTGCTGCCAATCCCTGCTCCCACCTACAGGGTGGAGATACTAAAACCTCCCTTGCAAAACTATTTTAAAATTTATGAAGATGTGTCTGCAATCTGGTGCTTAATAGGCTCTCATTAAATAGCAAGGCTTACAACGTTATTTTTTCAATTCTAAAATGACACTGATTTTAAGATGCACTCTTGAATTAATAGAAAGTTTTCAGTAGGGGAAAGAAAAATCCTTCATCATAACGTACATCTCAGTGTATTTTAGAAATTGTAAAACGTGAATAAGAAGTGCTTCACTCTGGGTGAAGTGGCATATCATCGGCTCCAGCATGGACAGACACACGAGCAGCAGCACATCAGCAAATGCTTCTCTGAAGCTTACCCTATGCCAGGCACTGTCATCAAACATCAAAAATCCTTGGGGCACCTGGGTGGCTGGGTGGCTCAGTTGGTTAGGTGTCTGACTCTTGACTCTGGCTCAGGTCATGATTTCGTGGTTTATGAGTCAGAGCCTCGCTATCAGCGCAGAGCCTACTTGGGATTCTCTCTCTCTCTCCCACACCTCCTCTCTCTCTCTCTCTCTGTCTCTCAATATAAATTAATAAACTTAAAAAAGAAACTAAAAAAAAACACATTTAATCCTCATAAGACCCCCACAAGGCTGGTCCTATTGACATCCACATTTTACAGACAAGGAAACTGAGGCATTAATAACAGGTTGGCTAAACCATATCTAGAATTTGCCAGGGGCCAGATTTCACGGAGGAAATCCTTGCTCAGAGGGCCATGACATCAGCACCACACTGTCCCTCCCTGGACTGTGTGCTGAAAGATATCCAGGCCATGTGAAGGAGGGGACCCTGCGACCTGACACAGAAGGCAAGAGAGCAGAACTAGACAAAAGCTGATTCATAATTGAGAAATGTGGCCTGCGGGCCAAAAGAAGGATATAGAAAGCATCCGAGCAGTAAGATTGGAAGTCCAGGAGGTCAAGAGAAGAGAGGACAGCAAGGTGCAAAGCGGGTGACATGCGGCAGTTCCAGGAGATCACCAAATACCAGCCACTTTTGAAGATCATCGGCCCTGATGCTTTCTGTCAAGGAAGAAATATTCATGCAAATCCTGACATTTTCCTAGACATAGCAGACTTTGAGTTTGCCATTTTCTCAGGCCGTGGACACCTCAAGAGCAAGAGAACAGTTGGGGTATGTTGATTGAACTGCGTCCTCCAAAAATTTATATGTTGATGTCCCCATCTTTGGTTTCTCAGAATATGACCTTATTTGGAGATGAGGTCTTTACAGAGGCAATCAAGTTGAAATAAAGCCATTAGGGGCACCTGAATAGAATATGACTGGGATCCTTCTAAAACAGGAAATTTGAACACAGACACATATAGAGGGAGAATGCCGTGTGAACCTGAAGACAGCCACCTACAAGTCAAAGAGTGAGGCCTGGTGCAGGTCCTTCTCTACCAGCCTCATCATGAACTAACCTCGACATCACCTTAATGTCAGACTTCTGCCTCCAGGGCAATGACACAATAAATTCCTGTCATTTAAGTGACCCAGTTTGTAGCAGTTTCTTATGGTCACCCCAGGAAACCAATAACTAATAAAATAAGAGGGTGTGTTATAAACATTTCGTTATCACTAGGCTTATCATTGTATTCTACATATTTGAAGGAGGGATGTCTTTTCCTGATTCTATGTATTTCATATATGAACGTTTGAAACAAAAAAGTACATTCCAGACATATATTTTGATGCATCCTTATATTTTCTTTGTGGTAACGCTACTCTTTCTGCATTTTCTCATTCACATACATACTCCTACACCAAAGATAAGGGCTATGACTGTGGACATTCATATTGACAAAGGAACATTGTGTAGACTCATTCATTTGTCATTCATTCATTAAACAAATGTGCATGCCCATTGTGCTCTGTGAGCTATCCTAGTGTTGAGACAACAAGGATTGATAGAATTGTCAAGATGGCTTCTCATGGAAGCGAGGGCATGTATACGAGGAACCAGTATACTCTGATGAATGTATGATATAGTCAGACAACAAGGAGCTATCCAGGAAATATACAACTAACCTTGCTAGGATGCTGGTAGCAGGCAAGGGGAGTGAGAGAGTCACCTTCCCAGAAAAGCCGTTGCACCTCAAAACTGCACTTGACAGATAGTCCCCCACTCCCTTTCCCCGATGCTTTCTTTTCCTTTTAGTAACCCAGTGGTTCTCACACTGGAACATGTATCAGCATCTCCCAGAGAACTTTTTCAAATACAGATTCAGCATGTCCAGAGGGGGCCTAGGAGTCTGCATTGCCTGTGGTGCTGTGAGTCCAGTACCTACACTCTGAGGTCCACTTAGTAAACATTGGTGAGCATGATCCTGGAAGTATGTGCCTATCCTCATTAGATCTTAGGGGTGCAGCCCTGAATAGAATATCATCCCACTTCAATGAAAATAACAGATATCAAATCAATCAAATTTTATAATGCAATTGCATTTTAGAATCTCTACTTCATCATGGAAGACATAAAATATGAGGTAAGCCTTGTTTCTCTAACAACACAGTCAATGCTAATAGAAGAAGGGTTTCCAGATGATGAATGTCTCACGTCTATTTTCTCTCCCTGTGTTTTCGCACTTGAACAGTGAGATCTGGTGAAACGGAATGTGGTCTCCAAAAGTAAGAGTTTGTTGATGGGGACATTTGGATTGACAGGGTTTGGTGATATAAACAGGCCAGAAATTTCCTTTCTTCCCCCTCCTCGTCCCTTTCCTTGGAGGGTGATATTTTGAGTCAGCAGCATGGGGCTTCTTCTTTGATACTCACAAAGGAACAATGAGTTATCTGATGCGCTTTGTTGAAGGCTGTCAGGATTGGTTAATCACATGTTTATTCTCTGCGTTGTGTGTTAAAAAGACATAAGAACCAGCTGGGCACAGCAGTGAATTCTGTCTATTAGGAAGAAGTCAAGCCAAAGAAGGACAGAAGCAATGGTTCTGACAGGAAGGTGTTCTCTGCTGTTCTCTAGCTTATGAGCTGGGCTGACAAATATTTGTATTTGTGCTGATTATAGCTTGAAGTGGTCTTGGGACCAGCTGTGCAAGAATGCATACATACACTTGACCAAAAGGAAACTCGATAACAACTGAATGAAAACTTCTCTTCTCCTCATTTCAAAAGCTAAGCCGTTGGCTTTTGAAGAAAGAAGGACTTCCTGTGACACGTTCCCTTTTGAGCACCGGTTGCCAATTCCCCAGAAGACTCTATGTTCCCCTAAAGTGGGCTTGCCTATTATCTGTCTTCAGGAAACTGGCCTGATTTTTAAGAGAATGACAAGGAGGATATAAGCAAGAGCTCAAAATCTGGGTGATCAGATAATTGGTTTAGTAATCCATGAGTATGTGTTGATAGTATCTTGTAGATATTTAAAATGTTCAGTGGTGTGAGAATAAAGAGAAATAGTAGCTTTCTCCAACTACCATGCCCTGATACATTGGAGAGATATTTCATTGTTAAAAGAACAAAGCCTTGTTGTCTGCATGGCCAGTTTGAGTTAACATAGTGATTGATTTTTTTTAATGAAATTTGTATTGAACGTTCAAGCAAACAGATTTGCTTAAAAGTACATGCACAAGGATGTATCTAAATTAGTACTGTTAATACTTTTACTCCACCACTGTGATTGTTCCTTGTTGTTCCACTTTAGATTCAATTCATTCACTTCTAAAAATATTTATGGAGTATTTTGCAGGTGCTAGCTATGTAAGCACTACAAAGATGAATGCCTGGGTCCTTGATTTTAAGATGTGCACAGATCTGCTTTCCATCTTAATGATCTAATTTCCGTTACTATCACCCACAACCTGTTTTCACACACAGAGTTCTACCTTTGGCTAGGACTTCTCCAACATGCTAAAGACATTATTTGCACAAACCTGTTCATCCTTCTATCCTCAGGAATGGATATTTGCTCCAAGCCCCCACTCATTCAACCTGAATGTCTGCTTCTTCTGTCTCTGTGGCTTTCTGGTTGGAAGTCCAATGCCTTGGATTTAAGGCTTCCCTTAGATGACTTGCATGCTATTAATGGGATGAAATCTCTGTAAATTAGTTTTTAACATTTTGATCATGTAGAAAAGTTTCTGTATGTGTGTGTAAATATAAGCAAAGTCAAAAAGACTCGTGATATACGGGGGAGGGGGATATTTTCAACTCATATCAAATAGAAAAAGTTAGGTCCCAAATATGTAAAGAAATGTTAAAATAGCAAAAGATATCAAAAACTCTATAGAAAAAAATGGTGGAAAGTATCAACAGTCAATGTACGGAAAAAGATACACAAATGCTTCAAATATGAAAAAGTGTTCAAATTCACTCATATATGCAAATGCACATTATACTTCACTGAGATCCAGCTCTAACCCATTGGACAGCAAATACTCAAAGGCTTGACAACACACTTTGTATGGGATTTGGTGTAGATATTATTCTACACTGCTGATGTGCTGCAAGGTAAAACCACCTTAAGGAGGAGGATTTGGCAATGTCTAAAAACACTGCAAGTGCATTGATCTTTTGGCCAGACGCTGCCATTTCTATGGATTTACCTTGAAAATACACCTCCAGAGTGTGAAGCATCATATGCAAAAAGGTATTCATTGTGGCATATATGAAATCATAAAATATTACAAAAAGCAAAAATTCCCATCAGTAAGAAAGTGGTTAAAAAACGACCCTACAGGGTGCCTGGGTGCCTCTGTCATTTAAGTGTCTGACTTTGGCTCAGGCCATGATCTCATGGTCCATGAGTCAAGCCCCGCATTGGGCTCTTTGCTGTCTGCACAGAGTCTACTTCAGATCCCGTTTCTCTCTCTCTCTGCCCCTCCCCCACTTGCTCTCTCTCTCTTTCTCTCTCTCTCTCTCAAATATAAATAAACATTAAAAAAACAAAAAAAGACAGTACATTGCAGTATTTAAAGAACAAGGAATGAGGAATAGATCTATAAACTGATATGTAGTGATTTGAGATATTGTTAAATTTAAAAAGCAAAATATACACACATATGTGCATACATATGCATATGCAGATTCTGTGTGAGGAAAAGAAGGCTGTTTTTATTTTTCAAAAATAAATACAAAAGTATAAAATCGGAAATACTGAAATGGTTCTCTGAGATAGGTGGACATAGAAAGAATGGAGATAAACTTCTCTCATTGTTTTATAGTTTTCACCTTTTATAGTTTTGACCTTTGAACCATAAACATGTTAAACTGTTTTGTTAAAAATTCAAATAAAAAAAGATGAGTTAGAGAATTCCTAATATTGATGACAAGCAAAACACACCTGCAAAAAGAATTAATTGGTGATAATTTTGAGCAGAGCCTTCCTACTGTCCATCATTGGTGGGATTTCTTCAAAGGACCCAAAATAATTGCTGAACTATAGAGAACTTTATTTTAGTAGATTAGTTGTGGTCATGATGTAGTAATTCTCAAGCCGTTCGTATGTGTGTGTGTGTGTGTGTGTGTGTATTGTAGAATGGAAGAGAGAGAGAGAGAGAGAGAGATTATAGGCTAAGAGACAGGCAGACACACAGATGTGTGCGTCCCTGCTCCTCTGGTGGATGAAAGGAGATGCAAATACAGAGCAAGACTGGAATTGGAGTGTCACTAGGAAGTCACTGAAAAGAGCCTAGAAGAAACTTTGGTCTCAACGACACACTCTGTGGTCAGATCTTAGTTTAAATAATACACTAACAAGAATCAGGTTCCTTGAAGAAAATTCTGATTCCAGGTCTAGGTCAGGGAAAAACCACAGTGGCTTTGGAACATATCATTGTATCTAAAAGTAAGGGAATGCTCCCAATATGATGGATGCATGAAAAAAATCTTGAGATTCACTGGTAGGGGCTCTGAGTCATCAGAATTCAGACAACTTAATAAAAAGGATAATGATAAGTGAATCATAAAAATATTAAACAAAGGTATAAGTGCATAGAGATAGTAAAGAAAAAAAATGAGGGGTTATTCTTTACAGAATTTCTAGCTAATTCATACAGAAGGAAGGAAAGAATTTATAATCACCATTTTAAACCTCAATTATAATAATTGATTTAAGCAGGATTATAAATTGATGCTAAATGATTGGGTGAAAGATTTTAGGACCAAATAATTTTCCCAAAATCTCAATGTACCACCCCAAATTTTGTGTCTCAATTACAAAGGGTAAAGGTATCTCTCAATGGAGATATCCAGTGGATAATATTTTATCCAAATGCACAAAGTTAACATCACCAATAACTGGTCACATTGAAGTGTGTGCCTTTCAGTATGTTCTGGTATAGGAAACACACAACATGGCAACACAAAAGTTTAAATTGAATCTAATCATGAGACCACTCCGGAATATGAAACACTTCATTAAAAATTGACCTATTTGCAAATGTCAATGTCATAATCGTCACTCATTAAATGAGACTAAAGGTTTTGGGGAGCAAATGCAAGGTGAGATTCTTGACTGGATTTTGAACAACCCTCCCGAATAAATCCTGCTATAAAGACGTTACTGACACAACCAGTGAAATGGTAACATAGGTTGTCTATTAGGTAGTATTCTCTACCAGCATTCAATTCATTTGCTAATGGTATTGTCATTATTTAGGAGAATGCCTTTGCCCTTAGCAGTTACATGTTTCCAATTTAATGTTGAAAAGTGCAACAACCAAATTAATGAGAAGGAGAAAGAGAGACAGAGAGACAGACAGAGAGACAGAAAGACAGACCCAGAGACAGTCAAAGTGAAAGAAAGATAGATGGAAGGACAGAGTGAAAGAGAGAGGGAGGGAAAGAGAAAAAGAGAGAGATTAAAAAGCAGCAAAAGTGGTGTGATTTTCAGGTATTCATTGTATTTCCCTTCCCTGTAGGTTTGAAATTTTTGAAAATAACAAGGCTGGATGAAAAAAGCAGAATGAAAAAGGAAGAGCATAGAACTTTTCTAAAGAGAAAAGGAGGAAGAGGAGCAGAGCGGAATCTGAAGAAGAGGGAGGAAGAAGAGAATGGAGAAAAATTATCTCACTAGGATGCAGCCCCAGGGACACTATTCCAGGATCTTTCTCCATGTATTTTTCCATGGCCACATGTTTTTGCTGTTTCCCACTAAATAACCTCTCTATGGAACCCTGCATAAAGAGCATATATAAGGAGAAACTAGAGTGACAATAGGACATATCAGAACAAAGTCGCTGTCACGATTTAAATGGTCACTTTGGTTTTTGCTGCTTCCTTTTACACAAATATCTCATGATGTGGGCACAGTGCTACACCTACCAACAATGGCATTTCTTCAGCTGACCATCTTACCTAAAGCAAATGGCCCTGAAAATGGGTGCCACTTTACTATAAGCAATGATAATCACCTCAACAAGTGAATTTAATAATATTTTTTTTCTTGGAAATATGCTCATATCTCTTTCTTAAAGAATTTCTATAAGACTAAAAAACCCTGAGACCTCTTTCTTCTTTTATCCCCACATCTATTATGGCTGGAACACAGTAGGTACTTAACAATTGCTAACTGGACATCTGGATGAATAAATGTAATATATGTCTAAATAATTTTATAAGGACTTAAAAATTTATTTTGCATTGATGTCCTCTTAATTATTATGGCAAAAATATATTATAGGAATGGAAATGAATATGGAGAGCACGGATGGCCAAGATAAGCCATGTGTATGTCAATTGTCTGGGTTAATATTTATAAACCGTTGATGGATTTTTCCTAAAATTGGGTAATAACTTTTTGCATATAGAAAAAACAGTAACTTCATATAATCTTCATATAATCTTTTTACTTTAAGGTATTCATATCTTTATTAACCCCTGAAATTTCTCTTTCTGCAATATTTTGTGCTTTCCTATAAAACACTACACATTCCACACACGTGTTTTCCCCAAGCTAGAAATAGTTGAGCATCCCTGCTCTTGGTGATTGCAACAGAACACAGTGAAAAGGACATAGTGTTTTGATGTTAGGTGGTAGGAATGGGGCCAGTTACCAGCTAAGTCAGAATTGTGCATTTTTCTAGGTCAGTTTACATTTCAGAGTTTCTGTTTTCTCAACTTAGAATGAATGAAGCTACATCTGGCACACCTGGGTGACTTAGTCAGTTAAGTGCCCATTCGATTTTAGGTTTCGGCTCAGGTCATGATCTCACCATTGTGAGATCAAGCTCCATGTCTGGCTCATGCTAGCGTGGAGCCTGCTTTATATCCTTTTTCTCTCTCTGTCTTTCTCTCCTCTTCCCCTGCCCCCACCCCCATCAAAAAAAAAATAATGAAACTACATCTAATGTAATAGTTGTGAAGAAGAAAGGAGATAATTACCATGTCCTTCTACATGGTCAACAGATGGATTTCAGGGCAGATAAGAAATTCTAAAACTATGAAATATTTGAGTGTGTGTGTGTATGTGTGTGTGTGTGCAGTGCATTTCTCTGAAGACAAGTTCATCTCTTTGGATGCTCAAAAAACATCTATGACTGTAGGAAATTAAAAATCACTGTAAAATGTGCACAAATGAAGTTGTTATTCAAATACGACAGAATGGATATGTCTACTCCACTGTCCACAAACCTTTATTTGCTATAGTTCAAACAGTTTCTCTTTTATAAAATGAGAAGGTAACTACCTATTCCAGGAATGGTTTTGCTGTGATGATTATAGGAAAAGAAGGGGGAAAATATTCCCCAGAGTCTGACACAAAGGACTTCCACTGCTAATTTTGTCCCTTTTATTGTTTCTAAGTTTGTTCTCTTCAAGTCAAGTCATCCCCATTTTCTATGTTTTCTCACTGATATTTTTGCAAACTGTATCTCCTTATCTTCATCATGAGATGCATTTTTCCTCTTCCCTCATTTTCTTGCTGCAGAACAGATATCAGAACACTGACCTTTTTTAATAAAATTTTATTTTATTTTATTTTATTTTATTTTATTTTATTTTATTTTATTTTATTATTTTATTTCAATCAATCACTGATTTTCTCTGGAGTCTTTCACATTTATCCAGACCACACAGGTATATATGTAGAGAACACTAAGCCATATTATTTGCTGTTTCCTGTTTATGCTGCTTCCCTGCATGTTCCTTGAGAAAGAATCATTAGCAACAAATGGTGGCTGGGGTCCACCATCCCAGTTAAAGGGACCAGGACAATACTGCAGGGAGTATCATTCCACAGTGAGTTGTTGTGTACTGAATTTTGGAAACTCAGGGTTATTAGAGGAATCAAGAGAAGAAATATTATAAGTTGTATTTTTAAGAGATCTAAGAAATAAATTAGATGTTGTAATCTTTCTTGAACCAATGTAGAGCAAGCTCTAGGAAAGGAAGACATGTGGTTGACTATAAGGGGAAATGAAAAGAAAGAGGAATGAACAAATAAATGTGGGTACAAAAGGAAAACAAACAAACAAAAAACAAGATGATTGCCATTTGGGTGGCACTGAAGTATAAACGTTCATTTCTATTGACTATCAAACCTGTAGGGTATGCATGGCTCAATCTCATTTAAAGATACACTATGAGCACAGCTAAAAATGTAGTGTAACAAGCCCTCTTCAAGTGGATTTGGAAGGAATTATGTGATTGTAAGCCCAATAAGCCTAATTGTAACAGGACATCAGCTCTAGCCAGCGCTGTGTCAATGCACATCTAGTGACTTGGTGGGAAAGATCCAACAAAAGTATTGATCCATGGAAATTGAGGGTCCTCCTGAGAAAGACCTAACATAAGGGCTGTTGGAACAGTATATATGCCTCTGACCCAGGGACTTCAGTTTACTGGTCAGACAGGGATTCTCAAAACAACATGTGCATTTTTTTTCACATCATTGTGTGTGTGTGTGTGTGTGTGTGTGTGTGTGTGTGTGTGTGATAAAAGAGGAAAACAGAGGGAAACAGAGAAATACAAAATCAAAGAGAGAGAGATTTTAAAAAGAAGAAACATTTATTCTGACATACGTTCAATTTAAGAACATTGTTTAAGATGACATAAATGAAGTATGATACAAAAATGAGCAAGCCATAGATTTTGAACACATTTCTCTCTTAAAGTTTGATTGACCACTTATCCTCTCAAGAGTTAGAACCCAGGGAATTAATGGTGCCTCCCATTAGAGCAATGGCAACATTGAGTTGGCCACCTACCCAGCAGCACATGGGAGGCACTCCGAGAAACATGGTGTGGAGGGATACTCAGCAGAAGAGGTGAGGTCCTACATGAGCAGGGGAAAATAGTAATCAGTCAATTTTGAATTAGTGCATTAATGCTATCTTTCTCCATGAAATCAGACATACCCAATGCAAAACTCAGGTGGATTGGGGGGAGGGGGCTTATCTTATATTTGAGGTAGCATTCTAAATCTGTGCAGTTCAACATGGTAGCCAGTAGTCACGCATGCCTACTGAGCACTTGAAATGTGGCCGTTGTAACTAAAAAGTGATTTTTAATTTTACTTAATTTTATCAACTTAATCCAAATTAAAGAGTCACTTGTGACCAGCATCTGTCGTGTGGGACTCAGATATTTAGAGCATAGTGAGTTAGGAACATAGTGTCTGGAGCTAGATGCCAAGTCATGAATCCCAGTCCTACCATTTACTGGCTGTGTATCTTTGGGCAATTTATTCTTTCATAACTTAATTTTATCGGTTTTAATATGGGGAAAATGTTTATACCTACTTCATAGGACTGCTGTGAGGATTAATTGGTTGCATTTATGCAAAGTGCTTAGACAACACTTGGCATATACTTAATGCTCAATAAAAGTTACTTATCATTAACATTATTACTTTTATTATTCCTTTTCCTTCCTCTGTTGTCTACTATACATCATAATAATGAAAATAATGAACTATATAGTTCTATAGACAAACATTCAAAAAAATTGTCTATAGTTCTATAGACAAAGATTCAAAAGAATCACTATTCATGATTCTATCACTTTGTTTCTTCTCACTCTTAACTAAAAAGATTTCTGGAGAAGTGATGGAACAGGTTGTGGCTGAATCTAGCAGCATTTGTTGGTTGCATGTTGAGGTAGAGATAGGGAATGAAACATGAAAGGAACAGAAAAGACAAAGTAGAGCCTTAAATGAATGGACTATTCAAAAGAGGGTGTAGAAACTCTGATTTGTGGGAATTCCAAAGGATGGTTTGCAATCAGTAAATTTGCAACTGCAGTTTTGTTTTTTGGGAACTGGTAGCAGCACTCTGATCAAGATAGAGCATTTTCATGAAAATACAATTTGTCTCCTTCCCACTTTCAATAAACTTCAGTCTCCCATTGTCAACTCTTTTCTGATTTTGATCACCACAGTCTTTTATGTCTAGCTTTTTTAAATTATTATTATTGGCATTGCAATGCAATGCTTCTGAGATTCATCCATGTTGTTATGTTATATTAGTAATTCATTTTTTAATTGTTGAGTAGTATTCCATTGTATACTACAATTTGTTTATCTATTGCCCTATATTGATAAATAATTGTTTTTATTACAAATAGAATTGCTATTAACATTCTTGTACATATACTTTTGCAGAAATTTATTGTTATTTGTCTTAAGAAAATATCTGACAGAGAAATTGTGTGGTCACAGGGTGAGTGGGTGTTTATATTTTTAAAAAGTGGCCATTTTTGAAAAGTGGTTGTATAACTACACATTTCTCCGAAAAATGTTATAGGAGTTCTGATTGCTTCACATTCTAACTCACTTTTGATATTGTTGGTTGTTTTAATTTTAATCATACTAATGTTTTTAAATAGTAACTGATTATAGTCTTATATTTCATCTTCCTGAAGAGGGATGATGTTGAATTGAAAATTTAGTAAATTTGTTTTAAAACTTTTTTCTATCATAAGCATTTCAAGGAATCAATTTTTCTTAGGCTATGCTTTAGCTATATTTCACAAATTTGGTATGCTGTGTTCTCATTAATATTTAATTTAGAATATTTTCTAATTCCCTGATTTCTTATTTAAACCAGGCCTACTTAGTGGTGTACTGTTTACTTTCTAATATTTCTAGATATCTTACAATGGTATATTTAATTTAACTTATGTTCAAATAACATGCTCTGTAAGATTTCAAATATTTTTCAACTTATCAAGGCTTGTTTTATGACGCAGCATATGGTCTTTCTTTATGAAAATTTCATGTGCACTTGGAAAAAAATGAGTATTCTGAAGTCATTGAATGCAATGCTCTGTAATTGTCAGTTAAGTCTAGTTGGTTTCAAGTATTGTTCAATTCTTTTATATATTTACTCATTTTTGAATAATTACTAAATTAATTGCTGAGATAGAAGTGTTAAAATCCCCAGCTGTGATAGAAAATTTGTTTATTCCTCCATTTAGTCTGTTTTTGCTTTATGAATTTTGAAGCTTTGTAATTAGGTGCATATGCATTTATGATTTTTATGCCTTCTGAAGAATTAGTAACTGGAGGTAGAGTTTCTCAGCTTTTGCTTATGTAAAAATATTTTTATTTTCTCCTGATATTTTCACTGGACATAAAATTCTATGATTTTTTTTTAGAACTTTAATGATGCCATTTTATTGCTGCTCAGACACTTTGAACTGGTAGAAGTTTGATTTTAAACTTTGATGGGGCAGGTCAGTGGAAAACTCAAAATATTTACTAAGACCATCTAACTTGGCAGAACTTAAATTCACAGTTCTTTTCTGTTGTGTGAAAAATCTTGTTTTCCTTGGAATTTTGTCAGCTTGTTTCTGCCTTCTATGACTCCCTTCTTTTCAAGATTTCCCCCCTCAATTTTCAGTGCTTCAGTAGCCTTGAACTTTCTTCTGACACCTCAAGATATCAAGACTGTGATTTTCTTAATGGGTTCCAGCTCTGCCGTGCATTATTACTGCAGTGTGCATGTAGAAGGGAAACACATTAATATGGGTGGGCATGGTTCACTTTCTTTAAGGGACTACCCTCAGTTACTCCCTGCTTGTGAGCTCCTCAGTGCCTTTGCTACGTTTGTGAATTTTAGCCCTACATAAGTTATGTTGCCATTACAGGATTCAGAACAGCCAGCATGAATGTTTCTTTACTGTTTCAGTTCACATCTTCTGTAATAGCAGATATGCATTACATATTTGTTTATTTCATTTTATATTTTAATTTATACACTTTACTTGCATGTTTTACTTTTACTTTATTTAACAAGAAAGGAAAGTGAAGGATTATTAACATTGAATTAAAACAGTAATAAAAGATATTTCAAACAAACAAACATTTGGAAATTGAACATTGCATCTTTAAATAACCCATCAACTCTACTGTATTTTTACTCCATAAAAGGAGTAAGAAAAGGTCAGTGTTACACTCTCCCTTAGGGAAGCCACACTTAACAAATAAAAACAGGATAACAGATTTAAATTTCGGATGTGCAAATGATAATTATTAGTTTAAGTATATCCAGTGCAACATTTGGGACATACTTATCCTGAAAAGTATTTGTTATTTACCTGAAATTCACGTTTAACTGTATTTAATCTGCAAACCCTACTCCACCTAACTATTTTCTTTGCTTGATGCTTCTTTGAATATAAAAATATCAAACCATGAGATTTGGATTCTGGGCACTATGAGAGATGTGGCTGTGTAATGGAAAGGATACTTTTGCAGACTTTCCGGTAACTTGCCTTACTTGTTCTCTACTTTCTGAACACTGAAGTGGAATGGGAGGTAGGGACAGAGTGTAGAACATAGCTGGGCTTAGCATTCCCTCAGTGAAACTCAGCTGTCTACCTGGCATGTCCACAAAGGCCATGGTTGGAGTGGGGCAGTGAAGCATCTTGAAAATGCCAGAGTTTCTTTTCTTTTCAAAAATATTCTAAAGAACATCTGTAAAAGAATAGTCACAAGTGCTTACTGGACTGTAAATACCACAGAACTCTTCTCCCTTAGCTAATTTCCATTGTACGGATTTATCACAATTTATTTCCTAGTGGGTGTTATTTCCAAACTTTCACTATGTAGAAATAAATAAAGACCAATCAAGTGAGAATAGACAATGGCTATCCAGAGTTGCTATAATCCAGAGTTTTAACGAGTCAAAAGCCATCACTTGCACTTTTGTAAAGACTCAAAGGCAGGGAGAAGACAGGGAAAGTTTGTAGTGGACAAGAGGAAGGCTCTAGATATGCCCTGATTGGAGGCTATTGGCGAACTATCTGGAAGTAGAACACCCAGTGTGATTGGTTAGGGTGTGTGTATTTGGCTTTCTCTGGTTGAGCCTCAGCTGGAAGGAAGCAGGGATAAAAATTAGGGAAGCTGTCAGTTATTAATCAAGTCCTGATCATTTGGGGCTGTTTGTCACAGGGGTTATTAGGTTTCATGGACTGGTTGCTATGGATAGTGATTTGATTCCTACAACTCTGGCTTATAAACAGGTTGGCTTCCTAGATGGTTATTGCAGATTATGGGTCAGAGTTCCATTTTTTTACATGATCTGAACATTATCTATTTGTATATTCAGGCTCAATTGTTAGAAATTATGCTGATTTATTATCCCTGCACATGTTTTCTTTCTCTTTTCATTTAAAATTGCATTGTCTATGCTTGGCCTGATGCTTTCATATACATTTTAGAATAAATTTGCCAAGTTCATATGTAGGGAAAGGGTGGAGAGCCCTATTTGCACTGAATTTCTAAAAACAACACAAAAATCAAAATTCTGTTATGAATAATTAGGAAATTCAACAGAAATTTCATTTGGATTATGCAGTGAATGATTTTTACTAAACTCTTATTTCTCCTTGTTTATCTTTATATGCTCCATTCTGGTTATATATAAATGTAGCCAGTAGTTCCTAATGCCCTCCTATTGTCCCTAGTATCTGATATTTCACAAGGGTCCAAGAGTTACTATACTTCTGAATGGTATACATCTGAATATTGTATTGGGCTCTTACAGCTAGACGAGGCATGTGAAACTACATGTTATGGGCCAAATCTACCCTGACACCTGATTTTCTATGGCCCATAATGTGGTTACGTTTTTAAATGGGAAGAAGTAAGAGAAGGAGGTTGAGAAGAAACAGATTTCATGACAGGTGAAAATTGTATGAAAGTCAAATTTCAATGTCCATAAAAATTTTTATTGGAATACAGCCGGACTCATTCATTTGCAGATTGTCTGTAGCTGATAATGCAGAGTTGAGTAGTTGCAAGAGAGGGAATGTGGCCCACAAATCATATAATATTTGCTACTCAGTCCTCTGCTGAAAGTTTGCTGACCCCTGGGCTAGACTTTCATATTCGATACGACTGAGTAATATCTTTGAAATTTTTTCTTTGATCATTTCCTCCCTTCTATATTCTTTTATTTTTTTCTAATATGTATATTTTGTAGATATTATATTTTCTAGGCTCTTGGCTTTAATTTTCTAATTTTTTTCTAATATTTCCTTTCTTCCATTCAGAAGTTTAAATGGATGTGCAAACTCTGTGACAAGTTTCCTAATTGATTAGAATTTTAAAAATTGAGCAACCATTTGGGGTGCCTGGTTGGCTCAGTTCGTAAAGCATCAGACTCTTGATTTTGACTCAGGTCATGATCTCACAGTTGTGAGTTCAAGCCCTGTGTCAGGCTCCATGCTGGGTGTGGAGCCTGCTTAAAATTCTCTCTCTCCTTCTAGCTCTGCCCCGCCTCCTGCTTGTGCTTGCTCTCTCTTTCTCTTTCTCTCTCTCTTCCCCATTCTCTCTCTCAAAAATTTTTTGAACAAAATTTGACTTCATATTTTTATGTGTCATTATGGAAAAGGATACGTATTGCATATATTTGTGATGTTCAATGGAACTGTTGAAATCTTTTTTAAATTAGGTGCTGCTCAAAGGAAATACTGACATTAGGAAATACTGACATTAGGAGGATATGGCCAAAAAACTACATTTCCTGGGAACCTTGGCTGGCTTAGGTGGTAGAACATGCAACTCTTGATTGCATGATTGTTGTGAGTTGGAGCCCCACATTGGGTGTAGAAGATTACTTAAAAATAAATTTAAAAAAATTAAATCTTTATTTATTTTTGGAAGAGACACAGAGTGCGAGTGGGAGAGGAATTGAGAGGAAGACACATGATCCAAAGTATGCTCCAGGCTCTAAGCTGTCAGCACAGAGCCCGACGTGGAGCTTGAACTCATGAACTGCGAGATCATGACCTGAGCCAAAGTCAGCTGCTTAACCGACTGAGCCACCCAGGTGCCCCCAAAATAAAATTTTTTTAAAAAGAAGTAGATTTCCTAAAAATATCTTCCTTGTTTAATAATTATAACTAGACGTATTATATAGCAAAATTAAATGCTTGAAAATTTTGTCACTGCAATTTTCTGTCATGTTTTTTTTCCTATACATTTTCCTAAATTAACATGAAAAAACTAAGAAAATATGCTTCATTGTATGTTGGCATCGAGATTCAAACTTTGTTTCTCATAAAATAGCAAAACTGTCAAAATAATATCCCATCATTTTGATGCCCTCCTGTTCCTTAATTAAGGAAATAGGAGGTTCTAAAAATGCACTATCTCAGAAGGAAAAAGTAAAACTTTCTATCTGTATCACAGGATAAAGAGCTTTAAAAGACTGATACCTAAATAAATAAATAAATAAATAAATAAAATGCAATTTTCCTTTTAACAGCCCAAGGGAACTCAATTATACACACATGATGTTTCTTTATTGCCACTAATTTAGTGATGTCCATACTGAACATCCTGGTTACACATTTTCTAACTCTAAAAACAATAGGATTTTGCATCCACGTGGTGCTTTCACTCACCCAAAATGTTGGCAGGGTGTGGAGTGGAGTCTAAACATCTTATATCTAGAAGCTCTGCCTCAAGCTAGAATGTGACAGGTGCAGGTCACTATCCCAGCAAAGACATACAAATTATGCCCCACTGAAAAACCAGGGACTCACTCTGCAGGGTGCCAGCTCAGTGCCAGTGGTAGCCACTTGGCCTACAGTCCTGTGTTGTGTGCTTGTAAGCAGAGACAGACAGCCAGCCAGAGAGGAATGGAAGATGGGAAAGGTTGAAAAACAAATGCATTATTTCCTTAAGTTCCATTTCCCTTGTATTTCCAGAAACTCGAAATTATCCAGGATTTCTTTATTCAATTATTCACTGGTAACCTAGATCATTTCATTTATTGAACAATTACTCACACATAATCCACCGATAGTTGATCCTAAACAACAGACATTTGAACTGGGCAAGTCCACTTAGGCACAGATTTTTCTTTTCTTTTCTCTTTTCTTTTCTTTTCCTTTCTTTTCTTTCCTTTTCCTTTCTTTTCTTTCTTTTCTCCTTTTCTTTCTTCTCTTTCCTTTCCTCTTCTCTTCTCTTCTCTTCTCTTCTCTTCTCTTCTCTTCTCTTCTCTTCTCTTCTCTTTTTTCTTTTCTTTCCTGATTTGACAGCAAACCCACATGGCATTCATTTACAAGCGCCCACCCCAGTCTCCATGGACCTAATCAAAGACAACTGGTGCAGAGTAGCCCCTGCCGCCCTCCCAGGGAGGCCCCTGGAAGCCATCAGGAGCCCCTGGGCCCCAGGACCAGGCAAGGCTGCTGGTCACTCTATGTGCCACCAGGGGGGGCCAAATTCAGCATAGCAGGGGTGGGCTGGCAGGCAGAGGGCTGGCCTGAAGAAGAGAAATGTGGCCAGAAGGCACAGATAGCGCTGTGCAGGGAGCCCTCTGCCCAGCCCCATACACACACCTCCACAACTCCCGTCCCCCAATCCTCCACTGCTTGGTTCCGGGGGCTGCACCAGGATAACCTTGGGCCCAGGGTTCTTCCCAGGCTGGCCTGGACCCTTCAAGGGAGGCTTCACAACGCTGACCACTGGGACCTCCACCAGGCAGGTACGCTCATATGTGGCTGCAGCTACTAAGGGCCACTGCAGGGGGCGCACGTCCAGGCAGATGTGCCAGCTGTACTGCTTGTCTGGGGCACTACCCTGAGGTCCACATGCTGCAGCTGAACTGAGGCCTCAGGGCTGGATAACATCACCATCCCTGGGCTGCTGCCTCCCCTGTCCCTGCCCTCCTATACACAGATATAAGAGATACACACACACACACACACACACACACACACATATATAGTACACATATATAACATATATATATATATATATAGTATGTATATATAGTACAATTCTGTAAATATATTTTCACTTCCTTATGATTTTATTAATAACATTTTCTTTCCTTTAGCCTACTTTATTGTAAGAATGCAATATGTAATACATATCATACACAAAATGTGTGTTAATGGCGTTATTGATAAGGCTTCTGGTCGACAGCAGGCTCTACGCAGTTTAGTACTAGAGGGGTCAGCAGAGCCATCATTAATCATCAAGGAAATGCAAATCAAACCTATGAGATATCGCCTCACACCTGTCAGGATGGCTAGAATCAAAGAGACAAGAAATAACATGTTGGCAAGGTTGTGAGGAAAAAGAAACCCTTATTCGCTGTTGGTAAGAATGAAAATTGGTGCAGCCATAGAGGAAAACCATATGGAGATTGCTTACAATTAAAAAAAAAAAAGAATTACCTTGTGATCCAGAATCTACTAATGGGTATTTACACAAAGGAAACAAAAACACTAATTTGAGAAGATATATACTCCTCCATGTTTATTGTAGCATTATACATAATAGTCAAGATATGGAAGAAACCAAGGTGTCCAACCATAGATAAATGGATAAAGAAGGTGATGGGAGACACACACACACACACACACACACACACACACAGAAATAGTACTCAGCCATAATAAAGAATAAAATCTTTCCATTTGCAATAACATGGTTAGATCTAAAAGGTATAACACTAAGGGAAATAAGTCAGGCAGAAAAAAACGAATACCATGCAATTTCACTCATATGTAAAATTTAAAAAACAAAGCCAATGAACAAACAAAGAAAAAAAGAGACAAATGAAAAAAACCCAGATTCTTAAATACAGAGAACTGATGGTTCCCAGAGAGGAGGTAGGTGAGGGAGGGATGAACTAGATAAAGGGGATTAAGAGTGCACTTACCTTGATGAGAACCAAGTAGTTCATAGTAATGTTGAATCATCATATTGTACACCTAAAACGAATATAACATTGTATGGTAATTATATTTCAATAAGATTAATAAATTCAAAATTGGTGAAAAAAGTTATATGTGAGTTTTTAACTGCATGGGAGCTGGCGGCCCTAACCCCTGCATAGTTCAAGGGTCACCTGTACTTACCAGGCACTTAGATAGATTCTGGGCATACTGTGGCAGAACAAGACAGGAAAGTCCCTGTCATCATAGAATAGCAGTGGGAATGTCGCTGAATCAGATATTTCTGAAACTTGAAATTTATTAGGAGAAATAGATTAACCCGATCAATATGCAAATAATCAACCAAGCATAATTCTTACAGAGACTACAAAGGAGAAAAAGATGCTGCCTTGAGACATATAATCGGGGAATACACTTATTTTGTTAGATTATGGGAAGATTTTCCAAAGAAATCTTATTTATTTTAAAATTTGAAGGAAAGGTAAGAATTACCCAGGCAAAATATGGAACAGAAAATACCCATGACAGGAGAACTCACACTAGCACATGTCTTCTGGTAGAAGAATATCATGTTGGAAGTCACTGAAGTGGTATCTTTGAGGGATGGATAGAAATTCAGTATGAACAGGTGGTAAGAATCTTTATACATGAGGCTTGAGAGATAGATTGTAGGCATATTATGAAAAGCTTTGAAGATTAATGAAGAAGATTTGTTTTTCTCTTAAGAGGCTATAGAGATGTTAAAAAAGGGCCCAAACAATTGCATTGGCTCATGCCCCTTTCCAGGAACTGGAACTGCCAATCACAGAATGAGTCATTCTGAACACGGCCTGAATCCCTTCCAGAAGTGACTTTATCACACTGTTCACTTGCTAACAATGAGCAGATGGCCTTCTGGATGGGCTGTTGGTTGGATGGGGTGCAGAGGGGGCCATCTGGGTGTTATTCTCCTAGTCCCCTCAGAAATGGTAAAACCATCCCACATGAAGAAACTTAAAACTGACCCTTCATAGAGTAGGCAGAATACAACATTTCAATATACTGAAAATAGAAATGATGAGATCGTTTTTCACTTTGTAACATAACACAAAAATTAATTCCAGGCATGTAATCTATTTCAATGCAAAATTAAAAAAGAATCAAGCTTCTAGGAGACACAGGAGAATCTGTTCACGACATTAAGAAGGGCAAGTTGAGAAGTCGATTAAAAGAGGAACAAAACTGGGTGATGGGCCTTGAGGAGGGTGCTTGTTGGGATGAGCACTGGGTGTTGTATGGAAACCAGTTTGACAATAAATTATATTTAAAGAAAAGAATGAAATCATACAGGATGTAACAGTTTAAAACAAGAGGAAAAAACTACTAATGACAGAAAGAAATGAATTTAATTAATTACATTAAAAATAACAACTACAGTTCATCAAAACCAGATCGTTAGTGATATATGAAAATTCTTTGCACTATTAAAAATCTTTTTGGGGCTTTTTGGCAGCTCAGTTGGTCAAATGTCTGACTTTTGACTTTGGCTCAAGCCATGATCTCATAGTTCCTGGGATCAAGCCCTACATCTACAGAGACAGTGTGGAGCCTGCTTAGGATTCTCTCTGTCTCTCTCTCTGTCTCTCTCTCTGTCTCTCTCTCTGTCTCTCCTTGCCCCCGCCTCTATCTCTCAAAATAAGTAAATAAATGTTTTTTAAATATCCTTTTTTACATAGTTTTAGATTTACAGAAAATTAGCAAAGATAGTACAGTATTTTCTTTTTTAAATTAATTTTTTATTTACATCCAAGTTAGTTAGCATATAGTGCAACAGTGATTTCAAGAGTAGGTTCCTTAATGCCCCTTACCCATTTATCCCATACCCCATCCCACAATCCCTCCAGCAACCCTCTGTTTGTTCTCCATATGTAAGAGTCTCTTATGTTTTTGTCCCCCTCCCTGTTTTTATATTACTTTTGCTTCTCTTCCCTTATGTTCATCTGTTTTGTATCTTAAAGTCCTCCTATGAGTGAAGTCATATGAAATTTGTCTTTCTCTGACTAATTTCACTTAGCATAATACCCTCCAGTTCCATCCATATAGTTGCAAATGGTAAGATTTCATTCTTTTTGAATGCCGAGTAATACTCCATTGTATATATATACCACATCTTCTTTATCCATTCATCCATTGATGGATATTTGGGCTCTTTCCATACTTTGGCTATTGTTGATAGTGCTGCTGTAGACATTGGGGTGCATGTGCCCCTTTGAAACAGCACACCTGTATCCCTTGGATAAATACCTAGTAGTGCAATTGCTGGGTCATAGGGTAGTTCTATTTTTAATTTTTTGAGGAATCTCCATACTGTTTTCCAGAGTGGCTACACCAGTTTGCATTTCCACCAGCAGTGCAAAAGAGATCCTCTTTCTCTGCATTCTCGCCAGCATCTGTTGTTGCCTGTGTTGTTGATTTCAGCCATTCTGATGGGTGTGAATGTTCCTTTACACCCCTCAGTGCATTCAGCTTCCCTACTGTTGACATATGTCACTATTATGATACATTTATCACTTCTAATAGAACAATACTGATACATGATTATTAACTAAGATCTATACTTTATTCAGATTTCCTCGGCCCTTTATTGTTATAGGCTCCCATCCAGAATACAAGACATCAAACTGTCATGTGTTCTTAGGCGTCTCTAGATTGTGAGAGTTTTCATACTTAGCTTGTTTTTGATGACCTCAACATATGGGGCAGTACTGGTCATGAAGTTTGTAGAATGCTCCTCTTTTGGTCTTGTTTGATGCTTTCTTTCAGGATTGGACTAGGGTAATGGTTTTGTGGAGGAAAACCACAGAGATATCACATCACATTAAGGGTAACTACTATCCACATACCTTGTCACTGCTGAGGTTAAGCTTGATCATATGGCTGGGGTAGTGTTTGTCACGTTTTTACATGATAGTTACTCTCTTCCCAATCCTCCTTCAGAAAGAAGTCACTATGTGGACCCTGCACTGAAGGGATACAGAGTTACCTCCCTGAGGGAGGTCGTATCTATATAAATTGTTTGGAATTCTACTCTCTCACTCTCTATTCTTTTTTTGTTTCTTCTGCCCCATTTGCTTATTTGTGTAATCATTTATTTATATCAGTATGGACCCACTGATATTTATTTCACTCTTTGGATTATAATCCAATGTTACCTTATTTATTTTGTTTCTCAAATAGTTCCATCATTAGTCATTCAGAGCTCTTTCGTTTGGGGCCTGTGTCCCTTTGAATTCCCATTGGTTTGTTTTTTGAACACTTCTGGTTTAAACATAAAGAGTGGGTTTTTTCACATAATAAAAAGTAGAAAGGTAAAACAGGCTCTGACATGATAAACCATTAAATGATGTCAAAAAGATCCAGATTTCTTCCTTTACTCTACTTGGAGTCAACATCACCCAATGACTGGTTTTCTTTCTACCCATAATATGGATGCCAGTGGCAAGTGGAGCTTTGCACTATATATTTTTTTCCAAATAGGAGAGAGTGAGAAAATCCCCCCCTGAACCAATGTATAAGCCTTCCCTCTGGAACTGGAGAGGAGCAGGTGGAAATGGATTGGCAACCAACAGCATGTGCTCCATTCCTTATTTGCACTAACTCAATAGTTAATCGCCACATCTGTGAGCATCTAATCCAAGTCAAAATATATTGAAAAGAAGACTAAATAGTGATATAAAACAGGGATTACATGGAATCCCACATCTATGAATCCAGAGATACTGAGCTTTAAAGAAGTAAGAACAGCCTTTTCTAAGAAGACCTTAGAAAAGAAACAGAAAAATTCAACATTAGCTGTATGGTATTTATATTCAAAGACCCAGGTCTGAAAATAAAGGAATTTAGAGTGATATATACATATATATGTGGAAGAAAATGAGGGAGAAGAATCAGGACACCATTAAACAATGTCAGAGGAAATATCTAGCACAGGAGGCGTTAAATTAATGAGGAAAACCATAAGTCATTATTGTAAAATTAATTTAACTATGTTTGGGGAAAATAAATCTAAAATAAAATGCAATTACCACTAGTGATCCAGGGTGTATGGTGGGAGAAAGTACTGAGCAGTCCTATCCATCTTCAATGTCACTGCATTTTGAAAACACTGAAACATACACCAAAGTTTGATTCCCCAGCTAGAGGTACGTAAAGTCTTTGTTCATTCATTCAACAAAAATATGAGTTCCAACATTGTACCAGGCACCATACTAGGTATTGTGTCTCAAAGACAACATGAAAATTGATAGAGATTTAAATTTGGCATGAAATTGGGGCTCCTGAGTGGCTCAGTCAGTGGGGTGAGGACTTCAGCTCAGGTCATGATCTTGCAGTCCGTGAGTTCAAGCCCCACGTCAGGCTCTGTACTTGACAGCTCAGAGCCTGCAGCCTGCCTCAGATTCTGTCTCCCTCTCTCTGCTCCTCCCCCACTTGCGCTTGCTCTCTCTCTCTCTCTCTCTCTCTCAAAAAT
The DNA here is from genome assembly GCA_028646485.1 of Cryptoprocta ferox. Taxonomy (NCBI): domain Eukaryota; kingdom Metazoa; phylum Chordata; class Mammalia; order Carnivora; family Eupleridae; genus Cryptoprocta; species Cryptoprocta ferox. Next base: position 4,069,808 of record CM053578.1, read on the forward strand.
AAATACATAAAAAAAGAATTTTTAAATTGGCATGAAATAAATGAGCACTTTTCTTGTGGACTTTAACCATGCCCCTATTAGTAAGTCCTTCTACTCATCTTCCTTCTGTTCTTGAATTATTGGTAGGTCTTCCAAGATTTTGTCCAAATCCTTTTTGACCCTGTTTGTGTTTTCAACCTGCAGCCATTCACAAGGTGGTAATGGTCGCACAACTCTGTGCATATCTTAAAAGCTACTGAATTGTACACTTTAGAAGGGTGAATTTTATGGTATGTGAATTATATCTCAATAAAACTGTTATGAAAACAATTCACAAGACAGAAAAACTCCTTGTACCTGCCCACTGTCACACCTTAGCCTATCTTGTCAGCATCACCCATTCACACTGAATTTTCAGAGAGACTTCGGGATGCACCATTGTACAAGGGTACTTTGTATGCCAATCCCACGCTTTTGTTCAAACCATTCTCTGTTTACGTTATGAACTTTTCCGTCAGCACATCTAGAGTCTGACTAATAAATTAATAGCCTCTTTCTCCAAGGAAGGCAGTGGGGAGTACATTTCCATGTTGCAAGGACAGCTAGAATTTTCAGTTCCTGGATCAACCTTTCCCATAGTGATTTCACATTTCATACTTGCCAACACCACACTAGCATCCGGGCATGCCCTCTGCCTTAACCATTCTGGTCCAGACTGAATCTCACTATTGCCACCAAATATTGCCATAGCAGGGAACAAGATAGAACACTGGTGAGGACTGAAAGCCTGAGGAAAACTGTAGCGAGTCACTTGGCATTTCAGATGATGGAATCCACAGACCCAATCCCTATTCCTCTGGCTGCCTCCAGGGCTGCCTCCTGACTCAGCTGGAGGGCCATTCTGCACCATGCATCTCCTTAGAGGGCTCCTGACTGCCTGGGAAATAGGCTATCTTCCTATCCCATAGGGTTCAGACCCTAGGGAGCAAGATCCAGGGAGGAAGGAAGTCTTTTTCCTTTCAGATCTGCCATTCTTTTTCTACATAACACATCCAAAATAGTAGACCCCAATTTTTGTCTCTTATTCTTTAATTTTTCTTTGTGCTATTTTGGAGTCACATAACTGATCTTATTACTTATTTGTGTGACTGTTTTGGTTTTCCATGAGGGCTTCCATTGGCCTTATGAGTCTAGAAGCATTAATCATCTTGTGTGCTATTTTGCTCCAGCACCAGAAACAATAGGCTCTCAACATGTAGAAATTAGTGAATACAGTTCTTTTTCCTATCTGTGAGATGGTCCCTAAGATTCTCACTCTGTGTGTGGGCAGGGTCTGGGACCATGCTGAAGTAACCCTCCAGTGATTAGGTTATGTTACATGGCAAAGGTAAAGCGATTTACAGATGTAAGTCAGGTCTCTGATCAGCTGGCTTTGAGAATCAATGGGGAGATTATCCTGGGAGTGAGATGAGCCCTCTAATAGAAGGTCTTAAAGTAAAAGACAGGAAATAGCCAAGATGCTCTTCCACTGGCTTTCAAGAAGCAAGCCACCATGTTGTAGAGAGGGCTTATGGCAAGGAATGGGGGTCACTTCTAGGAGTTGAGACCCTAAATTCTACAGTTGTAAGGAGCTGAATTCTGCCAACAAACAGTGAGCTTGGAAGATGACCCTGACCCTGATATCACAGCCCTGGAGGACATCTTGATTTCAGCATGGTGAGACCCTGAGCAGAAAAACCAAATAACCTATGATCTGTTGTCTCTCATATTATCAGCTATTGGTTTTCTATCTGTAAGTCTACAACTGGTCTGTAAATCCTTTCAATTCAGAGACTTCATGGAAGGGCAGCATGGAAAAGCAGAATTATGGTCTTAGTGCCTAGAAGGAGTACACGGGAATTCCAAATGCACTGTTTTATCATTCCATGTAAATTATTGAACTTTGGAGTCTTTGCTTATTCTTACTTGTTTCTAAGTTTGATATTAGATGAAGAATAAATACACATAAATATCCTGGCATGGAGTAGGGGCTCAAGAGATGAAGCTAGTAATACATTATTAATTTTTTTGTATCTTTACCAACTTATAGTTTCTTACATGTATTAGGTGTTAGAGGACGTGGGTGCTGAATTGATTATTTAAATATTTGTAAAAATCATCCCAGAGGACTATGTTCTGACTCCCCTCCTCCATTTCCCTCCCAGTTTACTCTGTCCCATTGCTTTGTAGTTACTTTAACAAATTCTGTTCCTGATGAGACAAGGGTTTCCTTGGGAGCAAGACTTTTTTGTTTTATTTATCTCTGTATCAGGTATATAGCTTACAAGGCTACGTGTTTGATGAATGAATCAATCAATAAATAAATCATTCAATCAGTCAAAAGTGATTGCAAAATTGTTGAAGCAAAAAGTATTTCAATTTTAATAGTCTTGCTAGAAGAATAGATGGTAATTATTTCAACCTGAAATAAGGAAGAGCTTGAGGTTTTGATGGATGGGATTTGCTCATGTGATATTGAGGATTGTTTCTGGGTAGAAATGTTTTCTCATATACTCACTCATCTTTCCTAACATTTCCCATTGGTAGAAAAAATACCTGTGGCCAAATCCCAGCTCCTTTCCTCAATATTCACAACAGTTCTGTAAAATTGGACAAATCATTTATGCTCTAGGGGTCCAGGTCCCTCATTTTCATAAACGAACATGGCGATGTTTCCCTCCAAGGACGTGGTCTTCTTAAGATAGCGCATGAGCAAAGGACTGGCACAAAGTAGGTCTTCCACACATCCTCCCCCTCCCTATATTCCCTTGTGCATTCTACACACATGCGCCATGGCTATCTACCTGATCTCACAGGTAGATCTGATTCTTGTCATTAATGAGACATGAAGCGATCACTCTAGTGCTGACTTCCAGTTCAAAACGCTGACATTCTGACCTCTTGAGTCTATTTGTCATGTTTCTTAGCCATACGTTATGTTAGGCAATTACTTACTCTCCCTAAGCGTAAGCTTCTAACCTATGAAATGGCAATGAGTATACCTGCCATTAGGTTGTTGTGAGGTCAGTGTGGCCATCAGTAAATTGGGGTTAATATTTTGATGTAAGACACTTGAGTGACAAATGTCAGATCTTCCAGAAGCCTCATAAAACAATACTGGACCATCTTAACCACTTTCTACAAAGTAAGGATTACTTTGAGGCTCCTTCACATTTATGATCTATCTACTTACAGTGCCTTAAAGATCTGCATGATGCCATCCTAATGAATTGGGTGCGATCCTGGAACTTCAGAACACAGAGCAACACACCTTCATTTCTGGTGGTGGAAAAATGACAAGCACTGGGGCAACTGGGTGGCTCAGCCATTAGGGATTTGACTCTTGATCTCTGCTCAGGTCACGCTCTCACTGTTTGTGGGATCAAGCCCCATGTCAGGCTCTATGCTGACAGTGTGAAGCTTGCTTGGGATTCTCTCTCTCTCTCTCTCTCTCTCTCCCCCTCTCTGCCACTTTCACTCTCTCTCTCTCAAAATAAATAAATTAATATTTTTTAAAAAGGACAAGCATCACCAGCCAATTAAATAGAAACTATCTGTATCTTATAAGCATATACAAATGACCTAAAATTAATCAGTAGCCTTTCTCCATTATGGAAAGAACAAATTCATCCCATTTAGATGAGATGAGAGTACAAAGTTGGCTATTTTCATCTGAAATAGTGGGAAAAGAGACTTGAAGCAGGTGCATTTTAACAAACTATCTGTAGGAAAATCTAACTGAATAATAATAATAATAACAAAATAAAAAGAAAAAACAAGGTTTGGTTAATAAAACAGAGCACTTCTGGGGCGCCTGGGTGGCTCAGTAGGTTAAGCATCCCACTTTGACTCTAATCAGGATCTTGAGGTTCATGAGTTCGAGCCCCCATCAGGTTCTCTGTGGTCACCAGGGAGCCTGCTCTGTCTCCCTCTTTCTCTGCCCCTCCCCCACTCATGCCTGTTGGTGTTCTCCGTCTCTCTCTCTCTCTCTCAAAAATAAATAAGCATTAAAAAAATTAAAATAAAAAATAAATAAAACAGCAATTCTGAGAAGCATTCTCTGCGTTCAAGGAGGCAGGCGGACCCCCTCCCTTGGAAGGCAGCTGACTTCTGGTTCCCCCCCCCCCCCACCCCATAGGCAGCTTTGCTGACTTTCTTCAATGCAGCAGCTGCTGACCCGGGTACCAGGCATGATTTCAATCAACCCTTCGACTGTAAAAGTAACTTTTTGCTTCCAGACTTCTCCCTAGGATTATTTACTCTCTTTCCTTGATTACTCCAGGGAGCACAAAAGCTGAAAAGATGTGGACAAAGGAGTAACAAGTCAGTTTTCCAAACTGCCCAAGAGGCACTGCTATGAGATATCAGAAAGACAGTGATGGGAGGAGGGGGTTAAACTTTGTACAAAGGTGTTTAGTCATTGTATCTTGTAACTTTTAACAACAGGAGCTACCTAGAAAGGGAGCAGAGGGTTTCACAAAATAATAATCTCCCTGTCATTAGATGTGTTCTAGCAGAAGCTAGATGATACACTCTTATAATATAGTAGTTGAGAAGTTAAGAGTTTTCCAACGTCAGTGGCCCTATATGTAAACATACATAAACATATATGTTTTTCAATGTTTTATAAATATTATAGAATATCAATTTGTAAAATTGTAACATTTCATAAATATATTTTTACTACATAGGTGCATATTTTAATTAATTAACACTGTATGTTAACTATACTGGAATTAAAACAAAAAATAAAATTAAGTAAAATTTGCAGAGGGAGCAAACATATTTTAATTAATTGTAGTTTTAATTCAAATATTTTATAAAATGTATTTTGATTATATATGTGCTCATATTTTAAATTAATTAATCTACTAAACAGTGTAAGAGTGAAGAGAAGGGGGGTAGCAGCTGCTGCCACCGGAAAGGCAGGTTGGAGGAGGAAACAGATACTTCTTAAAATTGGCCCTTTGTTCCCTCAGAAACTCTTCCCACAGTGGAAGGTTCTCTTGCCATTCTATATATGTGCATGATGTTTCCATGTTACTCTAGTGGTTTTCTTTCCCACAAATGCAATGATCTGCTTAGTTTTTCCCTTTCGGGTGTTTGGAACCTAAAGATACGTCCTTTGGAATGAAATTCTGCTGTGGCTGGAGAGCAAAAGGCATGTTTTAGGATCTCCAGCATTTCTGCTTCTTTCCTACTGGCCACGGTCCTTCAACTTTCTTTTATAGTAATCTTCAGTACTAATGACTGGTTCAGGGGTAGGCATGCATCCCAAGTCGATCCCAGTCAGAGTAAACACCCAGACTTGTCCGAATCTTACTGAGAAGATGCATTCTCTCTCTTTTTATCTGCACATAAAACGGGAAGGAAGATGTGACCCCATGGTTGCCTAAAGCCAAGACGTGGAGACCAAGGACGAAGGAGACCAAGCCACAGAAGACAGAGCCAACAGATGCAGAAACATTCACAGTGTTATATGCCCATATCTCCATAAAGCTGGAAAAATATTTTAAAAGAATAAAAAGAAACAAAAGTTGCAGAGAAATGAAATTTTTGTGGCATTATTTGAGCCCCTAGACCAACCTGAACTTACAGTCAAACCTGCAACGTGTTCGTTACATGAATTAAGTTGGTTTTGTTTTTGCAAACTGAGTTGTTTCCTATTTTGGTTATCGACAATGGGGAAGTTTTATTCATTTTCCATGTGTCAAGAAGTGTAGGGGTTTTATTTCTTCCTTTGCCCCTTTACTATCCCTCCCAGGCCCCAAGATGAGGACTGCCCCACTGATACAAAATACCTTTAATACCCTGTGGCCATATTTGTGATGTGAGCAGTTCTTTGACTCTTTAAGGACAGGGCCCCAGGCTGTGGTTCCCACTGTCCCATTGCTGGTCTTCACGTGTTAAGTTGCCCCTGCGATTCCTGCTTACAGGGAAGTAATGGGCACGGCCTGCCTCCTCCAGATAGCAAGTCTTCCTCCACTCAGCAGTCAGCTCAGTGTTCCTCCGGTGACCTGCCATTCATTCATTCATTCATTCACTCATTCATTGTGCTAGTTGGTCCTGAAATTTATTTATCTAATTTTTTAATGTTTATTTATTTTTTGAGAGAGAGACAGAGACAGTGGGAGTCAGGGAGGGGCAGAGAGAGAGGGACTAAGAATCTGAAACAGGCTCCAGGCTCTGAGCTGACAGCAAAGAGGCCTGATTCGGGGTTTGTGAGCCAGGAGATCATGACCTGATCCGAAGTCAGACACTTAACCGACTGAGCCACCCAGGTTCCCTTCGTCCTGAAATTTAGATTGAAGGGATTGAGGTGTGGAGGCAATGCAAGTACTCAGATCTCCCTTAGTGCTCCTGACCTATGTCCTACCCTTCAGGACAACTTCTGTCAGAGCTTTCCACGGGGTCACTTCCCAACCATGAATAAATCTATAATCTGTGTTTGTTTTGTTTTCTCATTCTGTTATTGTTTTCACTTTCTGTACTTTTTTTTTGATTGAGAACATCGAAGAAGAGGAGGGTTGACTGACATGATATAGTTAGGATAAGGTCACCTTAAATCCTGATGATGTATATTTCTATAATTATATAAGGTTTTTTTAGTTTGACTCCCATAACTCCCAGCATAATGATTAAAGTAGAGCCATTATCCTGTTTTAAAGATGATGAAATTGAGGTTTTATAGAGGCTAAGAGAGTTACAGAGTACATTTCAAAGTCAAGATTTTAAAAGACTTTGGATTCCTGGTCGGCAAGTCTCTTGCTTGTTTACACGGCAAGTAAACCAAAGTAGCTCCAATAACATGGTTCCAAGTTTCTACTCAAAGTAAACCTTGGTTACATGCACCAGGATATTGTGAGGTTGAGGTTCCCAGACACACAGTGAAAATAAACTCCTGAGATGAGATATGTGTACATGTTCTTTGGGCTACGTACAAACTTATAGAAATGGGGCTAAGGGATTTGCTGGAGTCTGAGCCAATTACACATCAAAATCCAAGGGCAGGGGGTCCTCGAAGCCATTTGGGTCATGTTTCAAAATCACTTTGCATCAAAGCCTGAGATTCAGTGGTACTCAGTAAAAGTGTACTCCCCAATCCCATCTTACCTCAATGCTAAAGATTTTCAAATTTATCTTAACTACTTCTCAGTCGTCAGCAGTTTTTCTGCTCTTTATCCAATCCTCTCTTAGAGGATGGAAAAGACTCCACCATTAGAAATTATCTCTCCCAAGGGGATGCACCTTGTAACAAGTGTAAACACCTTGTAAGGGTGAGGTTCATCTATGAAAGTGCAATTTGAGTCAGCAGATATTTGTAATTGTGGATGGATATGAACATTCCTTGTACTTCAATTCTATAGATGTTGACTGAAGCTTTTTCTGCACTAAGTCCAATGTTAAGAAAAAAGGATACAAAATTAATATGAGACTCTCCCCCCACCTCCAATAGGACTATCAGGAGGTAGGGAAGCTTTCTCTGAATTCACTCCTATATCCTCATATGAGATTTTGGTAAGCTTCCTAGAGGAAAATTTTAGCTCCCCCTATGGCTGCCGCCCCAGGAGCTTTGCTCTTTCCAACTAGCCCACACTTGGCTTGTAGCAATTCATCAAAATCCCTAGCTTAATGTTCCTTAGGCTTATGGTGTCCCATCGTTTCCACTCCAGAAAACTCAGGAAGAGGAAGGGCTCGGAGAAGTGCACCATGTCCTGGACCGTCGCCTGCCCCCATCCAGCCCAGGCAACTTGCATGTCTCTTGCATCAGGAGCCTACTATGGCTCCAGGCTCCTCAGCTTCTACTCCATCAATGTTACTGGACAGAGAACCAGTTCTGAATTCAGGTTTGACTGCTTCCTGCTCAAAAATCAATAGCGAAGAAAGGAAAGGTCATTTTATTCAAGAAGCCAGCAACTTGGGAAGAAGATTGACTAACATCCTAAATACCATCTTCCTAGTCCAGGTGAAGTTGGAGGGTTTTCGAGGGGAAAACATGGGAAACGAGGAGGGGAGGGGTACTTTGTGCAGGGCAAGCAGGTGCCAGGCAGTTGGTCGTATATACACATGACGCTGAACAGACTTGCTGGCATCAGTAGCAGCTGTATTTGAATGTGATCAGGCCTTATCTTCTGCAAAGTCTTGTTTTGTCCTTCACTCCCTAAGGCCAGTGGTCTGCAAACCTCTAGGAAAGTGGATTAGTGCTGCTACCAACCAAGGGACTTAGATGAGCAAGCAAGAGGTGCATAAGCTTGAAGCAAGTCAGCCCTTAAGACTGGTTGGAGTACCATTACATCAATATGGGACTCCAGTGTCAGGGACAATAGGACTACACAGCCATCTGGATGCTAGCTTAACTTTAGAGCCCTGACCAGTCATTATGCATGTCTAAAAACATTAGATCATGTTTAAAACCTCTTTGAAAACAGATTTCCATGGATTTTTTAAAAAGCCAATAGTTGCCATTGTCAGCATCACCATCACCATCATCATCATCATCATCATCATCATCATCATCATCCTCATTATCATTGTTACTATTCTCTTTATCTCAGAGGGACCTGAGCACAGTGCTTCAAAGTATGTGTTGAGAAGTGTGTATTAATCAGCTGTTCCTGTGTCTCTTCCTTTGCATTTCAATCTCATCTACTTGGGCTTCCTAACTGGAAAACAACACTCAGTATCCTATCAATATACTCTACCAGTTTGCCCACAGACTGCAAATATAGCTGACTCTCCTTGGCCCGTCTAACCTTACATTGTTCAAGGATCAACCCTTAGTTTCCAATTCAATAATTTTATTTGATTTTGTTTATACAGACTTTTGCCATGCAAAAAGTTGTAAAGTGATTACATTTTCGATTATGTCTTCACTTCTATTTTATTCCATTTCCTGTCTTAGAAAGCTCTTTCCAGCCTCAATGTTATGTACACATTGTAAACATCCCTTTCTTTTTTAGTTGTCTGTTTTCAAAATAATTATAGATCCACAGAAGTGAGAAATATGGGAGAGTGAGGTCCCATATGTGGTTCTATTCCATTTTGTCACATACATAGATTGGTAGACACTACATCAATCAAGATACAGAAGTTTTCAGTCACTACAAAGACCTCCCTTACGTGACCTCTTTGTAGCCACATATTCCTCCTTCGTGCCCACCATCCCTAAACTCAGGCAACCACTAGTCTGTCCTCCATTTCTAAAAATTTGTCACCTCCAGAATGTTGTATAGTTGGAATCAGATAGTGTATGACATTTTGACATTGGCTGTTCTCTCTCAGCATACAGCCTTGAAATCCACCCACGATGTTGAGTATAACAATAGTTCCTATTTATTGCTGAGTAGTATTCCATGGTATGGATGTACCACTGTTTTTTAGCCATTTACATATTTTGGTTATTTCCCATTTTTGACTATTATAAATAAAGCAATAATGATCATTAAAAACAGTTAATAATAGAAAATACCTACCCTTCAGAATGATACAGTTTAGCTAGAGATATAGAAATTACAAAGGTTAAAATTGTTACGGCGTTTTCTTCTCTTCACTCTACATAGACATAAAATGAGATAGGCTGGATGAATGGTTAGTTTTAAGTGTCACCTTGACTAGACTATGGTCTCTAGTTGTCTGTCAAACCCTGTTCTAGGTGTTGCTATGGAGGCATTTTATAGTTGTGATTGAAGCCCATTATCAGTGACTTTAAATCAGGGAGATTATCCTAAGTAATCTGGGTGGGTGTGATTTAATCAACCAAAAGGCCTTAAGAGCAGAATTGAGGATTCCCTAAAGAAGAAATTCCACCTGTGGAGAGCAGCTTTGGCCCCTGCGGCACAGCAGTGAGAGCCTGGCCTAGGGATGTTGGACGTGCACAGCAATCCACTTCAATTGTGTAAGCCAACTGCAATACATCTCTTAATATATATTTCCTGACTGATACAGGCAGGGAGAGACTAGTGATCACATAATTGCACAGTGAGCTTTTTAAGTATTTAACAAACTCATGGCTTTGGGGTTAATTTGAAGTCCCATGAAAGCCTGTTTTGGAATTCACACACTTACATGTCCTTTCTTCCTTCTTTCTTCTCTTCCTTTCCTTTCTTTCCTTTCCTTTCCTTTCCTTTCCTTTCCTTTCTTTCTCTTCCCTTCCCTTCCCTTCCCTCCCCTCCCCCCTCCTCTCTTCTCTCTCTTGTTTCTCCCTTCCTTCCATCCTTCCTTCCTTCCTTCCTTCTTTCCTTCCTTTCTCCCTCTCTTTTCCTTCCTTCTTTCCTTCCTTCCTTCCTTCCTTCCTTTCTTCCTTCCTTCCTTCCTTCCTTCCTTCCTTCCTTCCTTCCTTTCTTCCTATCTTTCCTAAACTCACCTCTGCCCTTCCAGGCTGATCATAGGCTTCAAGGAAATTCTTAGAAAAACTCTGAGTTGGATAACACTGAAACCAAGGAAGAATTAAAAGAATTACACCTTTCATCTATCAAAAGCAAACACAAACAAGCAAACAAAAAACAAAGAAAAAATCCTCCCTAAAACTGTTTTTTAAGCCCAGCATTGAGAGCAGGGTAGAAAAAAATAATCTATATACTTTTAATTAGACAATAAATTGGTAATTTCTATTCAAAAATTTTTAGAAGAGCCAAAACGTCTAATTCTCTCCCACAAATGTACTGAGGCTTGAATATAAGGATACACAGGTAAATATGTTGGATATAAAACTTCTCCCAACAGCAGAAAATTCAAAATAAGCTAAAAATACATCAGTAGGAGGATTATACATCTATGTATGGATTTCTATTAAATAATAGAATTTATAATAATAATGATAATAATAATGGAGACTTTAAATTCTGTTACATAGAGTGAATTAGATTGATGAACGCTGGTAGAATTAATACCAGGCTCTCACGTTTTCTTGTCCACAGCCTGGTTTCTCCTTCAATTATACTTGTTTTGGTGGGGGTCTTGCAGCTGTAAGGACCAGATCATTCATATCGCTTTCTCCTGAAATAAAAGTAAGAGGGTGATATTTGCAGGATACCAAAAAGCCATCTCATTCCTGTTCAAGTCGTCTGTCTTTTGTTGGTTGCAAAGAGGCAAGGATGGAAGAGGGTCTGGAGGACAAAGAGAGGAAGTGGCTGCTGTTTCCCACAGTTTTGGAGCTGGGAGTGTTTATCGCCACACTGTTGTCTTGTTTGCGTGTGTACTTTGTATGTCTAACTGTACTTTCCCATCAGAGACACAGGGATTTGGTTGTTCTGTGTGGTTTATCGTTGAAGGGGAAAAATGGTAATGCCATCATCTCAAAATAAATATAATTGTGACTTCTATCTCACCAGTTACATAACTAATATAACTTCTATCATGGTTCAAGTTCTATTTATATTTCTGACACCTGAAACGCCCAGGACAACAGACACAGAAGATTGTCTTAAAATTGAACACTGGGCCATGAACATTTCCTTCTGCCTGAGTTTCTTTCCTTCCCCCCTGCTCTCAATTCTTTGGGAAATGTTACAAAACAGAGGCTCCTTGGTGGGAAACCTAAGACAGACGCCTCAGCTGAAGGAGCCACAGTAGAATACACTTTCAAGTTCCGTCATACTCTGCCATGGATTTTTCACTTCTGCTGCAGCCCTTTGTTTTAGAAGAAAGGCATCAAGAAACATCTTTCATTGTTGGATGTTTCCCCATCGCTTGTCCCTTTGATTGGATCCCGTAGGCAGTACAGACTGAAGAAAGCATTAACGTGCTGGCTCTGTTTGTGGGGTGCAGACCCAGGTTGTGATGGAGGGGAAAAGGGACACGGGGCCAGGAAGACTGCCGAGGACTCTGTGTACTGTGTGACCGCCTGGGCCACTGGCTTCACTAGGAAAGCTGAAAGGGCTTCAAAGATGGTAGACAGAATCGCAGAGAGCAGTTCACTTCCCTGCAGCTGGAAATTGCCTGTAGCAGCCGTACCTCTTCCCAGGATGGTAAACAGTGTGAGACATGGAAGCATGTGGAAATCACAGCAAAATGCCTGGAGCAGAGAGTTGCTTGGGAAGGAAATGAATTGCCTCAGATACAATGGAACTCGAGGTCTGCTTTGACATGCATTTTAATTACTCTTTTGCCAGGACAAAGTGTGTGTGCAGTGGGCCGGTGGCAAGCAGTGTGATCAACCTCACATCTCCTAGTCCAATCTGGATCTCAAGCCCTGAGTTAGTTGAAAGACCACTGTCCTCATGTGACCCCAAGGGCCAGCGTGGCTCAGTCAGAAGGCAGAGTAAGATTTGTTTGATTTGGGGGTAATATTTCTGTGCCTTGTCTTCTTCTGTTTGGCTGCTGACTGCAGATGACCTTGGGTTGAAGTCCTAAAATTCCTCCATCTATAAAATGTGAAGTATGATGCTTTTGACCTACCTCTGTGTGATAGATGGCTCTGGACCATATGAGATCTAATGAGTTAACATTTACAAAATGCTAGGAGCTATTTCAGAGAATGGCATTCTCTAACCACAAAAGATCGTTATTCATTACCCAGAATGCATACAAATAAAAATAAGAGTGTTTCAGAATAAGAAGACTGATGGCAGGGAGCTGTATCTGCCCTGTGTGAAAGACAGGTTGGAGATTAATTCAACGGATAAACTGTTTTAAAACCCGGCAGTTTCACGCTAATGAAAAAGAGGCCCACAGACTATATTTTGGTCTGGCGGTCACAGCAGAACTGGAAATGTCAAACGGGTATGATTCACTTCCAGAGTTCCTCTCAGTTTTATTGAATACCTTCAGGCTACGCAGCCTAGGATTTCTGGAAGGAAAATTGTGCTGTATCTAAGTGTAATGATATGAAGATACAGTTCTCTGCATCTGTATGCCTCATAATAGATATGATGTGGAGAGCACCTCCACCAGAGATCAAGCATCTGATTACACATCTCTGCAGCTTTCCAACTTCTCCCCTTCACCAACCAGGCTTAACTCTTTCACTCCCCGTACTCTGCCAACCAGATAGTTTAATGTGTAATACTCTCTTGAGTGTCGGCTGTTGATGGTAGAACTGTGGACCTATCACTTATAACGGCTCCTTCTCTCTAAAATATATATTTACATATATTGAGGTAAAAACAGACATATTTATCTAAGAGCATCTTGTTTTGTGTATCGCTACCTGTCTTACAAAGCATTTTAGCACATTTTATCACCTTTGTTTATTATGATAGTCATGTAATTGGACATACTTTAAAGTTTTATTTATTCACCCTCTGTGCAAATACTCCTGATGTGTTGAAGGGTTATGGAATATGCCATCCCCAAATATGCCTCTCTGGCATAAGAATTGTTCTGAGAGTATTATTTTGAGAAACAGCAAACACAGGAGAAGTTCTGAAGACAGAGTAGAAGTTACACCTTCTGCCAGAGAAATATACATTTATAGAGGAAATCTCCATTTGTCAGGGTGGTACCCTGTGCCTAGAAGAGAAAAATGACTATAAATCACAAGAAACTCTTACTCTTGTTTACTTTCTTAGTCACCTCCCCACAGCTAACCTCTCCCACACCTTTTTCTCTTTTGTCTTTAGCTGAGAATAGTATTTAAGACTGAATTCTAAGCCACCTCTGAAAATTAACTCATTTCCCCCAGGTTGTCTCCCATGTATATATGAGGTTTGCATGTAAATAAACGTGTTTATTTTTCTCTTCTTCATCTGCCTTTTGTGACAAGGCCTCCAGCCAAGAACTAAGAAGAGTAGAAGGAAAATTATTTTTCCTCCCCTGCAATTCCAAATGCTGATCCAAATTCTGAGGATACAAGATTTCTGCTTGCATGAGATTTGTATTCTAGGAGAGAGTAGACCAATGAAAATGGAAATAGGTAGAAATTTAGATGAAGCTTAGTACTCAAAAGGCAAATGATCACATTAACATGATGTAGAGGAAAAAGGTATAGGGATATATTTTGTAGAGTAATAAACAAAGGCTTCTTGGAGGAGGTTATGTGTGAGCACATGTGTTGGTTAGGGAGTTAGCTGTGCACTGAGAGAGGGAAAGAGCACGACAGGCAGAGTGGCTCAGGGCATACAGTGGCCTCAGGAGACAGCTGAGCTGGTCACTTTCAAAGATGAGAACAAAGGCCAGGGGGCCTGGAGCTCATGTTGCAAAGCGACGTAGTCTGAGAAGGAGACTTGTAAGCCCCAGTATGATTTGTAATTTATTATTGATGGAATGGGATGCCACAGGAGGATTTTTAAGGAGACTGATGAAACCTTATTTAGATTTTTTTATTTTTATTTTTAAGTTCACTGAGCCTGCTGGAAAAAAGATGGATTAAAAGTATGGTGTCCATATGTCCTGGTTGACCAGAGATGATGTGTCAGGTAAACCCCAAGGTCTTGGGGTAATTATTGATGCTACCCTTCATTCCCAAAAATGTAGACTTGGCTGATGCATTTTAGAGTTCCTGTCACTATCAGGAGGGGGCAAAAGCAGAAGCAGAGAGTGCAGGTAGGAAGATGTTTTGGTGGCCCAGCTGAGGGACGACGTTGCCTTTAACTGATATGACAGCCAAGGAAATGGGCAGAAAACAAAGGATTATTGATTTTCCAAATCGCATGAAGACTGAAGATAGAGAGGGGCCCCACTTCTAAGCCTCGGGAATATGAAACCTAGAGCTCATTGCTGTTTCTTAATTATAACATCAGCTCATCAATACAGCACTACTGGAAATGTGGATTTCCCCCTAAATTAACCTCCCAGACAAATGACTATACCCTGCGTTGGGAAGGGGGATTGCTAGGACAAGGCAGATAGGGAGTAGTGTGGGGGAGGAAGTTTCTATTTTACTCTGGCTGAAAAGAGAAGAGGTAGAGGGATGATGGAGTGTGCTGAATATGATTTGAAGGCAGAGCCTACAGGATTTGCAGATGGATTGGATGCAAGCTGGGCAAGAAAATAAATGGACACAAGGCTGACAAGAGGTTCAGCCTCAGCACCCAGAAAGGAGTTGCAATTTTTTCCTTAAAGTATGTTATTCTCTCTGAGTTTTTAACACAAGCCCTCTGAGTATTTCCTTACTTATTCTTAATGGCTCTGGATCATTTGAAAGATACTATAAGGAAAAGGGCCCAAGCTGAACAGTATGGTTGTTTATCCCTTTGTGAAATAACCCTGGAGGCTATGCCTTTCCAATTCTTGCCTCTACGTTTGTCATTTTTTTCACTATTTCCTCCCGAATAGTCAGCTGTCCCTGTCCGCTTCCAGCAGCCACAGCCCCATTTTATTTGTGATTAGTCTCCCAAGTTTTGAATTGTTTGTTTGTTCAGTGCACTGTATCCCATACTTTTTTTAATTATAAATTAATGCTGACTGGGATTCTTAACCAGAAAACTGGGGAGGAAAAAGTGAGGAAAAATGAGATTATACCATGACCAAAAGCATAGAGAGACTCAGCTGTTGTTAACATCGATATATTTATTGATATGCTTGTAAACTTCAAGATAAGCATTGTGGTTCGCAGTTTTGGCCCAGATCCTGTCTTCTAGGAAGTCACTGTTAGTTCTTATCCCTTTGACGACCATCTGCAGACCTATTGCCTGCCTTTTGCCTTTCTCCTCTACAGGGAGCTCGGCAATTCGCCTCCCCTCCCCCCCAACCTACATGCATACACCCTCACAAGGTAGCCCCCGTGCCTGCCGACACTGTGTTAGGACCACACATTTTTGGTGATGACCACCTTCTTCCCAGGGTCCCTCCAGATTAACCCCATCATGCCCTTCATCATACCCTTTATCAATGTCTCCGTCAAATCTGAATTCTCAAAATGTAGAAGTATCATGAGATGTTGCTGCCTTAATAGCTAAAAGATCTGCCCACTGTTGCTCTTCTCTTTACGCTGTCTTGTGGCATTGTACGTTTTCCACTTAACTTGTGCTGCTGAGTGAGAAGTCACCCTTCATGCCACAGTGAGATAGGCCAAAAGCAGCCCAGATGCAATAAAAGCAGATTGTGCACAAAGGTTGTGGGCTAGTTGGAGCTCCCCTCCCTATGGACGACACCATGTGGAGGGCACCCTGGCTGGTCCCGAGGCCTACCTGGAGATCTCTCACTCCTTCCATAATTACAGTTACTTGTTCTGTCACAGATGTTCCTAAGTTGGCATCCTCTGATTCAAAGAACTATAATACTAGATTGAGAGGTTGGGGCCACTGAACTCTCATCCTGTCTTAAGTCATTTGAGAGGTTTGAGATAGACAGTTTCTACACTCTAGCAATAAATGTTTTGAATCCTTTATTTATTAGAGATACTTATTTTATATCTGCTTAATTTCTTTTCCAAAAACTTAGGCCTGCACATCATAATTCAGTAAGTGCTAACTGACCAACCTTTTAGTGGCAAAATTTAGTAAGTGGTCCATTCTCTTGCCCTGCTCCCAAGAGATGAATTTGTAAGCATAAAGCCTGTTTGCCACCATCTTTCATTTTTCTTCCTGCCTCTGCCCTCCCAGATTTCCAGGTGCTCACAGATTTCCCTGCATGCAGACCCCACTCCTGCCTGCCTGTTTCCGGAACCAATTTCTTTTTTTTTTTAATTTTTTTATGTGTTTTATTTTATTTTTTTTGAGAGAGAGAGAGGGTGCTCACAGAGGGTGAGCAGGGGAGGGCAGAGAGAGAGGGAGACACAGAATCCGAGGCAGGTTCCAGACTCTAAGCTGTCAGCACATAGCCTGACACGGGGCTCGAACCCACAGACTGTGAGATCATGACCTGAGCCACAGTCGGATGCTTAACCGACTGAGCCACCCAGGCACCCCCAGAACCAATTTCTAACAAAACAACACCACCACCACCCACCAAAAAACAAAACAAAACAAAACAAAACAAAACAAAACAAAAACAAGCAAGCAAACAAATAAACAAACAAAACACTTCTCAGAAGTTCAACTAGCATGTTCAAGGAAGGCTTGGCTACTGGTACCCATCTTCTATTTCTACTGCTTTCCTAGCTCTGTCTCTAATTAACTGATTACAAGATTGAAAATTATTTTAATTTCCTTTGCCCAAGTAAAGAATGAAGTGTTTTCTCTGTCCTTCACTCGGCTATATTTCTAAACCAATTCAGTTGATAAGTGCCTATGTTCTCATCTATATCTGAACATTAAGTAAATCTCTGTGTATTACAAATAACTATCAATACTTCAGATAAGACATTCCCTCCATCCCAGATTATAGATACTATTGATTTAGTCATTACTTTCTGAATTTCTCATTTTCTAGGCTTGAAGATTTGCTTTGCCCAGTGTTTGTGATAATTGTGTTGCTGAATTTTAAATAGAGTCCTCAGTCAGCCCTGTATCACATCCTGAGCAGGGAGTGAAAAGAACACTGTTTCCATTTTCCAGTGATCAACTTCTGTTTCAGCTCAAAGAAAATCATTGACTGTCCTGTTTGTGGGTAGCATTTGATCACAATTTGCTAACAGAATGGGTGGAGACTGTGCTATACATTCTACTCCCTCCATTTAAAAAGAGAAATTGCTCAAGCAAAACCTCATTGAAACTGTTAAAGCCAGCAGGCTTATAGAAAGGGAGTGTGAAGCTCTAAAGGTCTGAGCTTGTGTGTAGATAGAGAGTGTACAACTCCTAGAGAAACTCAGAAGTGAGGAGAGGTTTCATCCTGGAAAACCAAAAGCAAGGGACAGAGTTCAGTGATCCTATATGGGCGAGTCTGATACATAGGAAGGCTCTTTGTTTGATTGATTTTCATGTTGAGGGGCCAGAAGGGGTTGTTTTGTCTTTCTTCTTCCCCACGTATGGTGTGGCAAGGACCTAGTTTACTTCTGGTAGCAAATAGAAACAAAATCTATCTATAGATAGCTCATCCTGAAGACCTCTGGTGAATAATGCATTTCCCTTTTCCAGTGATGCCAGAGGCAGAAGATGTCAAGCATCAGAATGACTGACGTCCAGTACTTGCTCTCCTCCCAGCCAGTTTATGAACTAAGGTAAGTTACTTAGCCTTTCTGGGATTCACTTTGCTACAGTACGTTGGACAACATAAGTTCCTTTCAGCTCCAGATTTTAAAAGATGGACAACGATTACTTATTGCTTTGCTTAAAGCATTGTTGATACTGAAATGTATCAAAAGACCATTGTTCTGCAGGAACTACAACAAGGAACTGAAACTGCATCAGGATAATTAAAGGCTCTTTTTGTGGACGAGTTAAAGAATATATGAAGGAAACCAAAGCAGGGAATTCAGAGGAGAATGTTGGCCCTTTGAGCAGGGGAGAGGAAGAAGAGTAAGGATATTTAGGGTTATTTATGTGACATATTTCCAACTATCATTATGCATTTCCAATAGAAGCAAAAAAGGAATTAGGTTTGACCATGGCTACTCATACCAGGGTTTCCTCTCTAAATTATAGAAATTGGCAATAATAAGATAGACTGATATCAGGAAAATCTGAGTTCTGATTCCAGCTCTGCCATTACTCTCTGTGGGTCCTAGGGCACATCATGTGGACTTCCTTTGTCTTGGTTTCTTTTTCTCTAAAACGAGAACAAATAATAGCAAATAGTTTATAAGGTTTTGTGAGGATTAAATGAAATAACTGTGAGGCACATGTTACATAATGAAAACATAACAGATGTTAATTACAATGATGGTGATCATGGAAGTGGTAGTCATGTTCGTGGTGAAGACGGTGATGATGATGATGATGATCTTGATGATTCTGGGCTAAAGATCATTGACATTATTTACAATGTAGCCTGGCATGGCCAAGGAAGTATGACTTGGGTTGCTACAACATTCAGAATACATACACAAAACATTTTACATTCTCGATTCCTTCTTTAGGGAGCTTCATAGATATTTCTTAATCCTACTCTTATCCCATACAATCATGATATCCCTACAACCCCTTGGCACATTATATGCAAGTTGTAGGCGATCAAACGATCACGGCAGTAACATAGCAACAGAAATAAGACCTCCGTCTTAGCCCAATAAAGTGGAGACTAAGGTACTTCAACCTAGTTTAACCAACTACTTAATCCTCTTCTATTATCCCTGTGCTGAATTTTCAAGGTTTCGTTCAAAAAAGCCTGGACTGCTTTGGAACACATTCTGTTATCTTTGTTCCCATCCAGTCATCTTTATATCGAGTTTTATTGTGTTCAGCTTTATAAAAGTCATACTGTGACTTTTAGGACCCCTTCCTTTTACCTTCAGGACTAATATAAATAATTAATCCCTCATATTCAAACAGTGGCATGAGGGTTGGAGTTATATGTAAGAATAAATAAAAAGGCCCATAGTATGGGTCAAAAATAATTAAAGTTCTCTGAAATCTTGTGTTTGAGAGTTATTGATGGTCTTTGATTATATATAGCTGAGGGCATTCAATTGTCTGGTAACAGAAAACCCCAACATGTTGCTAATCTATGTCACAATCAAACATTTGCTTCTACTTCCTGGACCAGAAGATTTAAAACAATGCTATTATAGAAATAAAACCAATGATTTATTGCTGTTCCTACCCCCCTCCAAGGAAAGTTGTAATATATGGTGTAATAATATATTTTATTGATACACTATGTCCAAGGCAATTGCTGGTGTGGAGAAAACGAGGGGCCAGAAGATGAATAAAATGTCTAAATATTCTATCAGCAAAATTCTTAGAAATGGAGAACCAATGGTAATAGCAGACAGAAAAAAATGGCACTTCATCAGTGAAGTTGGATATAGGCTCAAGAAAGTATAATTCTTAGTAATTCCTATGAGTCCTGAGATGGGTTCTGCATACAGAAATTAATCTGTATCACTCTTTGAGAATGAGAAATCTAAACCAAGATTCCCATAATGCTGCATTCCTTGAGAGCTGACATTGGGTGACCAATTTTATTATTTGATTACATAATATAAAAAAAAACAATCACACCTGCCATCTGTTATCATTACTATTTCACAAATAGAAATGATGATTTAGAACAAACTTAGAAAAACATAGGATCAGGAAAACTGCAAGTGCTTTAAGAGGAATAGATTTAACAACCTTGGGACTCCTGAGTGGCTCAGTGGGTTAAGCATCAGGCCCTTGACTTCAGCTTAGGTTATGATGGTTCCTGGCTTTGAGCCCCAAGTCTGACTCTCAGCTGACAACAGGGAGCCTGCTTAGGATTCCATTTCCCTCCCTCTCTCTCTGCCCCTCCTGCACTCATGCGTCTGTCTCTGTCTCTCTGTCTTTCTCTCAAGATAAATAAACACACGTAAAACAAAAGATGAATGAATTTAACAATGTGGAAAACTAATAATGGTGTCCTTATGATTTTAATTTTGTTACAGACTCATGAAAATTTCTTCCAGATTTGTACTGCTCCATAGGACAGCATTTGAGAACCAAGGCCAGCAGGGATTCACGTTCTTAATTTTTTTTTTTAGTGTTTATTTATTTTTGAAAGAGAGAGAGAGAGAGAGAGAGAGAGAGAGAGAGAGAGAGAGAGTGCTTGCTCACGTGTGAGTAGGGGAGGGGCAGAGAGGGAGGGAGACAGAGAATCCCAAGGAAACTCCATTCTATCAGCGCAAAGCCATAGCGCAAAGCCCAATGTGGGGCTGGAACTCAGGAGCTGTGAGATCATGACCTGAGCTGAAGTCCAATGCTCAACCAGCTGAGATACTCAGGCACCCTTGGAGATTTGGATTCTGTTCATCACTGACTCCTGGTGATGTCAGTTTCCACACCTGTTTCCCCAGGCTCAATGGTATGGTGCATATTCAGCAAGAGTGCACAGGAAGAAGCCTCAAATGCTCTCTGTGAGCAGGGAGACCCTTCCAGACTCTCAAGCACAGGGCATGTTCTGGGGCAGAGGCTGACTCTGAAGGGCGAACAGCTTCTCGAGCCACAAGGCAGCCAATTAAGGGGCTACTTAGCACCTGATGAAGTGGAATCTCATTGTTTGCCTTGGCATCCATATTTCACAGTGAACTAAAAAACAGCTTTTTATTTAGCAATTTTGGGGGGACTCCTTTCTTTTATTTTACAGCCACTCAGTGCCTGACAGTACAAGCTCATGCTATCATTTTTCAAGCCATTAAATGTTAACTTCATTTGCTTGTATGAATTATGCTTTGCTCTTTTAGTTTTGTAATGAAAAATAAGTACAGGTTATGCAAGCAATAACCCCTGTGTATGAAGCAGCTATCTTTCTAAACGGTTTATTATGCCACAGTCTGGTACTCCATTAAATATAGATTACAGACTGCTGAATAAATGAATATCAACTAACCATCCCCATCCTTCTGTATATATCAATGCAAATAATGAATTGTGGCATCTCATGAAAATGGAAAACTAGAAAGAGTGGGTCAAGAAGTAATTACACATTTGTCTTATCTCATGCTTCTTGCCCTCAAAACAGAAGAATATATCATGGAGTTGAGAGGACACTGCAAAGATATTTCTGATCTGTTATTATTGGTAGAAACACTATTCTTGTTTGCTTTCTCCCCACAAAGTTTTACATGGCAGAGGCCATCTTGGGCCTATTTTCTACTCATGTTTGCTTTTACTAAGCTCTGTGAAGTGAAACCTTCTGAAAGCTCAATCATACCTGTTGTAAAAGAGAAAATTGTTGTCAGGTAGTTATCCCTGTCTTTCACCTGGTGCCTGAGTGAACACTTACCTCTCTTCATCCATAGTAACACTGGAAACTTCTGAGCCAGAGAAAATAGCATGGTGTGATGGTAGACTTGGATATAAATGGGTGTTTCTTTGGCTTTTATCTCGGTCTTTAGACTTGCCACTTCAGCCACTCTTCCTTCTAGGGACCTGTAGGCTCTCATTAATTCACTCACATTTTAAATGAGCCTTATTTTAAAGGAATAGAAATAAGGAAGAATTTCCCTCCTGGGAGTCAAGACGTTAAGCAGCAAGGTAGCATGAGGGGTATTTCAGTTTACACTTGGAGAAGATAAAGAATTATGTCAATCAGTTCTAATTTTCAACACAAGGATTATCTCCACTGAAGAGAAAAATAGGCAATTTTATTTTCTTTTGGATGGTTTAAATCATTGCCTCTTAACATACTGTTTCACATGGACTGTCACATCTTCCTGCCCCCTCTAAGACTTTATTCCTTGAGCCCCAACTTCCATCTCCTCATCTCCACTTGCTCCTTCGCCTCTGTTTTCACACATGTTAGATTTCCTCATTGTTTAAGGTTTTAAAAAGTCATCAGGACTAACCCTTCATCCTCTCAAACTCCTTAGAAAAGGAGTGGGAAGTACAGGTTTCAGTTATGGAATGAATGAGGCATGGGAATAAAAAGTACAGCATAGGGAATATAGTCAAGGGTATTGTAATAGTGTTAACATAGTGACAGATGGCAGCCACACTTGTGGTGAGCATAGCATGACTTATAGAGCTGTTGAATCACTGTGTTGTACACCTGAAACCAATGTAACATTGTGTGTCCACTATATTTCAATAAAAAAATACAATGAAATAAAAAGGAAGTTTAAAGCGTGTTTTGTCCCCTCGTGGCCATTCCTTGCTTTTAATCCACTGCACTCTGGCTTCTTTCCTTAACTTCTACTACTAAATTGCCCTCTCAAAGCTTACCTCTTCTTCTAAAATGCTTTTCCTCTCTCATTTCTCACCATCCTTGGCTTTCCTATGGCACCTGATATTATTAACTCTCCTTCTGGTTCTTGAAACTTCCTTCTTCACTGACTTTGTAGCACTGCGCTGTCTGATTTGGGAAGCCATCATTCATTTCTTTTTCTTTCTCCCTACTGGTTTTAGTTCTTTTTCAAATCTCTAAGATGTTGGTCACCGAAAGTCTTGTCTTTTACCTCCTCTCCTCTTTCTCTGTAAGTTAAGGATGATGTTTGCATCTTCGGGAAGAAAGTTTTCTGCCTATGCCTTTCATCCTGGGGTGGTCTATTTCCCTTTTCTCATGACCTCTTGGTACCAGAATTATCTGTCTCCCAAAACAGATGGCTGTAACTTCTTAAATATTTTCAGTGCTAGTGCCTGGTGAATGGTGGGCTCTCAATAAGTGTGTGTGGAGTAAATGAATGAGTAAAAACATACCATGAATTGTTTTCACCAATAACAAGTTCTAGTGCTTCATAAATATCTCCCCGTATAGCTCGTATCTTCCTAACTGCATGTCATGTGTAGCCAGGGCACATCCAAGGGTCACATACCTCCTGTGTTTGGTTTTCAGAAATGGAAAGGGGGTTTTCAGAAATATAAGCCTCCAAAGAGAGAGTTGAAAGTGACTAAGAAAATGTACCAGCATTTTAGGAGAGATTTTTTTGTGCCTGAAACTACAGCTAAGACCTAAATCTGAGGATAGGGGCACTAAGTGCGCCACATTTTAGGCTTATGAAGACACACATAGTCGGAGACAGTTCCTCTGGCATAAGAAAACAGGAACACCAATGCATTTTTGGCTCAGAAAGGACATCTTTCCCTCCCCAAAGCCAAAGAATGGAATTCCACAAGAATTATCAATAAAACAATGATTGGACTGATAACTTTTGAGGTAGACCTCCATATAGTCATAAACCTGCTCATCTGTGCTATCTGGGCAAGGACAAAAGAATTCCTGGAAGATGGTAGGGCAAACATGGGTAGCAGCAGTGGGGCAGAGTCTAGTCCTGTCCTTTGCTGTGCCGCCTGAGCTTCCCAGGGATTCGGTGGTGGGGGATGTATGTGTGTGGAAGCTAGTTGACCATGTACCCCAACCAGGAGAGCTAGTTTTTAGCTTGAGGAGGGAGGCAGGCAAAAGAGGGTCCATGATGGAACCCTGTGCTGGAGGTGAATCCAAGACTAGATCACATCCTAGAGAGAACAGTGCAGTGGAGTGGGTCCCAGCCACACCCTCCAGAGACCCTTTACCTCCCCACTTTGAGGTAGCCTGTTTGGTTGCCTATTATCTATTATCAATCAGTGAACTAGTGACAGCCAAGGAGGGGGGAACACTCACTTCAAGCAAGCAAACACACACCATTTACTGCTCCTTGCCCCAAATACCTAGGAATTAACACCTAAGGAAGGGAGAAGAAAAGGATGGTAAAAAACTCAGCATACAACTATTCCCCCACCTAAGCCAAGAGACTAAACTGTAGGAAACCTGAGCCTGAGGTGAGGTAGGAGAGAGGGGAAAAGGGATAAGGACAATTTGCATTGAGAATAAAGCTTTAAATGGAGAATAACTGAGTCTAAATATTGAAATGAGGGGCGCCTGGGTGGCTCAGTCAGTTGAGTGACCAACTTCAGCTCAGGTCACGATTCCACAGTTTGTGAGTTCAAGCCCCACGTCAAGCTCTGTGCTGACAGCTCAGAACCTTGGGCCTGCTTCAGATTCTGTGTCTTCCTCTTTCTCTCTACCCCTCCCCTGCTCATGCTCTGTCTCTGTCTCTCTGAAAAATAAATAAACATTAAAAGAAAACAATTTAAATATTGAAAAGAGAATTTTCCAAAAGCCAAGAGTCACTGAGAAGTTATAGAGTCTTGCCAAGATGTCACAAATGTATCCATTTACCAAACAGGAAAAAAAAAGGTAAGCAGAGCAGAGTGGAGGTTATATCCCTATTATCCAAGACCCTTACAAAACAATTGCCAACAATGGAGATGAACATATTGAAAGACAAGTCTGTATTTTGAAAGCAAAACCAGGGAAAGATGAAGGTGGTGCCAGAAGGAAGGGCAACAAAATGATTGGCAAAATACATCACAATGTAATCTCTAAGATTGAGAGTCTGGCTCTTGCCCTCAAAAATTTGGCCAATTCACTTTTTTGTTTGTTTGTTTGCTTTATTTGTGTATGTATGTCCTAGTAGAAACTAGATATAAGGAGGCCGATTCGTGAGTTACCAACCCAACTCATACAAGCTAACTTAGCTCAAAAGAGAGTGATTTGTAAAGCACAATATAGATTTATTCGTTAGCAATATAACATTATGTTTCAAAAATTGTAGGAATTTGATGCTGGTGTCCAGCCTGTTAGGTGAATTACACAAGCAGAAAGCTATTTTAAAGGTATGGACTCTGAATACAGTCGGCAGGTAAATATCTGACGATGACATCAGACCCTGAAATCCTGCTACACCGAGCCCTACAATAATATCCAACCTGCTGCCTGCTTTGTGGTCCAAACAAGCCATGTTCCTGAGCTAAGGATTCTTCTTGATGAGACAGCCCTGGGATGGTCCTGTAGGCTTGGTCTCTGAGACTCGTCCTTACTAAGCTTCAAAGACCGAGGAAAACTTAGATTATGGTCTAGACATGGTCATTCATTAAGATATAGATAGATAGATAGATAGATAGATAGATATAGATATGAGAGAGAGAGAGAGAAAGAGAGAGAGAAAGTGAGTGTGCATGAGCAGGGGAAGGGCAGAGACAGAGGGAAAGAGAAAAGAGAGAGAGAGAGAGGATCTTAAGCAATCTCCATGCCCAGCACAGAGCCAACACAGGGCTCGATCCCATGATCCCTGGGATCATGACCGGAGCCAAAATCAAGAGTCGATTGCTCAACCAACTGAACTTCCCAGGAGCCCCACCCATAATAAATTTCTAAGTATCTTTTACCTGTTAGAAACTATGCTTGATACTGAGGTGTGTAATTCGGTAGGGCTGCATCTCATAACATGGCTTAAAAAAACACGCAACTGCTCCAATTTCTTCCATCTTGGTCAAAAAGCAACCACAGGGCATTTGAAAAGGATGCAGGTTGATTGGTGGGAGAATCCACACTTGAAGATCCTTAATGCTGAGTCCCTGAGACTCTGCCCACCTCTAGTCCCTGGAATGAAAGGTGCTGATTCAATGACATCACATCCCATTAGAGAATTACATCCCCACTATTTTTTTTCCTTCTCTAGCCATGGTTGCCATCAAATGCCTTTTAAAATGAAGATGTATGTCCCAAGAGCTAAACTAGAAGCATGAACTTTTACATGAGTAGAGGAGAGAATGGTTTCAGAAAAAAAGTTGCAAGAAAACATGGCTTAAACACATACACATCCATATGAAAATAAAAATGTAAGTCTGTATTTACTTTATTTCATTCAGTATTAAAAATAACGATAAGGATAGTAGTAGTAGTAATAGTAGTAATAGCAAATTCTTATGCAGTGGTTACTGTGTGCCAGGCACTGTTTTAAAGGCTTTACCTAAGTATATTCATGCACATGTCCTGGTACACATTTATTATTATTGTTGTTGTTGCTGTTGTTCAAGTGGTAGCAGCAGGATTTGAAGTCAGGTGGACTCACTCAGGAGCCCACATTCTTAAGCGTGATCCACGCACCTCTAGCAAAGGCTCCTGCTCTAAAGCTCACTACTTCCATCTCCTCCTTTCCCTGCCAGGACAAATACTCGGCGAGCTGTAAGCTTATGGTAAGTGTGTGTCTCCTTTGCTTCTCAGTTCTGCAATCCCCTCTGAAATCCGTTATGAGTATAGACACAGCCTTCCCACAGAGTCTCAGCTTGCAGCCGGAGTTTAAGAAATGCTCAGCTTATGGCTCACTCCTCCCTTAGATTCCCTAACAGAAGTAAATCGTCCTAATAGTTATGAGAAAAAAGGGGCAGATAAATGGGCAGATGGGCTAAAATAGTCAGTGTACAGAGAAACCCCTGCCAGCTGGGGAATATCAGTGATTTTCTCTTCATTTGCCACCATTCCTGTTCAACCCAGCGGGAAGGCAAAGCAGCACATTAATATTTGCAATAAGACTCCGAAGCAAAAAATAATAACTTTAGAGTCTTATATGTGATGTCTTTGATTTCTTCAGAAGGTGAGAGTAATTCACAAGCAGTGGAGAATCAGTCTTCCTCAGTATTGTCATCCGTTGATTTAGAGGCGCTGGTACTTGCTGATACTCTGTAATGACTCTTCTGAGCCTGCATTGTTTCTCTTTGTCTATGTCTCTGCCATGGATTCAAACCCAATATCTGGCCATAAGTATTTGAAAAACTGAATGCATAGACGGATGAACACAGGAATACCTCGGATATATTGCAGGTGCAGTTCCAGACCACTACAATAAAGTAAATATCACAATAAAGAGCGTCAAATGATTATTTTTGGTTTTACCAGTGCATGAACAAGTTATAGACTTGTATATAGTGGACTATACTGTAGTCTACTAAGTGTACAATAGCCTTATATTTAAATAAAACAATATGCACATCTTAATTCAAAAATGCTTTATTGGGGCACCTTGATGGTTTTTAGTCGATTAAGTGTCCAACTCTTGACTTTGTCTCAGGTCATGATCTCACAGTTCATGTGTTTGAGCTCCGTG
This sequence comes from Cryptoprocta ferox, assembly GCA_028646485.1. Lineage (NCBI taxonomy): Eukaryota > Metazoa > Chordata > Mammalia > Carnivora > Eupleridae > Cryptoprocta > Cryptoprocta ferox. Next base: position 4,097,124 of record CM053578.1, read on the forward strand.
TGAGGCTCTGTGATGACAGTGGGGAGCCTCTTGGGATTATCTCCCTCTCTCTCTGACCCTCCCCTGCTCGTGCGCTCTCTCTCTCTCTCTCTTTCTCTCTCTCAAAAATAAATAAATAAACATTTAAAAAATGCTTTATTGACACAGAGACTTTAAATGAACAAATGCTGTTGGAAAAATGATGCTGGTAAACCTGCTTGATGCAGGGTTGCTGCAAACCTTCAGCTTTAAAAAATTTTTTTTTGTTTTCTTTATATTAGAGAGAGAGAGAGAGAGAGACAGCATGAGCAGGGGACAGACAGAGAGAGAGAGAGGGAGAGAGAGGGAGACACAGGATCCGAAGACAGGCTACAGTCTCTGAGCTAGCTGTCAGAACAGAGCCGGATGTGGGGCTCAAACCCACGAACGGTGAGATCACGACCTGAGCCAAAGTCAGACGCTTAACTGACTGAGCCGCCCAGGCACCACTTCAGCTTTTTTTTTTTTAATGCAAAACTTCCAAGTACAATCAAACAAGGTATGCCTGCAAATGAATGAATAAATGAATGAATGAATGAACGAACGAACGAATGAATATGAAAGCATAAGTGTTGACTCCTGATATCTCTCTGTGATTTGTACCTGTCAATACTTTCTCCCCGATGGCTTTTAAAACTGCCAACTTTTATTGCTAACTCATGCTCTGCATGTTGCTGACAATGTTTGAGATGGCAGCTCTTGCCTTCACTTGGTCTGCACTCCACAATTCACAAAGGGCTTGCATATATGCATTTTCTCTCATCCCTATTTATCATAAGTCAACCTTCAGTTTATGCTTCTGAAATAAACTGATGCATGATGAATTTTGGCAAGTAGATGTACCTCTGATTTTCTGTGAGCTTTTCTACAGTGTGGCAAGTTCAAAGGACCAGAAAGAGGACTAATTTCACAAAACAAGACAGTTGAAAGGAATTGAAGCCATCCTCTGACCAGGCTTCCCACTGATTTGATGGTGGTCACTCAGCCTCAGCTAGGGGATTTTTAGTGTCAGAAGAAAATAACAGTTAGCAATCATTGATAGCAAGCAGCTGGCCCTACAGTAGTAGAAAGTCAGTAGATCCGAAGATCCTAGACGGAACTTAGAAGTGGGTCTAGATCTGGGAGTTCAATATGCAGGAATTCTTGTGTGCTTGGCCCATGTCAGACAGTGAGTGAAGCCTTGTGCACTGTGGGGTCAGACAGACCCAAGTGTGAGATGGGGTTTCACCATGTAACTTCCTGGTAGTGTTGCCTTGAGCCAAAATTTTAGTACCTCAATTCCTTATCTAGGGAAGGGAAACCTCATAGGTTTCTAGAGGAATTGAATAAGCTGACACATGAGAAACATTACAAGTTAGTACAAATAGTTGTTCCACAAATGTCATTGAATATTATTATTATTATTTTTATAATCCATTGTAGAGTTAACCATCACAACTCTATAGATCTAGATTTTTAACTATGAAAGTGCTTATCAAATATGCTCTTTTTCACCAGTATTTTAATTTACATTTCTGAAATATTTTTGAATTGAGCATGGATATCTAAGTAGGCATGCTGCAAGGTAAGCGTGCTGACTCGCAGTTGCTACTAAATCATGATCAGTGATAGAGGTTCTGACTTTGTATCTCTATAAAGGACAAAGGAGCCTGCATATTCTTAGTTAGATAAACACTTTATCCACAATACAAGTTTGAAATTATCTGTGTATATATCCACCACCAACCGTTACCTGAAGTCATCAAATAAAGAATATAAACATAAATAACATGGCACCCAGCTTCCTCACCCATTTTGTTGTTGGTCTTCTCATGGTGAAAAGTAAATAGATACTCCTCACAGAAGACACAAGTCCTCCCCATAGCCAAGAGAATGTCTAGCAATTTTGCTAGTTTGGGTAAAATGTTTCAACTAATGACAGTCAATAGTGTCCTATTTTTCTGCCTAAAGGCTATCTTTCAAAGAATTATACCTCCTACCTATTTAAGTTTTTCATCTGCTAACCTCTTAGTGTATGTTTTATTCCTTTTTTAAAAATCATACAAGGACCTGATCACTCCCCATTTTCTGTCCTGCATGTCTCCAATTCTTTCTGATCAATCAGCAGAAGTGAAGCCTTAGACAGCCGTGTGCACCCAGAATTGTCTTCTTGGCCTCTCTCCTCTCCTGTCAGCTAATGAAGATGTTTGCTTCATCAGGCTTGCCTAAAAAGAGTGGGTTTTGGTTTAGGATTCTTACTTCTATGAAAATCTGGCAAGTGATGTAACATTTGCTGAGGCTTTGGGAAATCTGATTCTCAGAACAAATTCAACCAATTAGTAACCAAGAACCAAGTGCAATGGCACTTTGTTCTCTACATCTCTAGCATTTCCTTTGATTTTGACAAGTCCTTTCTCGGAGAAGACTGTCACTCTAGCAGATGTAGAAGTTAAAGATCAGAGGAATAAATGACTTTTCTTAAATGGCAGAGGGAAAGGATGGCTGGATGGTTGCTTATTAAGTAAAGAATGACCAGAGAACTGGAATGTGCCGTGACAGCCAGTTCCTCGACTTCAGGCTGAACAGAAAGAGTCATCTGGAATCACCTGTCCAAGTGTTCTGCACCTCACTGGACCTGCTGTTGTAGAAAAGCCAGGTCCTCCACAACCCTGACTCTCCTGAGACTCCCAGGTGATTTCAAAGAGTCTCTGAGAGTTAGTTTCATGTCTTCTTGAATATGTCCCCTCTGTTGCCATATGGCATCTAATAACTTTTCTCTCCCTCTGCTTAAACAGTCACTTTCATTCAGCCATGAAGGCTCATAGCTACTTCCTACTAAAGGACGTGGTGGTAGATTGTGCTGCTACCACACTAAGGTCACTCAATGAGGACAAGCACAGGCGACTGCTGGCTCCCAGTACGCCACACATGAACACACACACACACACACACACTCACCTTTGGTAATCACAGTCACATTACCAAGAAAGCTGACATGTGTTCACTTTTCATGTGTACATTTTAATTTTGCATAAAACTGACCTAAGATTCTTAACCTTCTTCCTTCCAGAAGGATGGACAAGAGTCTGTTGGGGTAGGAAGGGGAGTGTGGATAAGAATACCAACCTCTGTTACAACTCTCTAAATTCCTTCATCCCTCTCGTACTGGATACCTTTGGCAGGGCAGGTCCTACTCCTGTTATTTTCTTCTCTAGATACTTTCCTAATTACATACTTTACCTAGACCATGAACTAAGATTGTGGGAGAGTTGACTTATGCCCAGAACTATTTATTAGAGTCGGGAGTGAAACCTCATTTGAATTGAGCCCGTCAGAGCCCTTCCCTGGAAATCTGAATCTATACCAAGACGGTCCAGTCGAAGCCTGACCTTCTCTGTCACATGGAGAAGACATGAAAAATCCCAAGTATAGAGCACAACACCTTGGGGGTGAGCAGCGAGCAGTGAGAAGGTTTGTTCACAGGAAGAGAGGGACATACAATGCTTACTGACAGAAGCACTGAAGTGACACAGAAGGAAATCTTGGAGACTTGTGAGTGCTGGTATTTGTTTTATGACTCTGGCTGCATACCTGCACCCTGGTTCCAGGAGACACCCATAACCCAGAAGAAAGTGGTCCATGAGATGAGATGAATAAGCCTTAAGATACAACCAATTTGTTCAAATTCAGAAAGTAAGCAAGACTTGAAACCTTCTCACAAAATTAAATATAAATATATATATATATATATATATATATATATATAGTTAATAGATGAACACAAATCTATCATGCATTTCTATCTATATACCAGTGAAGAATTTTTAGGCCCTTGTTGCTAAATGTAAGTAATCTAAATGTTGAAATACTATGTCCTTTAGGCTGATATTAGGTTGTTTCTATTTGTCTGGTTCAAAATACCATTTTTTAAAATTTTCTTTAACTGAAGAATAAAAATCTGTAAATTGCCATTGGTTGCACTGTGTGTGTGTGTGTGTGTGTGTGTATGCATGTATATGCCTTTTAACTGCAGTAGTAAGAGAAATGTTGAATTCTAGGAACTTACTAATATACCCTCTCTGGCACTTGTGTGATTCCAAAGCATTTTTGTGTCGATCTTTGGTCTACTTAGATCACCTGCCTTCGCCACCTGGTCTGAAGTTAGACCCCTTCAATCACACCTCACTTCTCACAGGTATATACCTACCTCGAGGGCCTCGTGGTCTCAGACTGCTCACATCTGGCCTGATTCTCACCCTTGATAGCTGCATTCCTTTCTTGGTGGATGCTATCTTCACTCCTTGACTGGGATAGTCTGTCTAGTCCAAAGATAGTCTTTGAACATCTCTCATGATCCACTTTCTCAGGGTCCCAGCACTGGTTTGGACTACAATGTTTGTGATGTCCTGAGCCCTATACAGAGTCATGTAAGTAACTGACTATATAATACATAGTGATCAACAGTGAGAAAGACAGGCAGCCACACTAATGGGCCATCCTAAAGTTAGATAATTTTTCAATTTTGAGAAGCCAGTTCATTTGCAGTTTGAGAGTACAGTTTTATATGTTTCAGTATATAGGTTATGAGAGTACAAGTCAAGATTTCTACCTCAAATAAAATAACTAAATTTTAAAAGTAACCATTTAGATAGTGGGGGAAACTGTGAACATGTGCCCTGGAGCAAGCCAACTACTTGTTCCGACATCTAACTGGGGACACAGAGCCTGTCTGTCACTGGGTATAGATCACTCTGGTTAAGCTCACTAAGATAAAGTATGCCAGTCCCAGGTACAGCATATTCTTTGAGATTTTTCACTTTATGACTACAAAGTGATTTGTTACTTTTTTAATTTTCTAAAAATATTTATTTATTTATTATTGAAGTATAGTGGACAGACAATGTCACAATGGTTTCAGGTGTAGTGTATAACACAGTAATTCAACAGCTATGTTATGCTATGCTCACCACAAGTGTAGCCTGTTACCACACAATGCAAGTATAATATCATTGACTATATTCCCTATACTATACTTTTTTAAAAAGTTTATTTATTTACTCATTTTGAGAGAGAGAGAGAGAGCACAAGTGAGGGACAGTCAGAGAGAGGGCAAGAGAGAATCCTAAGCTGGCTTGATGCTGAGAGTGCAGAGCCTGATACGGGAATCAGCCCACAGACTGTGAGATCATGACCTGAGCCAAAATCAAGAGTTGGACGCTTAATGGATTGAGACACCCAGGTGCCCTGATGCTACACTTTTCATCCTGGTGATGTACCCATCCCATAACTGGAAGCCTGTACCTCCCACTCCTTTTCATTCATTTGGGTCACCCCTCACTGTTCTCTGTATTTACGAATCTGCTTCTGGATTTTGTTTTTTCTGATTTTTTACTGTAAAACTGAAAACAGTTTCTTTAATGTTTTATTTATTTTTGAGAGACAGAGAGAAAGAGTGTGAGTGGAGGAGGGCTAGAGAAAGAGGGAGACACACACTGAAGCAGGCTCCAGGCTCTGAGCTGTCAGCACAGAGTCCGATGCAGGGCTCAATCCACAAACTGTGAAATCATGACCTGAGCAGAAATCAAGAGTCGGATGTTCAACCGACTGAGTCACCCAGACACCCCACAACTTAAGATAGTTTTCAGGTGTACTTCCTTTGTACCATAAATTCCTAGGAAGGTGTAGCAGCCAATGGGAGCAAAGAAACATCTGAGCTGCAGAAGCTTGAGGCAACGAGGAGAGTAGAAATTTCCATATGTGTTCAGCCTGTCCTCTCTCCTTGATACAAGGGGACACCCCTGGACAGGCTCAGGGTCCCTCACTGTCACCCAGTGCTGCTCTTGCCTGCTCAGGTGCTGTTCTGTGCTCACATGTGGCTCTTTGCATATTCCTGGTTCTCACCCCTTCCCCACTGGGGTTATCTTTGCGCCATTTCTGTGTGCTCCTGAACATGTCTCAGTCTGCCTTGGGCACGTTCCTTGCTCCGGACCACCTCTATGCTCCTGCCCAAGGCTGACTGTGCCTGTTTGCTCCTTTTCACGTTTTGACTCCTAAGACCAGCTGTGTCACTCCAGATGGGCAACTCTGGGAAAGCTATATAGGGTCTAAACTACCCTTCCATCTTTGTAGATTTTCCATTGTGAACAAGAGTCTAGCACTTTGGTCTTCACATCACACTCATGGAGTCTCAAGGCACAGAGGAGGTGCCTCAGAGTAGGTGCTGGGGCCCCGAGCACACCAGCCCCAGAGCCGGTCATCTGCAGCTACCCAAGAACTTCTGCTTTTTAAATGTTTTTGTGTTCTGATCTCCTTGCAATGATTTGGCTGAAATGTAGGAAAAACTATTAAAAAGTAAAATCCTTGCTCTAGGGGAGGGAAGGTGGTCCTTTCTAATATGAACTTCAAGATCTTAGAGGAAAATCTGGGACCTCTTTAGATGCTGTGGAATGAAGTACTTCATGTGTAGGTAATTAGAGCACATAGGGACTTCCTTCTCACTGATACAGTTAGACTCACAAGAAATATGGAAATGAAGAGAAGCAAACTGTATTTTTATACCCAAAACTCCATGTTGTTTATAAATGTGGTGGGGAAGTACATAATAGCCTTCAGTCTGGGTAGCCTACATTCTGGTAAATGTCACACATCTCATTTGGATGTGAGAGAATCACGCAAAATAAGCAGTATCCTTTGCTTGGCATTAAAGGCAAATGAAAATAAAATCCAGGGTTAAATGCAACCACAGTCCACATGCAGGATTCACACAAAAATCAGGTTGCATTTTGTCTGGAAAAATGATTACTTTTAATCACACAAAATGTATGTAATGTTTTTAATCGGTCTAGGCTAGATGTCTTAAGAGCTCGGTAGTTATTTACCTTTTGTACATTTTATACTTTTATTTACATCTAGCTCATTCTTTAAGAATGATAAAAATCTGTCTTCCCTCTTATATTGTTTTATGATTGATTCCTTACAAACACAAATCACCACATGTGTTATGAACCAAAATAACTCATGGTCAGTATCCACACTATTTCTGCAAATCTCTACTTTTTTTCATGGCTAACAACAAACAGTAGTATTACCTGAGTTTTTTGTTTACATCTGGATACTATAAGTAAAAATATATTATATAAATTATTTGAATGCATATAATGTGTAAAAGTACATTTACAGTGATATTAACGTGTATCTATATATTTCCCGGAGTAAGGGGAGTTGTTCAAAGGAAATGGGTCACAGAGCCTGGGGCTGAATGAGCAGAGTGGGGAAAGTCCTGACTTTCTTATTAACTGTGAGACTGGAAATCCAACAGAGGAGAGACTTCTAAGCTTATTAAACAAGAGTGATGCGTGGAGGGCATAAAAATTGGTTCCCACTGGAGTTTTGGTCCCTCAATCCAGAGTGCCTCCTCTGTGAACCCTCAAGTGAGTTTCAGATAGGCAGATATAGTGATTATTTTAGTGTTTTGGGAGTGGGGTGACTAACTCCTCCTCCAAGAACAGCCTCCTTCACTTGTTCTTGGGACAGTGCATACAAAATTTCTATGTCTGCCAGGACATGAAAAGTCTGGGGACAGGGGAGTAGATCAACTGCTCTACATCCCCAGAATCAAGATGATGCCTTCCTTACATATTCAATTCAATCAATTGTTAGCGTATGCCAGGCATTTTGCTGACAGCAGACTAAGTACAATCTAATCTAATCTTTAAAGTAGAGCTTGGCCCACTGAGAGAGGCAGGCCCAAGAAGATAAGTTACCTTGCAATCTGGGAGTGATCTTTCTGTGTTACTAATAAAGAGAGCCGCAGTTCATCTTCTAGAGAGTAGTTTTCACATTGATTTGTGAGATGAGGGAAGAGTTGGGCAGGCCAACTCCCCGGAAAGGAGCATATCAGGCACTGGATATGGGGCAGCAAATGGGGACAAGCTGGAGCACATATGTCATGGGTTCTGGTGTGTGTGATGGGGAGGGCTGATGAGAAGGTAGACCTGAGGCCTGATCACAGCGTAACTTGTACATCCAAATAAAAAATATGCATTGAACCTTGTTCTTTAATAGAGAACTGCTAATGAATTTTGAACATGGATGAGCTGATATTGTGCTTGAATTTTTTCAAAAGATAAACTGTACTACATGATGATATACTGAGTAAAGAGAGATGGGTTACTACACTATTTACTTAACAAATTCTTACATCTCTATTCTGTGCCATGCTCTGTTCAAGGAATTGGGACTACAACATTGAGCAAAGCAGGCAAAAATCCCCACTTTGAGAGAGCGTACCTCTGGTGAGAAGGCAAACACCATACAGGAGAAGAGTAGGTACTGTGGTGTAGATTGGTTGGTGGTAAGTGCTAAGGAGAAAATGGAGTCTAGGGAAGCAGATAGAAAGCGTCTGAAGGAATTGTAGTTTTCGCTTGGGGTGTCAGGTCAGGCCTTACTAAGAAGGTAATATTTCTAGAAAGACCTGAGGGAGGTGAGACAGTGAGCTACAGGGACATCTGCAAGAGGACCATGCAAGGAGAGAAATAGCAAATGCACATGTCCTGAGGCATAAGTGTGCCCCACAGACCCCAAGTCCAGGCAGGATACCATGCATGTGACCCAGAATGTGTGAGAGGAACATATTTACATAGGGCTTTTCAGGTCACTGAAGGGACTTTGACATTTACTCCAAGGGCGTAGGAAGCTATTGGCATCAGGTAGATTATTTTAAGATTAATCCAATGAGAACAAAACTGACTCTGAACTAAGACATTGGCAAAGGAGGTAATTGGGAGAGGAAGAGATGTGTGAGGGGTTCCTCACACAAAAATGAATGAGAAGGAGCCTGTAGGAAATGTAGGAGGTTGACCAGAAATGAGTGCCCACAGTGAAAAGGAAATGGCAGACCACTGTCCCAGCTCTAAGCGTTAGCCAAGGAAGACAGTACCATCCCTCTTGAACATGGAGTCTGTCAGATGGGTTTTTTTTTTTATTTTTATTTTTTAAACATTTACTTATTTTTGAGAGAGAGAGAGAGACAGTGCAAGCAAGGGAGGGGTGGAGAGAAAGGGAGACACAGAATCCGAAGCAGGCTCCAGGCTCTGAGCTGTCACCACAGAGCCCAAGGCAGGGCTCAAACCCACAAGCCATGAGATCGTGACCTGAGCCGAAGTCCAATGCCCAACCAACCAAGCCACCTAGATGCCCCTGTCAGATCAGTGTTGTTAAGTGACATATAGCACCAACCTCTTTAATTAATTGAAGTTTAACAACTGAGTTGGTAAACCTTTACATACCAAAATGTGAAACCTAATTAAGCATGAAGGCCAACAGCAATTTTAAAGAAACAACTTGTATTTAAGCAACTATTGAGATAACTGGGAATAATTCTATGATCTCTTTAAAGACTTGCATGCTTTTTTGAAAGCCATGGGTTAACTCTCTCCTCTTACTTTGAAATTTAATTATTAGAAAACAATAAGAAAAAAGTCATAAAATAACTTCCTTTAAAAAGTAATTTCTTTTAAGTAATTTTTTGTTTGATTCAGGCTTTTCAGGAAATTGTATAGCCTGCCACTTAGTTAATGATTACAGCTAAATCTGTCTTACACAGGTAAGCAGATAGCCATTCAAGAGGTTGGATTTAATTAGAATACATGCTTTTCACATATGTATCAAATATATGTTATGTATTTTGCATTTTTCATACATACTGTGTTAGCTTCCTGTTGCTGTTACCACAAACATGGAGGCTAAAATTACACAATTTTTTCTCTACAGCTCTGGAGGTCAGAAGTCCAAAGTCAGATTCACTGGGCTAAAGGCAAGGCATCAGCAGGCTGGTTCCTTCTGGAGGTCCTAAGGGAGATCTGTCTCGTTGCCTTTTCTAGCTTCTGTAGGCTGCCTATCTTCCCTGACGTGTGATTCCTTCCTCGTGTGATTCCAACCTATCCATCTCCTACTTCCTCTTCTATAGTAAAATCTCCTTCTGCTTCCCTCTGATAAGGACACTTGTCATTACACTCTGGGCCCACTCAGATGATCCAGAATAATCTCTGTATCCCCAAGTCCTTAAAATAACCATATCTGCGAAGTTTCTTTACCATATAAAGTAGGGAGGATTGGGCATGATACGGATATCTTTGAGAAAGCATTATTCAGCTTACCATACATACTCTTTACTGTATTACTTTATGAATTACATAGGCAGTTTATTGTAGTATAGAAGTACATAATTTAGGATCAGAAATAAGCTCATTTTTAATTCCTACTTCACCACTTAGTACCCACTTGGTCTTGAGAACTTCCTGACTTCCATTAGCCTTGGATTTCAACTCTGTAAAATGGAAATAATGCCTTGCAGAATTAATGAATGTGAAGAAACAATAATTATAGCAGCATCCATTAATTAAGCACCTAATATATCCTTATCCCAGCCCCTGTAACAGTAAATAATACAGATCTGTTCTTACCCTTACAGAGAGCAATGACCGAAGCATATTAAACTAAACAAAAGCACTGAGAAGTGGTGGGCGTCAGGACAGGAAATAGATGTAGTCTTGTTAAGGGTAGATTGTTTAGCATCCAAAAACAAGCAAACCCCAAAACAACAAAATGTCTTTGAAAACTAGGGATGGCTTCCATGAGGGGTGACCTCCAAACCAAGACCTGTAACATGAGAAAGATTTAGCAAGTGAGGAAAGTGCCTTCCAGGCAGAAGGGTCTAAAACACATTAAAAAAGAAAAAAAAAAGGTGAAAGAAACTTGAGAAATTAAAAATATAATTTCTCAGGGCACTTGGGTGGCTCAGTCAGTTGAGCATCCAACTCTTGATTTCACCTCAGGTCATGATCTCAGGGTCATGGGATCGAGCCCCACGTCGGTCTCTGTGCTGAGCTTGGGATTATCTCTCTTTCTCCCTTTGCTCCACTCCCCTGCTCACACACTCTTTCTTTCAAATAAATAAATAAGTAAATAAATAAAATATAAATATAATTTCTCTATGGGTATATTATGGAGTTGAAATGATACAGTAAAAGAGAAGTCAAGCCAAAAAGTAAACAGGATTGAGATTAAGACAGGCCCTATAAACTATGTTGGAGGTTGATCCTCAAATCCACAGAGAGAAGCAACATTTTCAAAGCCAGGCAGTGACTTTGAAAGACTGTAGTGACACAGTGCTACATCTGTGTCACAGAAAGATCCCTGGACAGCACTTTTCTGAATGGAAAAAGGCTATGGCAGAGTGTGACCTGAGAGTCACAGTACCTTGAATGTAGGAACTGGTGATCGGTTTATGGGAGAGGAGAGGAATTCTGTTGATGCTAAAGAGTTGAATGGATAGGACCTGAGGGATAAGAAGTAGTTAAGATGAGGTCAAATTTCTATCTTGGGTGAACATTGGTGACAAAGTCTGAAGTAGATAACAAGGAATATAGATCCATTGGGAGTGTGTGTGTAGAGGAGGGAGTTGTAGTGGGCCATCCATTCTGGACATGTTTGAGGTTGAGAGGCTGCTCAAAGTAGCTGGCTGTGAGCAGAGAGTCTATACAAAATGTCAATATCATATTTAGGTAGAAAGGCTGTGGGATGCATTTCCCAGCATGTACAGATAGACCAGGGCAGGTGGAGGAATGTACCAGCTAACTCTTCAACAGAGGAGGTGATGTGTGGACTAAGGACGGTGGAGATGGGGGGGAAGCCAGGACTGAGAAAAGACAGTGAGAACAACATTTCAATGAGAAGTACCATATGTGAACATAACTACAGATGTTTAAAAGAGTCGGATTCCTTTCATATCGTTTGTGAGCTAGAGAAGTCTCAGAGACACACTGAAAACATAAAAACCCTCCTAATGTGAGGTTCATGAGTACCAGAAATGTGAGAAAAGACACGTGGAAGTAGTTAATCCCAACATAAAATACAGTATAGAGTCACACAGCTCAAGAGAAACATGATCCTTTTATCTGTCTAGCCTTTTTCACTGTATCTGAACACACACACATGCACACACACACACATACACAACCTGAGATACTAGCTGCTAGTGGATGTGGATTCCCTTGGAGTTCTTGTTCTATTTCTTTCCGACAGGCTAACCGTGGGCTGCAGGATAGGGGGAAGCAGACCCGAGGGTTTCGAGACGGTGCTCCAGCCTGTCCCCGTGCCACATCGAATCAGGAGCATCCATAGTGAACCTCACTGACTTAGATTGAAATGGGATGATGGATTGCCCTGCACTTGACTGTTATGACAGCTGTAAAACTCAAATCAGCTCCTAAATGGTCAATTACCAGAGGGGCACATAAACAGAGGCAGACAGGGAGTGGAGGATTCAATTTCCTTGAGCTCTGTTGCCTGTTTTTCATTATGCCCACTCTAATTTATTTGGGGCCCTGGGCTTCAGTACTTGGTTCTTCCTGATTTTCATGCCTAAATGACATTTTCCTGGTTCCCAGCTCACCTTCTGTCCTTTGTCAGCTTCTAATGGGTTCTGCTCTGACTGTGAACAGCCTGGGGTGCTGGCATGAGCCTGTGGGCTCTGGAGTGGGTTCAGTTTGGTTGATTCCCATAAATGTGTTTTAAGTAATTATCCAAGCAAGAAACATGAGCACCTACCATGGGAACTGACCACCAGGCACATGAAAATCAGTAACTCAGCAACATGAGCCTCCAGTCAAACCTAATATAAAAATGCCAGGCTCTCTCTCTCTCTCTCTCTCTCTCTCTCTCTCATGAAGTCAATAAGCATGTGCTACTGAAGCCTTTGCCACTGTCTTACAGAATAAGTAAACAAAAAATTTCCCCAGAAAATCATCTCTTCTCTTTGTTGTTGAAAAAGTAAGGACACTAGCTGCCACCTCCCTCTAGGCTTCTTTAGCTGCAAAGAACATGTCAAGAGAGTCCAATCTATCTTATTACACCAGAAGAAATTACTAGGAAGCAACTGACTGCATTGGAGGTTTCAGGAAGAATGTATAGTTAAAGCCCCGAATGGAACACACTGATTAGATGCACCACTGGTCCTGAGCCTAACTTCCCAACTAGTATGTTTATAGTAAAATAACAACATGAGAGCTAAAAGTTACCATTTAGTTATTAAACACAATTTTTACATTAAAAAACCCAATTTTAATTTTCAAAGTGAAGTTTAAGAAGGTAAAAGAAAAATAAAGTATCCCAGGCCATATATCAGAGCCAGATTTTGAAACCAGGTCTTCTAAGTACAGTGTCTCTATGACTTGAGTTAGTAGGTTCTTGATCTTTGAGTAGAAGCACTGAGCAGAGCCTACCTTGGGTCCATATAGTTTTCCATTGCTCATTCTTTTCCTTTCTGTCCTTGGGAGAGTGAGCATAGAGGGGGAGACATTAATTTGTAATCAGCCATACTTGATTTCACATTTTATCTTGCCACTTACTCTAGCCTCAATTTTTCCATCAATATAATGGAATAATACCACCTATTTTTATAAGTCCATAAGGGGCATAGTATATTGAGTTGCCCTTGTTCCATGATCAAAGGAGGGGTATTCATGTCTATATACACATTCCATGGTGTTTCTGCACCTTAAAGTAGCCTTTTATTCATCTTTCCCTTCTCCCCATCAGGATAGGTTTTTACAAAATTCTTTGACATCAGTAACATAGTATAAACTCCAGTCATTGCATTGATGACAAGAGGCTCATGAATTTATTCCTCAGATAGTCCATTCTATCTCTAAATGTGTCTATTAGAAAGCAAATCATTTTATGTAGATGAAACATTCAATTTTAGAAATTTTATTTGGCCAAATTGTCTCCCTTTCCATGAGCTTTTTGAAAATACTTTTTTATTAATGTTTATTTATTTTGAAAGAGTGAGAGACAGTATGCATGTGCATGCACACATGAGCAGGGGAGGGGCAGAGAGAAGGAGAGAGAGAATCCAAAGCGGGCTCCATGCTTTCAGCACAGAGTCCAACGTTGAATCTCATGAACCACCAGATCATGACATGAGCCAAAATCATGAGTCCATAGCTTAACTGAGTGAGCCACCCAGGCGCCCCTGGAAACACTTTTAATGCCACTCTGAGCATGAACTAGTCCAGGCTAAATATGGCAAGTTTCTGCAGCCGTTGCCCTTCAAAGTGATGTGTGCATCTGTTCTAAGGTTGGTTTTCCTTTTTTATGAAAAAATTTTAAGTAGACTTAAGCATACAAAGAATATTATAATAAATACCCATGGTAGACATCACACAGTAGTTGAGATTCTAGAGGGGAGAGTCTGCAATAGGGATGCCGGTTAGGGTGAAACAAGTAAATTTCCAGCAGCATATGGTGAAGAGCTACCCAACAGTGGTGATTTTGCAGTTGTGAACCTGGTTTACTTTCCTTCATTTTTTTAAACAATTTTTTATATATTTATTTATTTTTGAGACAGAGAGGGAGAGAGATCAGCGGAGGGGCAGAGAGAGAGGGAGACACAGAATCCAAAGTACACTCCAGGCTCTGAGGTGTCAGCATGGAGCCTGACGTGGAACTCAAACTCACAGACAGTGAGATCATGACCTGAACCAAAGTAGGACGCTTAACTGACTGAGCCACCCAGGTGCCCCTTTCCTTCATTTTTAAAGAATATGTTTGTGATCTGCCTGAGGACAAGGGACTATGTCTCATTTATCACTGTATTCTCAAACCCTGGCATGATGGGGGAAAAAAAGACTAAAAGAGCAGGAGGGAAGGTGGGAGAGAGAAAATGTTTAAATGACAGAAAGGGAGGAAGAGGAAGTAGAGGGAGAAGAGGAAGGAAAAAGATTGACGGAGAAAAGGGAAGAGGCTTTCTAGAATAGAAATCTATGATGTTTCGAGGATTTGACATACTGCCATCAGTTTGTTTTTCCAGGGAAAACTATGCTATATTAATTACAGCAAATATTTGCATTTCGCTTTAAAATTTGCAAAGTTCTTAGATATAATTATCAGTTTATATTATGATGGTAAATAATATAATAAACATTTCACCAGGCCAGAATGTACCAGAGGAAAGATAAAGATCTCCATTGGAGGTATTTGTCATTTCAGTGATAAAGCATGTATTTGCAGAAAATCTAAAATTATAGTCTTTGTCCTTTGAGGTAAATAAAAGTCATTGATCTATGAACTTCCCCCCAAAATGTAACAAAGAAATATATGATGCTGAATTTACATTTAGAATTTTGTTTAGAATTGTGTTTATTTATTTATTGGCAAAGACTAGCTGGAGAAAAAAAACTAAATGCAAGAAGGGGAAGACTTTTAAGTGTTCTTAAGTTAATATTATGAATTTCTGTAAGACTCCAAGCAAACCCCAAATCAGCTTAACTGTGCTTACTTTACTGACCCCCAATGATGCAACTTACCAGAGGCTAATATTCCTGCTAAATTGTTGGAGATAACATGGGGCTGTCTGGTGACATGAATTTACATATGGATAAAATGTGACCAGTCTGCTTAATTTCCCTGAGGATGTAAACTTGGTCGAATACTATGAACAAAAAGTCACTTTTTATTCAAAAAGCAGCACCAAGTTCTTCCAGCAAACACACACGTTTAGAAGAGGCGCTGTAGTGTAAAATTAATTTTATCCTTTTTTATAGCAATCTATTTAATAACACATCCTCTGATATATTGAGTCTGTCATATTGAGCTGGTGGTTTGAAATAGAACCTCCTTCCCCTGCACGCACATGCAAATAGGTCATTATTAGAAGTTATACCTTAGAAGTTCTTTGTATTTAAGTTTCTATTCCTCTATTCTTTTTAAATTATGGAGTATCTATGGTATGCCATGTATTTGGATGAGGTGTTTTACGTATATTAGCAAAATAAATGCTCTTCATAATTTGTAAATGGTCACCCTTGAAAGCTAAGTGATGGCACTCAGATTCTAATCTAAACTAAGGCATAACCTTTTTATTTTATGTAACTTCTTCATGCCTCCAATTTGAAGGCAGTTAGATAAAGTCATCCATAGTCCCCCAACTATGTGAAGACAATAATGACAATTTATATAGATGTGGTCATGTGATGGTCCTCTCAGTGTCCTCTTTCTCCCAACTGTGCTTCCTTTCCTGGCCAAATGTGATACCTGAAATTCCATCGTTGAAATCAAGGTTTCTTCAGGTTACATACAGAATGCTCTTAAAAATAAATATGTTTCCTGGAAAAAAGCACAAAGAAATTCATTTTTCTTTTTTGTCTTTAGGAGAAAAAGAACAAGTGTATATGAGATTTGTACCATATGTCATTACCCAATGTATGAGGTATAACAATATACTCCATCATATATCAATACTATTTTACCAAAAATAAAAAGACTGAAGTTTACAGAAGATCTAAAGCTAATAAAAGTCACATTCCATAGGTGAGGGAGTCAGAAGTCAAACCTTTGGTGGTTTCTTAAGAGACTCTCAACTGTTTCAAAATTGATCAAGAGTAAAAACATTTACAGGCTCCCCATCACACACATGGTGGACTTCAAATTCCCTGACATCACATAAATTCTTTTTTTTTTTTTTTTTACATTTCATTCCTTCCTACTCTTCCAGCATCATTTCTCACAATCTATCTTTCCCTACCCCATTTTAAACTTAATTTCTCAGCCATGCCAAATATAGAAATGTGGGAGTCAGATTGCATTTCTGTTAAATAAAAAATAACACCCTATTTCTTCTTTTAGAATGTAGAAAATAATACCATGGAAATGTGGATTCACAAGAAGGGAAAAGGAGGGTGACATCATTAAGATGGCCACTTGGGTTCCTTCCAACTTCAATTCCCCTCCCAAGAAAACCAACTGACAACTCTCCATAAACAAGACACGTGAAAATCCTAGAACATGGGGGAGAGGCTGTAGCACCCCCTTGGACCACTGAGACCAAGAAGGACTACATTATAAGGACAATAGGAATGGTTACACTTTGACCATGTTGTTCTTCCCACCAGCCTGGCACAAAACTGCACCAAGAGGGCTTCCCAGAGCCTCTGTTTCTCCAGTGGAAAAGAGTCCAAGGTGGATATCTAGCTCCCCCAGCAGGGTGAGCCACCTTCTGGAATTGTGGAAATTCCCACTCAAGTCTTGCCTCACAGGGATTGTGGGAAAATTCTGCTTGGCTTGACCACTGGAGATCAGATTGTTATGGAGTGGGAGATTCAGGCTTTTACCAACCAGTACTCATATCTGGCAAACTGAGCTCTTCTTCACAGTGACACCCAAGTAGAGACCCAGCTAGAGGTTTTGCCCATCTGGAGTCAGGTCAGGGACCCTATCTGGCCAGGAAATATGGCACATAGTTCTGCTTAATTCAGGACCCCAAAAAATGAGTCTTGCCAACCTTAGGATCTGCTCTGCCACCCTGCCCAGGGAGGAAAGAAAGGCAATCTGTAGCCCCATCTACTGCTAAATACTGCCTCCGGCCCTGCTTCATTGGGAAACACAAACAACACCTGGGAGGTTGCACAGAATATCCTACCAGTCCACTGACAATATCACTCGAGCAAAGAGCCCAGTCAGTATCTCTGCCTGTATGCAGAGCTTAGCTGGTGATTCTGTTTGGCCAGCAAACTCAGTGTGCAGTTTTGTCTGAATTGAATCCACAAACAATGAGCTGTGCCAACCTTAGGGCCTTTTGTGCCACTGCACACGGGCATGAAAGCAAATGCATACCCTGTCCGCCCCTACTAAATACAGTTCTCAGTTCTGCCTGACCAGGAAAACTAACCAGACTACAACACCAAGGAAGCTATGCAGCCGATCCTACAGCCCTGCATACAGTGGAATCTGGGCAGAGAACTCAGCCAGTGGCTGTCCATCTGCAGAGCCGGAGCAGTGGTCCTCTCATACCAGAGCTTGGGGTCAGGTCTACAGATGTGGATCCGCAGCAATTAAGCTGTAACAGCTTCACATAACAGCTGTAGAGCCTGCTCAGTGGTTTCACTCAGGAAGGGTAGCAAATTTTCAGTACCGCCCAGCTGCTGGGTCTAGCACCCAGTCCTGCTCACGGAGGAAACCTGACCAGAGAATACAGGCGAGCACATAGGCCATGCTGAAGCTGCATTTGCTAAAGTGCCACCTCAGCAGTACTATCCAAGTGCTCCCAGCCATGGGTGCCTCCAGGTATCAATTTTCCTTTACATTGTTCTAATGTTAAAAATTACATTTTTACAGTAATTTAAAAAACCATTTCTCCCAGTAACCATTCAGATTGTAATTTCACCAAACTAGTTATCCCAATTAGACTCACTCACTTTTTGGCTTTTTTTTTTAATTGAAGGCTAATACATACAGAAAAGTATACAAAACATAGACATACAGCATAGCTACCATAGAGATCAAGAAATAGAATAGAATACCAGCCATCAAGAAGACATCTTTGCCCCAATCCAATTGCCATTCCTTCCCGTTATTGCCAAAGGTAATGTCCATTCTGGCTTCTAATGTAATAGAGTAATTGTGCCCGTCTTTGTGGCCCATATAAATGGAATTTTACTTTATTTATTCATCAGTGTTTTATCATTTCCCTCAGTGATACTTTCATGAAACTTAACTATATTATTTACAAAACACATAGTTCATTGAATGAATATACCATTATTTATTCATTCTCACATTGATATACTTTTTTCCAGTATATCAATACTTTTATATTGCAAATAATGCTACCATGAAGACATTTGCACATTTAGTTGGTATACTTACTCATACATTGGTATTGAATATTTCCCAGCAGTGGAATTACTGGATCATTAGTACATGATTGTTCATTTTTAGTTAAGTGTTCTGAAGTGGATAAATCAGCTTTTACTTCCACCAGCAAAAAAAGATATACTCGTTGCTTCTTGTCCTCACTTACACTTTGTATTTTCAGTCTTTTTAAATATTATCCATTCTAGTGGGTGTATATTAGTGTCTCATTGTAGATAATTCATGTTTTCTTGATTATTAATTAAATAAGCACTTTTTCATAGGTTAAGTGGCTAAGAGGACATATTCTTTTGCAAGATAATTATTTAAGATACATGTCCAATTTTATGTTAGGTTGTCTCTTTTTGTAAGGATACTTTTATATTTGCTGTATATTCCATTTGTATTTATATGTTTCAAATATTATTTTTAAACTCTATAGTTTTCCTTTTCATTTAGGTAATATGATTTTCTAATTTGGAGGACCAATTTAACAACATTATTCAAACTTTCATTACTGTCATCTTATTTTAAAAATTATTCCACATTCTAAATTCTTGAATATATTATTTTATTTTCTAAAAATTTTATTATTTTGACTACATTCATATTTTGAACTACACTACATGTGGAACCAATCTTTGTATGTCATGATTGGATGTCAATGAATTTTTCCATATAGATATAGAAATTTCCCAGCACTATCACATATATGTCTATATGGATATAGAAATTTCCTAGCACTGTCACTATCTGTGACAACTTAGTGAACTTCCATCACTAAGTTCGTGTTACCATCAGTGTCATTAATTAAATCTCTCTATATGTGTTTAGACTTATTTCTGGATCATTCTTGTGTTATTGCATATCTCTATTTCCATCTATTTCAATCATAAAAAGTGATTTTTAGAATCTTGCTTAGGTTTTAATCATCAAACTCTTGTACACACACACACAAAAAGCCTGGGATACTACTCAGGATTGCATTGAATTTATAAGTCCATTTAAGGAAGTAATTCATAGTTTTACAATATTTGTTCTTAATAGTGTTCTCTATGATCACGTCTTCAACAATTTCTATCAAAAAATGTCGGGGCACCTGGGTGGCTCAGTCGGTTGAGAGTCTGACTTCGGCTCAGGTCATGATCTCACAGTCCGTGGGCTTGAGCCCTGCGTCGGGCTCTGGGCTGACTGGGAGCTCAGAGCCGGGAGCCTGTTTCGGATTCTGTGTGTCCCTTTCTCTCTGCCCCTCCCCTGTTCATGATCTGTCTCTCACTGTCTCTCAAAAATAAATAAATGTAAAAAAAATTTTTTTTAAATGTCTTAGCCTTCTCGCTACTCCTTTGCTTTATTTTACTGGAAGTCAAAACTAATATAATAAAACAAGAAAAGGAAATCAATCCTGTAAAGATTGGGAAGTAAAAAATAAAATTGTTTTTGTTAGCAGGTGATACAATTGTCAATTAGAAAACTGAAAGAATCAAAACAACAACAACAAAACTCCAGGAACAAATAAGAAATTATGGGTAGGTAGCAGGATATAAACATAATATACAAAAGTCAATAATTATCCAGTGTACCAACAATGAACCAGTGGAATTGAAATTAAAAATACAATACCATTTAGGGGTGCCTTGGTGACTCAGTAGGTCAAGCCTCCAATTTTGGTTCAGGTCGTGATCTCTTGGTTCATGAGTTTGAGCCTCATGTTGGGCTCTGTGCTGGCATCTCAGAGCCTGGATCCTGCTTCAGATTCTGTGTCTCCCCCTCTCTCTACCCCTCTCCCACTTGCGCTCTGTCTCTCTCTCTCTCTCTCTCTCTCTCTCTCTGTTTAAATAAACATTAAAAAATAAATAAAAATACAATACCGTTTAAATTAATATCTTTGAAAATGAAATATTTAGGTATAAATCTAACAAAATATGTGTGAGATCTATATGAGGAAAATTACAAAACTCTGATAAAAGGAATTAAAAAAAACTAAATAAATAGTTATTCCATGTTCATGGATACAAAGTCTCATTATCGCCAAAATATCTGTTCTCTCCAATTAATCTATAGATTCAATGCAATCCCAATAAAAATCTCCACAAGTTATTTTGTGGTTATCAAAAACTAATACTAACATGTCTATGAAGAGGCAAAATATCCAGAATAGCCAATAATATTAAATAAGAACAAAGTTAGAGGACTGATACTACATAACTTTAAGATTTACTATAAAACTACAGTAATGTAGATGGTGTGGTATTAAAAAATAATAGATTAATAGAAC
Organism: Cryptoprocta ferox; assembly: GCA_028646485.1. NCBI lineage: Eukaryota > Metazoa > Chordata > Mammalia > Carnivora > Eupleridae > Cryptoprocta > Cryptoprocta ferox. The sequence goes on from CM053578.1 coordinate 4,118,086, forward strand.
AGAGTAAACAGCCCATAAATATAGTCAGATAGTCTTTAACAAAAATCCAAATACAATACAATCGAGAAAAGATAGTTTTTTCAACAAATGGTACCAGAATTACCTACTGGACATTCATACACTCCTCTCCCCCCAAAAAAGGAATAGACTAAATGTAAAATAAAAAACTATAAAACTCCTAGAAGACAACAGAGGAAAAATCTAGATTACCTTTGACAAAACACCAAAGGCATGCTCCAGGAAAGAAAAAAAATGATAAATTGAAATTAATTACAATTAAAACCTTCTGCTCTGTAAAAAACAAAACAAAACAAAAAACAAATGTTAAGAGAATGAGAAGATAATCCCAGGCTGGAAGAAAATATTTGCAAAATAAATATCTGATGAAAGACTGCTATCCAAAATGTATAAAGAACTCTTAGAACTCAATATTAAGAACACAACCAAGTAAAACAATGGGTTTAAGACTTAAATAGCACCTCATCAAAGAAGGTATACAGATGAAAAGTATGCAAGTAACAAGATGCTCCACATTGTAGTCATCAGGGGAATGCAAATTAAAACAATAATAAGGTACTTCTACGCATCTATTAGAATGGCCAAATTTGGAACAACACCAAATGCTGGTAAGGATGTGGAGCAACAGGAATTCTCATTTGTTGCTAATGGGAATGAAAACTTTTATAGTTTGACAATTTCTTAAAAACTAAAGAACATACTTTTACTGTATGTTCCAATAATTGCACTACTTAGAACTTACCCAAATGAATTTATTTTATTTTATTTTTTTCAAATGTTTATTTATTTACTTTGAGAGAGAGAAGGAGAGGTCACATGGGTAGGGGAGGGGCAGAGATAGAGAGGGAGAGAGAGAATCCCAAGCAGGCTCTGCAATGTCAGCACCGAGCCTGTTGTGGGGCTCAATCCCATAAACCCTGAAATCATGATGAGCCAAAATCAAAAGTCAGACACTTAAGTGACTGAGCTACCCAAGCACCGCTGTACTTACCCAAAGGAATTTAAAAACTATGTCCAAGGCGGGGAAGTTATGTCTGTAGATGTTTATACCAACTCCATTCATAATTGTCAAATCTTGGAAGCAACCAAGATGTCCTTCAGTGGGTGAAGGGATAAATAAACTGTGGTGCATCCTGGCAATGGAATATTATTTAGCAGTTAAAAAGAAATGACCTATCAAACCATGAAAATATATGGAAAGAATTTAAATACATATTACTAAGTAATAGAAGCCAATCAGAAAAGGCTACGTACTGTCCAATTATATGACATTTGGGAAAAGGCAAAAACAGTAAAATTATCAGTGGTTGAAAGGAATTTGGGGGAAAGGAAAGATGAATCTGTGAAGCATAGAGCATTTTTAGGATAGTGAAACTATTCTATATGATGCTATCATGGTAGATATATGTCACTATACATTTGTCAAATCCATAAATAAACCTTAATGTAAATTGTATACTTTGAGTGATAATGATATGTCAGTGTAGCATGAGCTGTAACAAATATGCCACTCAGGTCAGGGGATGTTGCCGATGGGAAATGCTAGCATGCATTGGTGCAGTAGGTCAATAGGAACTCTCTGTACTTCTCACTCAATTTTTCTGTGAACATAAAACTACACTAAAAAATTGTTCATTAAATTTAGAGTGTTTTACAACATTCTGAAAGAGAGGACGTCTCATATACTCTCTGTTAGGTCTCTTTCCAGGTCTTTAATAGTTGTGTTACTCTTATTTCTAACTCGTGGTGGCTGATATAGAAAAACATTTAAATTTTGTATATTGGTCTTTTAGTCAGCAAAATTGCTAATTCATTGTATTAAATTAATGGATTAAAAGTAGTAGCATTTGTATTTCTTCCTTTTAAATCTTATATATTGATTTCATTTTATTTTACTTTGGTTTATTGCACTGACTAGTACCCTTAGAACAACAATGAAGACAAGTGGCATGTTATGAATCCTTACATTTTTCTAATCCCACAAGGAGAAGCTTTATTTCCCCATTAACCACTAAGCATGCTATCTTCTGTTTTTGTTTTCTGTGGATTAAGGATACTCTTTATTTTTAGCTAGAGAAGCATTATTTTTAAAACACAATGGATGATATATATTATCAAAGGCTTTTTACTGCATTTATGGAAATAATTACATAAATTTTCCATATATGTCAATGTTGTATTTCTGTAATAAACCCAAATTATTCATCATGTATTATTCTTTCTACATATTGCTAGCTTTTGTTTGCTCAAATTTTCATGTCTATGTTCTTGAGTAATACTGGCTTGAAATTTTCTTTCTTGTAATGTTCTTGTCAAGTCTTAGAATTAAAAATATACTTATCTCATAAAATAGGCTCTTTTGTTTCCTATCCTTGAGAAAAATTTGCATAAGATTGATGTTTTTCTTTCTTAAATATTCAATAGAATTATCTCATAAGACAAAAGGGCCTGGGGGTTTCCTTTGAAGGACGTTTTTAATTACAGATTTCTTTAATAGAAATAAGATAATTCTGATTTTAAATTTCATTTTATATCAAGCTTGGTAAGCAATATTTTTTATAAATCAATCCATTTCTACTAAGTTTCAAAGTTGCTGGAGCATATGGTTATAATATATGCATCTGTATCTGAATAGATGGATTGAAAAACAGGTGTAGAGATAGAGATTTATTTCAAACTTATTTGTCAGTATATTTTTTTTTCTCCAAAAGACTCTGGATATGTTTTTAAATATTTTTCTAATGAAAGGAAATGTGCATGTAGAAAATGCATAAATCATAAATGCATAGTTCAATAAGCATCTCCAAGTGAAGATACTCTTGTAACTATCAAATGAAAATAAGGAGAAGATATCATCCCCACAAGAACTCATCTTCCTGACTCCTACCAATAAATAGTCCCACACATCACCAAAGGTAATCAGCAGCCTAACTTCTAATATTATATTATTTGTCATGAATTTTCATTCTTTTAATAGTGCCATTTTATGAACAGAGTACAGGTATAGTTCACTTTTTAAAGGTTTTTAGGTGTTTATTTTTAAGAGAGAGAGACAGAGTGAGCAACGGAGGGGCAGAGAGGGGGATACAGAATTCGAAGCAGTCCCCAGGCTCTGCACAGTCAGCACAGAGCCTAACATGGGGCTCCAGCCCACCAACTGTGAGATCATGACCTGAGCTGAAGTTGGACACTTAACAGATTGACCCACCCAAGTGCCCTTAGCTGTAGTTTATTTTAATTGCTGTTACATTTTTTATTGCATGAATACATCATGACTTACATATCCATTCTAACGCTGATATTTCTGTTGTTTCTAGTTTTGAGCTATTATAATAAATTATGCCATGTATTTTCTTTTTGTAGATTTTGGAGCATACTTGCACATACAGATTGGGTATACACCTAAGAATGAAATTGAGTGATGGATTGCGTGTGTTCAAAATCTACAGACAGTAGATTTTCACAAATAGGTTTGTAAGGTGGTGGTCCTTATGTCTATACTTATCAGCAGTAAATGGGAATTACTATAGTTTTACATCCTCACCAAAGTTGGTATTACATAATTAGCATTAGCCTTTCTGCTGAGTTTTTGTTGTATCTCATTGTAGGATTAATTTTTGTTTCCCTCAGTTTTAATGACATAAAACATTTTTAATGGATTTATTGGCCATTTTGATATTCTCATTTGTTTGTTTCTTTTCCTATTGTATTTGAAGGAATTATTTATATACACGATATAAGAGCATTATTTCAATTACATATGTTTCAAATACATTTTCCTGTATTTTTCATTCAGAATGCTATTTTCACTTTCACTTTCCTAAGAGTATTTTCATTAAGAGCTCTTTATCTTAATGTAGTACAATTTATCAATTCCTCCCTTTCAGGATTAGTACTCTTTATTATCTTGTTAAAGAAGTCCCTTTCTGCCCAGAAGGTACGAAGCAATTATGCAATGTCATCTTGTAGACAATTTATTGTTTTTTTCTATCAGAATTAACTCTATAATCCCTCTGGAATTCATTTTCATGTAGGGCATGAAGTAGATTATCAATATCTATATTTCTTTTTAATATAGAGGTATAATTAACATATAACATTATATTGGATTAGGTGTACAATGTAATGATCTGATACTTGTATATATTGCAAAATAATCACCACAGTAAGTCTAGTTAACATCTGTCACATTTATAATTACAATTTTTTTCCTTATGACAAAGACTTTAAATATCTAATCTGTTAATAGGTTTCAAATATGCAATATGGAATTATTAGCTACAGTCACCATGCTGTGTACATCCCCATAACTTATTCATTCAATAACTGGAAGTTTGTAGCTTTTGACCCCCTTAACCACTTCACCCAGTCCCAGATCCCCACCTCTAGCAACCACCAATCTGTTCTCTATTTCAATGAACTTTTTTCTATTTTGAGATTCCACATATAAGTGTGATTATACAGTATATGTTTTTCTGTCTGACTTATTTCACTTAGCATAGTTCCCTCTAGATCTATCCATGTTGTTGCAAATGGCAAGATTTTATTTTTTATGGCTGACTAGTTTTCCACTATATATACACACTCACTAGTTTTCCACTACACACAGACACACATAAACACACCACCTATGCTATACACATATACATAAATACCATACTTTCTTTATTCATTTAGCCATCAATGGACACTTTGGTTGTTTCCATGTCTTGGCTTCTGTAAATAATGTTGCAATGAACATGGGGGTATAGATATTTCAGTAACATACTGTTTTCATTTTCTTTGACTCTATTAATTTTATTTTTATTTTTTTGAGGAACCTCCATATGTCTTCCATATGTGGCTGGAACAACTTATGTTTTACCAACAGTGCACCAGAGTTTCCTCTTCTTCACATCCTCGCCAGCATTTGTTATTTCTTGTCTTTTTGATACTAGCCATTCCAACAGGTGTGAAGTGATATCTCATTGTGATTTTTGATTTGCATTTCCCTGATGATTAGTCAGGTTGGACATTTTTTCTTTCCTGGTTGGCCACCTATAGATCTCCTTTGAAAAAATGTCAATCCAAATCTTCTGACCATTTTTATTAAGATTTTTTCCATTATCTTTTTGATACAGCAATTTCCTGAGCAACTTTTTTTTTAGATCACATATTTAAGGGTTTTTTTAAATTTCTCTTTGTTTACTTTTTGGAAGTTTCCATGTGGAGGATTTGCACATCTTTCATTAGATTTATTCCTAGGTATTTGAAGTTATTCACACTAATTTAAGTATTTTTTATTTTCTAAATTTCAGCTTCCATTCCTTGCTGAAATAGAGACAGGTAGTTGAACTTGAATCAAATAATCTTTCTGAATTCACTTGTTAATTCTAACAACATGTGTTGATATTCTTGTATTTTTATTTACACAACCATTGCTCTTCAAATTTTGACAGTTTTATTATTACATGACTGTTTGAACAGTATAATAGTGAATAGACGCAGAGATAGCAAGTATTTCTGAATCTTTTCCAAACTCAGAGGAAAAGGTTAACAATATTTCACCATGAATTGGAACATTTGCTGTGTTACATGATGTCAGATTTAGGAAATTATGTTCTTCCCAGTTTTCTGAACATTTTTTAAAAATTATTTTTAATATATTTTGTATGTATTAAATGTGTCTCTGTATTTATTAACTTATTTTTCATTATTGTATTATGTTTTATTATGTGTTTATTACAATGATTTTTTTAAGTTTATTTATTTATTTTTAGAGAGAGAGAGAGCACACAAGCAGGGGAGGGGCAGAGAGAGGGAGAGACAGAGAATCCTAAGCAGGCTCTGTGCTGTCAGCATGAAGCCCAGTTTGGGGCTACAACTCACGAACCTTGAGGTTATGACCTGAGCCAAAATCAGGAGTCTGGTGCTAAACCCAATGAGCCACCCAGCCCCCCCCCCCAGTTGCAATGACTTTTCAGTAAATGTTTTTATTGAAGTATACAATAAAAAGAAATGTACACAAATCATAAATGACAGGTTGACTAACTTTTCAATCTTTAAAAAAAAAGTTTTTATTTTAATCACCTGGTGCTCATCATGACAACTGCACTCCTTAATCTCCATCAGCTATTTCAACCATCCCCCCACCCACTTCCCCTGTCGTAACCATCATTTTGTTCTCTATAGTTAAGAGTCTGTTTCTTGGTTTCTCTTTCTCTCTGTTTTTTTCTTTGCTCCTTTGTTTTGTTTCTTAAATTTTACATATGAATGAACTCATATGGTATATGTCTGTTTCTGACTTATTTTGCTTAGCATAATACTGTCTAGCTCCATCCATGTCTTTACAAATGGCAGGATTTCATTCTTTCTTTATGGCTGAATAATATTCTATCATATATACCACATCTTCTTTATCCATTCATCTATTGAGGACAGTTGGGCTTCTTCAGTAATTTGGCTATTGTAAATAATACTGCTATAAACATTAGGGGTGCATGTATCTCTTTGAATTAGTGTTTGTGTACTCTTTGACTAAATAGTAGTGCAATTTTATATCATTGGTAGTTCTGTTTTTAACTTTTTGAGGAACCTCTGTACTGTTTTCTACAGTGGCTGCGCCAGTTTGCATTCCCACTAATAGTCCAGAAGGGTTTCTTTTTCTCCACATTCTCACCAACACTTATTGTTTCTTGTGTTTTTAATTTTAGCCATTGTGACAGGTGTGAAGTGATATTGTAGTTTTGACTTACATTTCCCTGATGATGAGTGATGATGAGCATATTTTCATGTGTCTGTTGACCATCTATATGTCTTCTTCAGAGAAATATCTGTAGCTGTCTTCTGCCCATTTTTAATTAGATTATTTGTTTTTGGGGGGGTTGAGTTGTATAAGTTCTTTATATATTTTGGATACTAACCCTTTATCAGATAAGTTGTTTGCAAATATCTTCTCTTATTCCATAGACTGCCCTTTAGTTTTGTTGATTGTTTCCTTCACTGCGCAGGTTTTTATTCTTATGAAGTCTCAATAGTTTAGTTTTGCTTCTGTGTCTCTTGCCCTGGGGGACTTATCTAGTACAAAGTTGCTGCAGTCTGTGTCAAAGAAGTTACTGCCTGTGTTCTCTTCTAGGAATTTTATGGTTTCAGGTTTACATTTAGGTCTTTAATCCATTTTGAATGTATTTTTTGTGTATGGTGTAATAAACTAGTCCAGTTGCATTCTTTTGCATGTTCCTGTCTAGTTTTATGAACACCATTTGTTGAAGAGTCTTTTTCCAATTGTATATTCTTTGCTGCTTTGTCAAAGATTAGTTGACCATATCATCGTGGCTTTATGTCTGTTTTTTTTTTCTATTCTGTTCTATTGATTTATGTGTCTATTTTTGTGCCAGTACCACACTATTTTGATTACTACTTTATAACTTGAAATGTGGAATAGTGATACCTTCTGCTTTGCTTTTGTTTTTCAAGATTGCTTTGGCTATTCAGGGTATTTTGTGTTTCATACAAATTTAAGGATATTTTTTGTTCTAGTTCTGTAAAAAATACTGTTGGTATTGTGATAGGGACTGCATTAATCACATAGATTGCTTTGGGTAGTATACACATTTTAACAATATTCTTCTAGTCTATGAGCATAGAAGTCTTTCCATTTCTTTGTGTTGTCTTCAATCTTGTTCATTGGTGTTGTACAGTTTTCAGAGTATGTTTTTTTCACCTCTTTGGTTAGGTTTATTCCTAGGCATTTTATTATTCTTGGTGCAATTGAAAATGGGATTGCTTTATGAATTTCTTCCACTGCTTCATTATTTGTGTATAGAAATGAAACAGATTTCTATACACTGATTTTGTATCTTGTGACTTTACTAAATTCCTCAGTTCTAGTAATGTTTTGGTAGAGTCTTTAGGATTTTCCATTTAGAGTATCATGTCATCTGGAAATAGTGAAAGTTTTACTTCTTCCTTGATGATTTGATTTTTGTTGTCTGATAGCTGTGGCTAGAGCTTTCAGTACTATGTTTAATAAAAGTGGTGAAAGTGGGCATTCTTGTCTTGTTCCTAACCTTCCAGAAAGGCTCTCAGCTTTTCCTCATTTAGGATGATAGGATGATGTCAACTGTGGGTTTTTTATAAATGGGTTTTCTTATGTTGAGGTATGTTCCCTCTAACCCTACTTTGTTGAGGGTTTTTATCATGAATGGATGTTGTATTTTGTCCAATGCTTCCAATGCTTGTGTGTGTGTGTGTGTGTGTGTGTGTGCGCGCGCATTAAATGATCATGTGGTTCTTATCCTTTTTCTTATTGATATGATATATCATGTTGATAGATTTGTGAATATTGAAATAATATTAAAACCAGGGAAGAAATCCTTCTTGATTGTAGTGAATGATATTTTTAATGTATTGTTGGATTTGGTTTCTAGTATTTTATTGAAAAATTTTACACCCATGTTCATCAGGGATATTGGCATGTAGGTCTCTTTTTTAGTGTAGTTATCTGATTTTGGTATCAAGATAATGCTGGCCTCACAGAATGAATTTGGAAGTTTTCATTTCTTTTGTATGTTTTTTGGAATAGTTTGAGTAGAATTAGGTATTAACTCTTCTTTAAATATTTGGTAGAATTCTCCTGTGAAGCCATTTGGTCCTGGACTTTTGTTTGTTGGGAGTTTTCAGATAACTGATTTATTTTCTTTGCTGGTAATCAGTCTATTCAAGTTTCCTGTTTCTTCCAGTTTCATTTTTGGCCAGTTACGTTTCCAGGAATTTATCCATTTCTTCTACATTGTCTAATTTGTTGACATACAATTTTTCATAATATTCTCTTATAATTGTTTGTATTTCTGTGGTGTTTATTGCTATTTCTCCTCTCTCATTTGTGATTTTTCTTATTTGGGTATTTTCTGTTTTTTTCTTGATAAATCTAGGTAGAAGTTAACCAATTTTATTTATATTTTCAAGGAACCAGCTCCTGGTTTCATTCATTTGTTCTATTGTGTGTTTGTTTAGTTTTTATATCATATATTATGCTTTAATCTTTATTATTTCCTTCCTTATGATGGTTTTAGGTTTTGTTTGTTGTTGCTTTTCTAACTCTTTTAGGTATAAGGTTAGATTGCTTATTTAAGAATTTTCTTGCTTCTTAAGGTAGACCTGTATTGCTATATACTTCCCTCTTTTGACCACTTTTGCTGAATCCCTAAGGTTTTGGACTGTTGTATTTTTATTTTCATGTGTTTCCATGTATTTTTTAAATTTTTTTCTTTGATTACCTGGTTGACCCATTCATTGTTTAGTAGCATGTTGTTTAATCTCCATGTTTTTGTGGTGTTTTCATATATTTTCTTGTGGTTGACTTCTAGTTTCCTAGTGTTGTGGTCAGAAAAGATCCATTATATTTCTCTATATGGATATCTAATTGACCCATCATTACTTATTAAAAAGACCATCTTTCTTCTCTAACTATAAAGGAAGTTTTTAAAATAAATCAAGTGATTATTGACATTTAGGTCTATATGTGGACTCTATTCTTTTCCATTGTTTCTTTATTTGTTTTTGTCTATCCTTAAAAGAATGCTACATTGTCTAATCTATTATAGCTTTATGGTAATTATATATAATTACATCTGTGTATATTTTAATAAACATTACATTTTATGTGCATATATTATAAATAATATTGAATATTAAGTATATTATATGTATAGTATTATTTTTCAACTTTTGTTCTGTTTTTTAAAAAGTTTGTCTTAGAAATCTTTAGCTCTCCTTGATAGTGCTACTATAAACATTGGGGTGAAAGTGCCCTTTTGAATCACCATTTTTGTATCTTTTGAAAAGATACATAGTGGTGGAGTTGCTGGGGCATAGGGTAGCTCTATTTTTAATTTTTTAAAGAGCCTCCACACTGTTTTCCAGAGTGGCTGCACCAGTTTGCATTCCCACCAGCAGTGCAAAAGTGTTCCCCCTTTCTCCTCATCCTCACCAACATCTGTTGTTCCTAAGTTGTTAATTTTAGCTATTCTGATAGGTGTGAGGTAGTATCTCATTGTGGTTTTTGTTTGTGTTTCCCTGATGATGAATGATGTTGAGTATCTTTTTATGTGTCTGTTAGCCATCTGTATGTCTTCTTTGGAAAAGTGACTGTTCATGTCTTTCACCTCATCTTCCTCCTCATCCTTGTCCTCATTTTCCTTCTTCTCCTCCTCTTCTCCTTCTCCTTCATTTCCTTCTTCCCCTTCTCCCTCCCTGCTGGAAGCCATTTCTGAACTCAAAGGCCTCACGCCATGAGATGGCAACCGATGTCTACCCCCAACTCAATTATTTTTGCTTGAGCACTGACCCCCAAGGCACCTTGTTGACTGGTATCAGGAGTAACTTGCCTGTCATCTTAAAATATGCTAATTGTACCCTGTGAAGGAACTTATTATATAATTTTCTTCTTTTGTGATTATAGGAGCAAATATTACATTTCCTAAGAAACCTGTTTTTTCTTCCTCTCAAGAAAACAGGCTATTGACCCCTGCTCAAAAAGAACTAACTTTTGCCTTTGCTATGCTAAAAACATTGCCTTGTATTTGAATGCTGAAGATACCTTCCTTCCCCGTATGATAGGCATCTAAGTTACCTACAGCAATCACTATTGATAAAGATTATGCATGAGTCTTCTACCAATCTATGTTCTGGGAAATGTTTACATACCAAAGAAATTTGTCATCAGAAATCATTGTCTAAGGCAAATGCCACTTCTATGCTGGCCCCATACATTTTTACCATAAATAAAGCTGACTCCCAGTCGGTCTGTGCAGAGATGCCTGCCTGCTGATCAGAAAGAAATCCGAGGCTCTCTCACACCATCCATCCTTCAGGGAGCCCTGGACCTGCTGGAGCTGGACTCCGGCACCTTCCCCTCCTCCTCCTCCTCCTCTTCCTCCTACTCCTCCTTCTTCATTGCCTGTCACCTACTATTCAATATTGAATAGAAGTGGTAGTAATTAAGATCTTTTCTTGTTCTCCTCTTAAAGAGAAAGATTTTAATATTTAAATACTATGAATGATGCTTTAGTTTTTTTATATACATTTTATGAGAATGAATAAGATTCCTTTTATTAGTTAAGACTTTCCTATTATTAAAAACCTATTTCTTTTTAATAAGATGTGGGATTGTATAATATTGTTTTTCTTGGCATTTACTGAAATTATCATGTGTGTTTTTTAATCTTTTATTGTTAGCAATGGAATACATTGATTTTTGAATATGAAAATAATCTTACATTTCTGGGAATAATCTGGCTTTCTCAATATATGTGACTTTTATACAATGAAGGGTTTAAGAAGCCAATATTTCATATAATTTTTGAGTATAGATTTATGAGAGAATTTCAATGCTGTTTTCCTTTTATTAATTTTATTAGCAAGATTTTGTTTCAAGTATCTTTCTTCCTTAAAGTTTAGTAAAATTCAGTAAAGCCAACTGGGCATGAAGGTTTTTTTTTTTTTTTTAATCCATGAAAGGAAAGTGGTGTTGGTGGACACTTGTAATTATTACAATTTCTTTTAGTATTGTAGGCTCACTCCGTTTTGTTTTCTTTCTGATTAGGTTGCTTTCGATAAGCTGTGCATTTCTAATATTTCTCCAATTTGTCTAAATTTTCAACTTGTTGAAATAAATTTATTTCTAGTGTAATTTTGTATTGTCTGCAGAGTCTGAGACTCCAAGGTTATGTCCTACTTTTCATTTCTGATGGTTTTGTGTGTGTGTGTGTGTGTGTGTGTGTGCCTTCTCTTTGTCTCTCTCTAATACAGGCTTCCTGGGTTTCTAAATTGTATGACCTTTTCTGTACACCCAACTTTGGGTTTTATTGATCTTCTCTATTTTATTATTTATTTGTTTGTTTATTTTTTCTCAGTAACTAATTTATTTCTAATTTCTTTGTATTAAACCTGCTGTTTAAGTGCCATTCTTTCTCTAACTTCTTAAGGTGGATATTAAGAGTATTCGTTTTTAACCTTACTTTAAGAAACACACACACACACACACACACACACACACACACACACACACACAATTTAAGGTTATACATTTCCTTGGAAGTTAAGCTTTCTTATGTAGCTATGTGTGTTTGGTGGTGGTGGTGGGGTTTATGTGTATATATTCAAAACATATACTAATACCCATTTTAATGTCCTCTTTGACCTATAGCTCATTATGAAGGTTGTTTCTTAATTTCTAAATCTATGGAAATTTTGTAGTTATTTATTGACTATTTTGTTTTGCTTCCTTATTCTGTGATCAGAGAATGCATTCTGTATGATTTAAGTTATTTGATATTTGTTAAGCCTTGCTTTGCAGCCTAGTGCATAGTTTATTTTGATAAAGTATTCTATCCTTGACTTATTTACGGTTTGCTTGTTTTGAGTTACTCAGTTACATGTTTTAAAATGTTTGTAGGTATGTATCTCTTATTAATGCCATCATTTAAAAATTTATGTCTATACATTTTAGGCTATGTTAATAATTGCATAAATTAAAATGGTCATATTTTGGTCTTGAGTTGAAACTTTTATTACCATGAAATAGTACACTATATTTTTAGTAATGCTGCTGGCTCTGAAATCTTCTTTATGTGATAATGATAGAGTTATTCTAACTTTTTTGATGAGTATCTGTATTTTACAACATTTTTCATTCTTTAAATCTACCTTTTAAAAACTTTTTCGTGTTGCCATGTAGTTGTATGTTGTTATTTCATCCAGTTAGACAATGTGTATGTTTTAACTGGAGCTTAGTCTGCTAAAAAATTGGTATGTATGGACTTAAATCCACTCCTACTATTTGCTTTCTGTTTGTTTCACTTATTCTACATTCTTTATGTTTTTCTTGCTACTTTTTTATTGATTAGTATTTTATCATTTTGTATTTCTCCTTTATTCAATTTTTAATACCTTAGTTTCATTTATGTAATTTCTTTAATTCACTTAATGGCTACCCTAGATATTGCAACATACAAACTTCACTGATTAAAGTCTAATACAATTTGATAATATTCTCTTGTTATTAGATATAATCAGTTTTTGTTTTTATGGTACCTTCATTTGGAATGTAATTCCTTCTGGTTATATAATTTTAAATTGACAATCTATTAAAAATATTTTTTGAATATCCTTCTTAAGAGACTTGGAACCATAGTTTACTTTCTGTAATTAGTGTTTCTTATTATGCATGTTGACTTTTTCTTTTTCTCTTTAGTTTTCAGTAGATTTGACATGATTTTCTTAAATATGATCTTCTTTGAATTCATCCTAGTAGGAGTTACTAGTGCCTCTTTTCTCAGGTTTGATGTTTTTCATCCATTCTGTAAAACTTTTAGCCAGTTTCTCTTCAAATATGGCACCTTCGTTTATCCATGCGCTCCAATTAACATTACTCTCTTTTCACTTTATCTGTTTCTGTCTCCTCTGTGCTTTATTCTATACATTTCCATATGACCTACCTTTCATTTTAGTCATTTTAATATTTTACTTAATTTACGTCATTTATGCTGCCTAACTTATTCTTCATATTTTTAATTTTAGTCAGTTTATCTTTCTTTTTAACTTTAAAATTTGAGTTGGGTTAATTTTTATATCGTTTCCAGTATTCTACTGAAATTCTCAATCTTTTCTTTAGTTTTTCTTAACATACGAAATCTAGCTATTTTAAAGGATGACTTCTTTGTCTGTATACTCTGGGAGTCTACTTTTGCTTTGTATTTATCTTCTAAGTTTACAATCACATCATATCTTGTCTCCTCATTTGCTGTTTACTGTGATGTAGTCAAAACCATAGAAATAATTTGAGATCCAGGATGATATATGTTCTTCTGGAGATAAACTCACGTTTGGACTTAAAAGCATAAAGGTAATAATATTCCATGATTGTATAAATTCACCTCTGGACTTAAAACATGAAGGTAATAACATTCCATGATGTCTTAATCTAATTTTTAGTTGTTGAGTTTATTTAAAACTGAGTTTCATTATTTCAGCTTTATAAGATAGTATAATTTTGTATTTTTGTTCTAATTTAGCATTATCTCTGGGCTGTATCTTAAATATTTTTCAAAGCATATCCTCCTATCTCAGTATTTCCTTAATTCTAATTTTTGCCCCTATCTCATGGGCCTCTCAAATCCTTTGTTTAACTTTTAATATTCTCAGAGTCTCAGTAGATTTTTCCAGATTTGACAGATGCCTCCAAAGTTTGTGGGATTCCCCAGTGATAGCTGATGTTTCCAAGATATTTTTCCCCTGGATCTTATCCAGTAATATTTCAGTCTAATCTTGTTTTCATTTTTTTTTTTTTTTGGTTTAGTTGTTCTCATCAGGAGGATTGAGACAATTTAGGTAGTAAACTCTTACTGGAAACATCTGAGTTAATTGTTAAGGAAATTAGAAGAGTGTATAAATGGTCCTCTATGTAAACTCAAGTGATTTGGCTCCTCAGATTCAGTAAGTTGCCTTTGCAATAACTTAATTTTTTATTTAAAATTATTTATGATTTATTTTCTAGGCAAGATCTAAAATTACAGTCTATCACTAATTAATAAATCAATCAGACATATATAAACTATTTCACTCTCCCTCAAAAGTGCTAAAAATACTATTACTTTGGGGAAAAAAGGATAGTTATTTTATACTTGCTGACTTACTCAAAATCTTTAATTTATGACTATATTTTTATAAAATGTATTTCTTTTGACAGATTTTTATTGCCATATTAAGCAGATCAACTAAAAAATGATTAGCATATGTAGAAAGTCAATAGAAAATAGTACTTGATAGATTTGTTTGCATGCTTATGTGTATTTTTTGTGTAGGTTTTTTTTTTGTGTAAGAAGTATGTCAGCTGTTACAAATTCATGCATCTAGCCCAAAGAAAAAAGAATCAGTGCATAAATAAATAAGACTTTGAATACATTTTAGGGAAGAGAAAAGCACCAAAAGAGGAAATATTCAAGTCTGCTGTTTGAAATGGCAATTATTTGGCATTCTAATTATGAAGATAAAGCACTATTTTGTAAATAAATTAACTTAAGAATTTTAGTATTTGTTGTGGTAGCCAGAATGTAATGCAATATGTTAACTGTTATTGGCTCACAGACCTGCAACATCTGCTAGAGAATTTGAAAGAATATAAATTAATTAAAATCCAGCATAATTTAGAGGAATTCCAAGAATTTAGTGAAATTATGAGCCATATTTTATTATTTGTTTGTTTGTTTGTTTAGTCATACATTATTCTATACAGTGATATACTTCAAAGTTCTTATATGAAAACATGGTCAATATATGTCCTTTGTTGTATCTGGTTGTTTCTTTAATCTACAATACAATAAGGCAATTATTATGCTGTTTATTTTTGTATTTTTCATAGAATCATCTGTGTAAGGATTTATGTAACAAGCAGGCTGATTTATCTCAGTGTTCTCTCCTCTTAGATTCTTCTCCATAGATTACATAGAAACCTCACAGTATAATGGAAGAGTAAGGATTTTGTAGTTCAAGTCTTGCATCTGATTCATGACTGTAGAGATAGATGTCTTGTTTTCTGTTTCTTGACAATTATCATATGATATGGTGTTGTAGGGTTGAACATGTCAATAGACATTGAAAAAACTTCTAATTCTCTGCTTTTTCATGTCCCCAGAATGCATTCTTATTCTAAAATAGATGAGCCCTTATTATATTATTTAATGAACATTTTAAAAATCATTCCCTATTTTTTTTTAACCTAAAGATTTTGTAGCCTTCCAAAAGGTAAGTGTGGGATTACAAAAGACACCACTGGACTTGGACTCAAACAGATTAAAAAATAAAAAGAATCTTCCCTCTGATACTTCTTAATTATGTGACCTTGGACTAATTACTTTACCTTCCTGTCCTTATGTTTCTCGTCTGTAAGTGGGGTATAGATGTTCATCTAATGGGATGGCTACAAAGATAAAATGAGCCACTATGTAAATAATCTTTAACCTAGTTGCTGGCAGAATTTTCAGTCCCTTGAGTCCTCCTTTTCTGCCATTCTCTCTTGAGAACAGGCTTTACATCTTTTCCCTAAATATTTTATTACTTACTGATTTATTGCCTAGATGAATTGGATCCACGGCTGATCATGAAGAGTACCTGGTATTTCAAACATAAATTGACAGTCAGTACACTCTTTTCCTGTTATTTTCTTCATATTTTATTGCACAGAAATGTTTTGGGCACCTACTGTACACCAGACATGACTTTGGGTGCTTAGATTCAGAGTAAAGCACAAGCAAACAGTAATAATACTTCTCTGCAAGAACTTGAGAGTCATCTGGTTAATGCATGACTTGTTCATACTTTCATTCTATAGAGTAATACATTTCAAACTTCTAATATGAAAACACACTCAGTATATGTCTTTTGTTGTGTCCGGTTGATTTTCTCTTTAATCTGAAATTTCTGGTATTTTTAAGCCACATTGCTTTTATATGGTTCATTAACTATATTCACAAAGGCAGATATGCAGATATACGAAATGAAAATAGAAAATAGAGTCATGGAAATAATAATGGCAGAGAACAGTCTTCACATAGTTATATGTTTTACTCCTTATCCCACAAACCCAGTCAGGGTCTTATCCTTTGAGAGAGTAATGTTTTCCTTTTGGGCACAGTCCCAGGAAATATTTGGTGTCTGGGACATGATTAGTAGAGAGGAGATACATTCCTCAGCATGCTATAAAAGACCCTTTCTCTCTGACACTCTGATGCCTCCTGATTACCTTAGTATCATCTGCACCTCAGATTCATTCTAAGCTCCATATGAACTACTTATTATTATTCATATCAAAACTACAAGATACGAACTTTTATCCATTAAGGTGGCTATTAAAACAAACAAAAAACAGAAAACATTAAGTATTAGCAAGGATGTGGAGAAATTGGATTCTGGTGTACTGTTGGTAGGAATGCAAAATGGTACAACTGCAGTAGAAAACCATGTGGTTGTTCTTCAAAAAAATTAAAAATATAATTATCACATGATCTGGCCATTTTACTTATGGGGATATGACCACAAGGATATGGATATTCTGAAATATCCCTGAAAGCAGGGTCTCAAAGAAATATATGTACACTTATGTTCATAGCAGAGTTATTAATAGTAGCTAAAACATAGAAGGAACCTAAGTGTTCACCAACAGGTGAATGGATAAATGAAATAAGCTGTATACATGCAATGGAATATTACTCACACTTTAAAATGAAGGAAATTCTTTCTCTTATTTCATTTTATTTAAAAAATTTTTTTTAAATGTTTTATTTATTTTTGAGAGAGAGATAAACAGCATGAGCAGAGGAGGGTCAGAGAGAGAGGGAGACACAGAATCCAAAGACAGGCTCCAGGCTCTGAACTGTCAGCACAGAGCCTGACGCTGGGCTCAAACTCGCAAACCGGGAGATCATGACCTGAGCCGAAGCCAGACACTCAACCGACTGAGCCAACCAGGTGCCCCTAAAATGAAGGAAATTCTGATATATGCTACCATATGGATTGTCCTTGAGGACATTATGCTAAGGGAAGTAAGTCAATCAAGAAGACACTGTATGATTCCACTTATATGAGTTGCTAGAAGTAATCATATCATAGGGGCAGGGAGTAGAATGGGGGTTGCCGGGAACTAGGGGGAGGAGGAGAGGGAGTTGCCATTTTTAATACATACAGAGTTTCAATTTTGCAAGATGAGAAGAGTTATGAAGACGGATGTTGGTGATGATTGTACACCATTAAGACTGTATTTAATACCACTGAAGCATACACTTAAAAATGATTAAAACAGTAAATTTTGTGTTATGTGTATTTTACCAGAATAAAAAAATAGGGAGAAAATACCAGGAATTTGACTGATTGATTCACTTTTATACTTGTTGTATTAACGAAATTTAGATCCAGAATTGAGCAATCATATATGAATAAAATGTATATTGTGCCTACGTTGGTCTTTGGAAACTTTCAATCTCACCCCAACATAGTCAGGTCTAATTAACTTTACAAATAATCACGTGCATCATGTTTCAAAGAGAATGAGTGTGCATTATTTTCTCAAAGCTTATGTTTATGAAGTGCTCATGCACTGAATTTCTTCTGAGTGTAAAATAAAGAAATGATATCTACCATTTTGTATATAAATCAAAATGCACATTACCATGCTATTTATACAGCTGTATTTAATATTTAAATACTTTCTAAAGTTTTGTTTGCTTGTTTTGCTTTGATGCTCCCTATAATATATTAATAAGCTAGGCTTAGCCCTGTCATTTCCTGAAATGCAATATTGTATCCTGAAAACTCATGTGCATGTCAATTGAGAAGTTATTGCAAATACAATTAAAAACTAACGACAGGTGTTATTATTATCAATGCCATCATTAAACACCTGCATTTGGATGTGATATGATCCTTTGAATAGTCTTTTGAGGTAGAAAAGATGGTATTATAATCAACACTTTTTACATGAAACCCAGTTGAGTGTATTTATCTCTTGGCTAAGGTTCGGAGCTGAGATTGGGTCTCTTGACCTTTCACCTGATTTTCTTTATGGCTCACAGTTTTCACAATTTTCTTCCCCACTCTCAGAATTAAAGGATGTAAGTGTGTCCCACAACATATTCTTTCCTAGAGGTTTTGGGCAAAAATGTAGATATAGAAATTTCTCCAAAGATAGCTTTTAAGGAGCTAAATATTTTCTTCATTTTTTCCAAAGATTAAGATTATGGCTGCAGTCTATTTCCTTTTTTTTTTTTTTTGAATGTTTATTTTTGAGACAGACAGAGTGTGATTAGGGGAGAGACAGAGAAAAAGGGAGACACAGAATCTGAAGCAGGCTCCGGGCTCTGAGCTGTCAGCACAGAGCCCAATGCGGAACTTGAACTCATGAACCATGAAATCATGACCTGAGCTGAAATCAGGCGGTTAACTGACTGAGCCATCCAGGCCCCACTTTGTTTCTTAAGTGTGTTTTCTTTCTCAGTTTTGAAATGTTTCTGTTACTTTTACCTTCGAGTTCTCAACTACTTTGCCCAAAGTTTTATCCACTTTAAAAGGGAGAAAATGCCACTTTATATGGTGCTTTGAAAAGAAAAAAATCTAATTCCTCCTCTGAACAGGGAAGATAATGGCTTTAAGCAAATGCTTAGGTCTTTGTAAAAGGATATAATGTCTTCACTCCGCCTTTGTTTTATACCAGTTCCTCCCTCTGACTCTTTCTTTTTCCAGTGTATCAACATAGCTTTTTAAAATTATTTTTTTCATTTTACTTAAAACCAAATGAGTTAACATATATTGTAATAATGGTTTCAGGGGTAGAATTTAGTGACTCATCACTTACATATAACACCCAGTGCTCATCCCAACAAGTGTCCTCCTTAATGCCCCTTGCCCATTTAGCCCATCCCCCCACCCAGTGCCCCTCCAGCAGCCCTCAGTCTGTTCTCTGTGTTAAAGAGTCTCTTATGGTTTGCCCCCCTCTCTGTTTTTATCTTATTCTTCCTTCTTTCCCCTATGTTCACCTGTTTTGTTTCTTAAATTCCACATATGAGTGAATTTATATGATATTTGTCTTCCTCTGACTGACGTATTTCACTGACTCTTTAGATACTCAAACTTCCACTTGATGTTTGGGATTTTTGGACAGGTGGGAAAGTTTGGGACACTTGTTTCCTGCCCAGGGATTCTGACACTGCTTAGATAATCTTATCTGTTTTTGGAAAGCAAACGAACAAATAAGTCAAAAACACAATTCTTAGGCAGAAATTTCCTGATTAGGGCAGCTTTTGTTTTTCTGTCCTTACTCCATACTTTCTGATGACTTAGCACTGCTTGTGTTTGGAGCTTTAGTGTGTGGCATAACGTATATGTACTCAGATCTTTGAGGTGACAGAGGATCCTGGAAAAGAACTGCACATTTTTTAAAACTATGTGTTTAAAATGAATTATTATGGTATCATTTATTTTGCCTTAGTCTCCCCACCTTGAGGGAGGCATGACTTTCCTGGGCCTCGGAAGCAGAAAACATGTTCCCTCCTCCCTGCATGGTGACATAGTGTTTATTGTGCTTCATCCTCTATATGAGGTCTTTTTTTTAAGATTTTATTTTTAAGTAATATCTACACCCAATGTGGGGCTCAAACAACCCAAGATCAAGAGTCCCACATTCTTCCAACTGAGCCAGCCAAGTGCCCCATCTCTAGTTCTGATGTCCAAAGTCACATGCCACTTTTCCGTGAGATAAGGCAGAAGATTGGAACTGAAAGTATGGTAAATATATGCAAATAAATGTGGAAGTGACACCAGTTAAGCTGCATGTCAGAGGTTTTCATATGCTCTAAGCATTTATTTGAGCAGTTTCTTCTTTATAAAATGAAGATCCTGAGACCCAAACAAGTAAGGAAATGAAGCCAACTGAAAAGTCAATGGAAATTTCTGCCCTTGGCCTCAGGTCCATTTTGCACCAAAGTCCCAGATCTTTTGCTCTGAGATATTGTCCTGAACACATAGGAAAAAAGCATGATGAGAGATAAACACATTGTTGTCAAGATAACACTAATTTAAAACAAGAAACATCTAGATTTCAAACTCAAGTTTTGCCATTACCCCCTCAGTTTTCTCAGTCAAATTTTGTAACCTCCAGGGACCTCAAGTGTTGCCAGCTGTTGAAAAGGGATAGTTGGTGCCTTCCTGAAATATCCCTTCCTGAAACAGTTATCCTGATGGTGAAATTGGAACAAAAGCATTTTTATAGCCTGGAAAGGGCTACAAAGTCTAAAGCAGGTCTTTGAGCTGAAAGTTATTCATCTTAAAACTGAAGGAATTGGGGCACCTGGGTGGCTCAGTCAGTTAAGTATCTGACTTCGGCTCAGGTCATGATCTTGTGGTTTGTGAGTTCGAGCCTGATTTCGGGCTCTGTGCTGACGGCTCGGAGCCTGGAGCCTGCTTCAGATTCTGTGTGTGTGTCTCTCTCTCTGAGGCCCCCACCCCCAACCCCTGCTCATGCTCTGTGTGTGTGTGTCTCTCTCTATCTCGAAAATAAATAAACATTAAAAAAATTTAAAAAACCTGAAAGAATCTCCAGTTACTACTTGAGCAGTACCATCCCATTCTCAGACTCCATGATTCTATCTTTTTTGTGAACCTCTGCAGCTGATCCCTTTACTGTTGTCTGATTCTCTGTGTCTAATCTGTCTTAATCCAGAG
The DNA here is from genome assembly GCA_028646485.1 of Cryptoprocta ferox. Lineage (NCBI taxonomy): Eukaryota > Metazoa > Chordata > Mammalia > Carnivora > Eupleridae > Cryptoprocta > Cryptoprocta ferox. The sequence continues at coordinate 4,139,353 of CM053578.1, forward strand.
GGAAGGTGCATTGTGGGGCCGTGTGCCACATCCTCTGTCCTGAGCAAAGTATACCCAGGAAATTGTGGCATGCCCCGTGGCGTGGCTCCTAGAAAATCTGGGAGATGTGCAGTGACACATGATGCACTATCCACATGTTATCCATACCAGTGCCAGCTGGTAGCAGGAGAGGGAGGCCATGAGGACTCCATGGTATTTCTGTGCTCTGCGAGCACATAGGAGGTCAGTACACTGAAACGTGCCAGAGAAGGCTCTGGAGTTCCACTGCCTACGTTCATTGTCTGATGGGGCCATTTTCTAGTTGTGTGTCCACGGGCAAGTTACTTCTGAATGCAATTGCCCCATCTGTACAATGGGAGCAATAATAGTATCAATCTCACAGGGTTTTGACAAAGATGAAGTAATGTGATAAGTAGAAACCACTTAGAAAAATGCCTGGCAAATAATAAACCTTAGACATTTCTTATCTGATCTTCAAAACAATGCTAGAAGATGAGTATTGCAATGGGCAAAGGGAGGATCAGAGGGGTAAAATAATTTTTCCTACATCACACCGCTAGTAAGAGGCATATTTAGCATTCAAGCCCTGGCAGTCTGTATTTAAAGCCTGTAGCACATTCAGTTTATCATGACACCATTTGGCTCCAGTGAAACGCCTCTGTGTATACAGTTACATGTTTGAAAAGATTCAATCTATGAGGCACGGAATCCCATTTCAAAAAATCCTCAGGAGCAAAATGTCAAAAATAAGGAATATATCCACTAAAACCCAGACATGCCTGAGGGACAACACATTTTGGGATAGAACAAAGCCAACGAAAATAATATCCTTACAAGATCTAACTATCAGGGAGCACAATAATATAAACACTTAACTGCTAATGGCAAGGATTATAAAATCAATGGAGTATTTCATGGGACTCGGCGTAATGCATACACAATGGGGTAATGTTTTCTCAACTTTGCAAAGTGAGCTAAGAATGAAGTTTGCACATCATTTTATAATTAAAGACTTTGTGGACCACTGCACATTGCAGTGGAATCTCTCAGTTATGTCAGTATACTGCCTGATGTGTGTGAAAGACAAATAGTTTCAGTGGTAGTAAATCATCAAGTAATAACAATTTAATATTATTTGATGGATGAGGTTCCTGGATTAAACAAACACCCACACTGAATTAAAAAATCATCTAAGAGAAAATTCACTAGCTAATTAGCTAGTGTTCCGTAGAAAGGCATGTGATCTAACATCAGCTCAATGTTCTGCTCAATGTTCTAGGCTCATCATTAAGTATTTTAGATGTGTTATTTTTAATAATTCTCACAATTCAATAAGAGCTAATTTTTTAACTTTGTAGTTGAGGAGATTAAGATCAGGGAATCTAAATAATAAAAGAGTTATGATTGTAAAAGAAGTCCACTTTGCAGGTTTCTTTCCCAGCCCTTACTCTCAGCCTCTCTCTTTGCCCTTTTCTGCCCTTCCTTTCTTCTCTCCTCCCTTTCTGTTCCTTCCCACGTTCCTCCATTAACTTAACCAATACTCACTGAACATATGTCATATACTGGGTACTGAGCTGGAGATTGAGTAGGAGACGGAAAACCTCCCTGGACTCTTCCACTGGAGGTGACTCTGAAGTTGAGGAGATGAACATACATCAAGTTGTTACATCCGTGAATGTAACAGGACACATGAGAGAAGTGCCATGAAAGAAGGAATATGGTTCAGTAGAGAAAAGAATGTGTGATTAAAGAAGACATCCTTAGACAATGATAGCTTAACTGATATCTAACAGTTGAGCAAATGTTCTAAGGAAAAGATGAAAGTGTGAAGACTTGAGAGAGATTTTGGATGATTGAGTGGCAGAAGCAAAGCCCTAATGGCTTAAGTGACTGAGAAAGTACAGCTTGATCAAGGGCCCGAGAGAAGGGCAGTGAGGCGGAAGAACAGGAAGACAGGGGAAGTAGATATAAGACGAAGCAAAACTAGGTGCAAGACATACTGAGGTTCTTGTTTTTTAATGTTTTTTTATGTTACAAGGTTCAGTATTTTATTTTAGGAAGAATAAAAAATCAATAGTTCAGTGTTTTGAAAACTTGACTATGACTGAACTAAAAATCATAGATAATTTGAGGGGAGAATGGGGAAGAATGAAATGTATCAGAGCTACAAAGAAGGAAAGGACAAGAACTCTGGTCTGAACAAGAAGAAATAAACGATCATGGCTAGACGTGGATGAAGGTTGGTGAAGATGAAGGACATAATCCTTAAGATATTATCCAGATTCTTGTGAACTCCATCTTCTTACATAATGAGAGTGGTATACTATATTAGCAGGCCTCTTCTCAAAGATGAGTACAACACTCCTTTCATTAGTTAGAGTAAGCAATTCTTGGGATTCTCACTCAGTTCCATTGGAAACCTGTTTAGTCTCCAGCCCCCATGGAGTGGGGAAAAATACTGGAAAGGAAAATATGAAGGCCCAAGAGTGGTCACCATATAACAGAAAAATACAAAGTGACTTAAATTGGGAATGAGTTAGTTGATTCCAATTGTGACTGTTATGCTAACTGTCTCAAAGGTCTCCAGCAAGCCACTTACTTCAATAATCCATTTTCCCTTTTGCAAAACTAGAATTTTCCAACTTTTAAAATAATTTTTAAAATAACATTTTTTTTTTGTAAAAAAAAAAAAACAACAACTATAATTCAACTTCCAGGAAGATGGAGAAGACGTATGTTTCCAATTCCTTCCACTAAGTACAACTAAAAGCCTTAAACTTTATGTATAAAACAATTATAACAAGGCTCTGAAATGTGGAAAAAGAAGGAAGATCAGCCAGGGACCTTCGAACTTGAAGAATAATGATGTAACAGTGAATTTCCTGGGTTTTCCTTTTGCTTCCAATATTCCAGACTAGCAAAAGTTAGCAAAGTAACACCAATGGCTACAGACAGAAACACCCTCAACAAAAGTCTTCTCTCTTTAGACCAGAAAAGGGGCAGCCTAACAAGACAGAAAATTTCCAGAAAATAACCACTCCACTGCAACCAAAATCCCAGAAAAAACATCAGCCCTCCCTTCCCCATGCCAGCAAAGTCTGAATGGGAAGCTTAGATTTCCATCTTTACCAGGAAGCAACAAGATCCACATCCCTCTGGTGTCAATGGAGACTACTTAGAGGAACCCCTATTTCCACTCCCCCCCTGCTGCAATCAGATACCCTTCCTCATCCCTCTGGAGTGGTGTCAGAGGAGACTCAGTGAAGCACTGATGAGTCATGACTTTGATCTCTCCCAGTTGTGTCTGTGGAGGGCTACTAAGGAGCCAGAGCATTCAAACCTGCCTTTCAAATGTTGGTAGAAGCACTTGCAGAATGTGGAACCCAGAATTCTACCCACACTTGGCAGTAACAAGGTGGCACCCCCTCTTTTCTTGACACATCAGTGCCAAAGGAGGTTATATAAAACAAATGGGTGTCTTGAGTCTCTTTATGTACTGTCCAAAATGTCCAGGTTTCAACTGAAAATCACTTTTCATATCAAGAACTAGGAAGATCTCACCCTGAATGAGAGAGACAATTAAGAAATACTATCTTCGAAATGACAGAGATTTAGAATTATCTGGAAAAGATGTATAGGTAGTGTCACTTTTCAATGAGCAATTACACATACACTTGAAACACAAAAAAATAATCTCAGAAAAGAAATACAGTGTTGACAAAGAAACAGAAGATGTGAAGAAAAAACAAATAGAAATCTTAGAACTGAAAAATACAATAAATGCAATAAAATACTTAATGGATAGGGGTGGCTCAGTTGGTTTAGCAGTCGACTTTGGCTCAGGTCATGATCTCATGGTTTGTGAGTTTGAGCTCCTCGTTGGACTCTGTGCTGACAGCTCAGAGCCTGGAGTCTGCTTTGGATTTTGTGTGTCCCTTTCTCTCTGCCCCTCCCCTGATCATGCTCTCTCTCTCTCTCTCTCTCTCTCTCTCTCACTCTCTCTGTCTCTGAAAAATAAAAATAAATATTAAAAAATTAAAAAACATTTAATGGATGGATTTAACAGCCACATGGAAGAGATAGACCAGTAAACTGGAAGATAGAATAATAAAAATTACTTAATTTGAAAAAGGGAGAGAAAATAGACTGAATAAAAATGAACAGAGCCTCAGGGACTTAGTTGCAGATTATTACAAAATACTTACCATTTGTGTTACTGGAGTCCTAGAAAGAGAGGAGAAAAAAGACAGGGTTGAAAAAGTACTCAAAGAAAAATGGCTGAAAATTCTTAACTTTAGCAAAAGACATAAAGCTAGATATCTCAGATGCTCTGTCAACTCAAAATAGAAGAAGAAGAAGAAGAAGAAGAAGAAGAAGAAGAAGAAGAAGAAGAAGAAGAAGTCATATTATAGTCAAACTTCTGAAAATCAAAGAAACAAAATTTGAAAGTGGTCAGGGAGAAATGACACATCCCCGGTAAAGGAACACAAAATTTGTGTGATACAGACTTTGCATCAGGAACCGTAGAAGTCAAAAAGAAGTGCCATAAAAGTTTTTAAGTGCCAGGTGTTGGGAAAAAAAGAGACTGTTAAGCCATAATTATATATCCAGCAAAAACATACTTCAGTACTAGAGAGAAATTAAAGAAGTTCTCAAATAAAGAAAAATTAAAATAATGTGTTGCCAGCCAGACTACCCTAAGGAAATGGCTAAAGTAAGTTCTTAAGCTGAAGGGAAACAATACAAGGAGATATCTTAGAGAGTAAGGAAAGAAGAAAACTGCATTGTAAGTAAAAAAAAAAATAACTATATAGAGTCGACTGTCCTTTCCCTGAGTCTTCCAAATTGTGTCTGAGGGCTGAAGCAAAAATTACAGCATTGTCTGATATGGTTTTAATTGCATGTAGATGAAAATTTTAAGGAAAATACATTGTAATTAGGAAAGGGGAGGGGATATATGAAAGCTAATAAAAATATTAATCAAAAGAATACAGAAGTGACTATATTAATATCTAATAAAGTAAATATCAAAGCAAAGAAAATTACAAGAGATGGAGAAGGATGTTACATGACAAAAAAAGGGTGAATCCATGGAAACATAGAAATTATAATTGTGTATGCAACACAAAACAGAACTGAAAAATATTTGTATCAAAAAGTGGTAAAAGTGGAAGGGGAAATATACAAATCCCCACAATGATTTTGATGACTTCAACACCCATCTTTCAACAATTGAGAAGAGAACTAGGCAAAAAATCAGCAAAAATATACATTCCTTTCAAGTGTCCATGAAACATAACCAAAATACCCTCTATCTTGTGCCATAAAACAAGCTGCAACATATTTAAAAGAACTGAAATCATACAGAGTGAGTTCTCCAACCGCAGCAGAATTAAACTGGAAATCAATAACAGAAAGAAAACAAGAAAATTTCCACACATTTAAAAATGAAACAACACTCTTTTAAATAATTTAAGGATCAAATAGGAAGGCTCAAAGGAAGTTTAAAAATATATATTGTACTAAATGAAAATGAAAATACAGCATATCATGTCAAGAAAGGACACAGAGATCAATAGAACGGACTATGGAACCCAGAAGCGCCCTACACAAATATGCTCAACTGATTTTTGACAAAGAACAAAAAAATCAGTGTAGAAAAATATAGCCCTTTAAACAAATGGTGCTGGAGAAATTGGCATCCATTGAAAATAAACTTTCACCTAAGTACTACAGCTTATGTAAAAATTAACTTAAAATGGACCATGGACTTAAATGTAAGTCATAGAACTATAAAAATTTTGAGAAACAACATCTTCAGGATCTAGAGCTAGATAATGAGGTCTTATACTTGCCACCAAAGATATTACCTTAAAGATGAAATTAATACTTTGGGGCGCCTGGGTGGCTCAGTCGGTTAAGTGGCCCACTTCAGCTCAGGTCATGATCTCACAGTTCATGAGTTCGAGCCCCACGTCAGGCTCTGTGCTGACAGCTCAGAGCCTGGAGCCTACTTCTGATTCTGTGTCTCCCTCTCTCTGACCCTCCCCCACTCATGCTCTGTGTGTCTCTCTCTAAAAAATAAATAAAAAATGTTAAAAATTTTTTAAAAATAAAGAAGAAATTAATACTTTGAACTTCATCAAAGTGAAAACCTTTTGCTTTGTGTAAGTCCCTGTTAAGCAAATGAAGAGATAATCTATAGACTAGAATACAGTATTTGCAAACTGCCTATCTGACAAAGGAGTAATGTCTAGAATAAAGAACTGTTGACAAAAGTCAACATTAAAAAGCAATCCAATTACAAAAGATACAAAAGATGTGGAGAGACATATTACCAGAGAGGATCTATGGATGGCAAACAAGCATGTGATAAAATTAGTAATTAGGAGATTCAGAATAAAACCACAGACATCACAACTATCAGAATAGCAAAATTAAAAAAAATAATAACAACACCAGATGTGGATTCAGAGATGATAGATGACTCCTGTTTTTCATGGGAATGTGACATGGTATAGTGACTCTGGAAGCCTCTTTGGCAGTATCTTACCCAAATGAACAAGTAACAACCATAAAACTCAACAACGGCATTCTCAAAAATTATTCCTAAAGAAATTAAAACTTACATTCACACAAAAACCTGTTCAAGAATGTGCATAGCATCTTTGCTTACAGTAGGCCCAAATTGGAAATAACACTGGTATCCTTCAGTCGGTGAAAGGCTAAACAAACTGGGGTACACTCATACCAGGGAATGCTGCTCTACAATAAAAAGGAGGAAATGATTGACACAGTCAAGAACTGGAATGACACTCAAGAAAACATGTTAAGTAAAAGAACCAATGCTGAAAGTTACATACTGTGTGATTTTATTTATTTATCATTCTTACAATGGCATGATTATAGAAATGTAGAACAGATTAGTGGTTACCAGATGTTAGGGGAGGTGGGGGGTGCTGAGGGCAAGAAGAAAATGGTGTAGATATAAAGGCAACACGAGATCATTGTGGTGATTCAGTGTTCTGTATCTTGACTCTATCAATGTCACCACTGGAATTATGATTTGTACTATACCTTTGTTTGCAAAGCTGTTGTATTTCCATTGGGTAAACAGTAAATGGAATATCTCTGTAATATCTTTTGCAACTGCATATGAATAGACAATTACCTCAAAATAAAGAGTTCAATTAAAAAAGAATTTATTATTTATTTATTATTTTAGAGAAAGAATGAGCGGGGGAGAGGGGCAAAGGGAAGGAGAGAGAGAGAGAGGAAGAGAGAGAGAGAGAGAGAGAGAGATCCCATGACCCTGGGATCATGACCTGAGTTGGACGCTCAACTGACTGAGCCACCCAGGTGCCCAAAACAGAAGAATCTAAATCCACTTATAATGATCTAGAAAATACCTGTGCTATATTACTAAATAACAAAAGCAAATTGGAGTTATACTACACAATGTGATTCCATTTCTGATTCAAAGAAAAGGATAGAAAACATAGGAAATCATGTGTGCATATGGTTCTGTAAGTGGGTACATGCCAGCCTAATTATTGATGTTGTCAATTGATGTTGATGGTTTTATTGGGGGGAGGCTCACTCTTATTTATTTGTACACTTCTGTATGGCTTTAAATATTACAATACATATCCAAACTTTTGCAATTAGGAAACAAATGTGTTAAGATCACGCTTTATACTCTGGGGGAAAACGTCCAGTGTTTATAGTGGATAAAGTAAATGATGTGTGTTTTGTATTTTTGTTTGTTTGTTTTAAAATCTGCATGAATGAGCAGGTGTGCAGAATCCTAAGACTCTGGCCCCCTTCTATCTGGGTTGTCCACATAAGTGGCCCCAGCCTTTGATATACTGTACAGAGTCCCTAGAATTTTGTGAACTACTATACCATATAGAATCCAGAGAACCAAGGTATCTTTTACATTCTATTAAACAGATATGAATCTCAGAGTTCATGGGAAGACCTGCGGGGTCTCATGACGAGCATGACTTCACTTGTCTTCCTTCCACTAGCACCTGCTAAGAAACCACTCATAGAGGCCCCTATGATCCCTTATAATTTTGTAAAAGTGTAACCTGGGTCAAAGTCATTCTCATTGGGTTGGGTGCTGTGGGTCCAGGTCCAGGTTCTTTCCAGGAACACCATGGAGCGAGCATCATTGACTCTGTGGTACCCACACACGCCAAGGTATTACACAGTGTTTCCCCAATGAGAAAATTATATCCAAATTCATTGTTGTCTTCTAGATTCAGGGAAGACTACCATTTAGTATTTCCCCAGTGAGCCTCACAAATTTAATTACACAGTTACACAACATATTGCTCATTACAACAACAACAACACTGTGTTTTAGGACCCTTGGTGTGTGCATGTTGTGCATGTGTGCATGTGTATTCCCCTAACATATGCATGTGCGTGTGCCTGTATACATACATATACATATATGTGTGCATATAAGCATGTCTTAGGTATTTATATGTGTGTATACACATAGACATATATATACACATACGTTCTTTGTATTATTAAAACATTTTAGATTCTAGAGCAAAATGAAATAAATCTGTTCCATGGCCAAAAATTTTTGTTTATTTCTTGTATGCTTTTCTCAAGGAAAATCCATTTCGTCTATTTTCATTACTTTCTGAAGATGGCCTTGTTGCAAAAAGGAAAGAGATACAAACAAATATACACACAGCAGGAGCAGGGCAATTCTTTCCTGTTCCACACATAATTAAAAACATAATACATTTTCTATCCTGTGGCACTATCAACTTTTCTCTAGTCGTATTTAATCTCATGACCTTGAAAGGCTTCAGTCATAATAGAAAAGGAGGAGGGCTGCCGGGTTTGAGATCTTGCGAGTGGAAAGATTCTCCTATTCCAAGCCAGAGCTCTGAAAATGAATTAATCTTTTCAGTCTCTGAAGAGGCAAAGGACCCTTAGTGCCCAAAGATGCTCATAAATGAGTTTCTTTGAGAGGGGCAGAGCCTGGGCTTTTACAGTCATGAATGACAATAAAACAAAAAGAAAACTTGGGGTAAATGTATGGGAGAATGGTTCAAAATCTTGGAAAGTTGGAATGGAAATCGTGTCCCTTAGCCTTAATGGTTCAGCCTGAACTAGCACATTTGTTGGAAACTTTAAAAGATATTGTGCAATTTCACCTTTCAGCGAAAATCCATCCAGATGTTTTGCCATTAAAGCAAACACTTTTTTAATGCTGAGAAAAGGAAAGTTAGGGGAAAAATCACCTGTAAGTCTACCTTCCAAAAACAATATGTTATTAACATTTAAGGCTATTTTCTTTCAGTATTTCTCAATGTATATTTTCTATGGAATGATGATTACCCCACATACCCTGGTTTAAAATCAGTTTTATCCACTTCCTCTGTATTATCATAGGCTTTTGTAATGGTAGAGGCCATGGGGATAAGGAACTTGGGCTTGAATAGGAGGGTTTCTCATGCACTTACTGCCTGACCTTGCACAAAATTTAATTTAAAATCTAATTATTTATTTTATAATGGTAGCAAGAATAATGCATTCCCTATAAGATTAATGAGATCAGCACATGATAAAATACCTATAATATGCTTATCATGATTCCTGGTACACAGTGAGTAGAAAAATTAGTTAAAATAACATGATTTGATACATCTATTCTAGTTCATTCTATGACTGTGTAACAATTTAGTTAACCAAATCATATCAAATCTTTACCCTTAAAATGATCATTAAAATCTTATGTATCTGAGAGGGAGAGGGGGCAAAAAAAGAAAAAAAAATGGTTATGTATCACTTCCCTTGTATTTGTGATTATTATTTCCTTAGGAGAGTTTCCATGAAGTGAGGTCACTGTTTCAATAGTTACTCTCTTTTTAATATATCTTAATACATGAGAATTTTCCTTTCTGGAGTTCATCAATCAGTTCCTTACATCAAAAACATATAAGCACATATCTCTCAAATGCCCTCATAAGGAATGAATATTTATTTCTCTGAAATCAATACCTCTTCATTATTGAAAATCTGGCTGCTGTTTTTATTATTCATTTATTTATTATTATTTAATAATATTTTATAATTGGACTTGTTATGTAGATGTCATCAAATCCATTATGCATTTTTTGAATTATTCTTGCACAGATGCTCTCTTATTATCAATAGATGCATATTCGATTTGAGCATTGATCACCATTTTACACTCTCATCTTCTAGTGCTATCTGGCCAGCACTTCAAGGACATTTTTAAATGCCTTCCAGATAGAAAGATTAAATGATTCTTGTTTAGGTGTATTATTTGTCCTTGTATTGGCCTGGCAGATGTGTTTATGCACAGCATCATAAATTGTTAATTTTACTTAACAAATAATTAAGCTTACTTACCAAATAATTTATAATAAAATCTGTTTAAGTTCCATACCTAATTATAGTATCAGCAAAGCACTTCAATTCGATGAGAGGAGGAGACTCTCAAAACGCTTACTTAAATTTTAATGGCAAAGACTCCAATTTTTTATGCTGTTTGTTCATTTTACTTTTAAAAATGATTGCAGTGTTATTGTGCTTTCTATCTCTGAATTTGTTCACGCCATTTTCTCTGCCTGAACCATCCTCCCAGCAAAATAGTGTTCACCATCCAAAACATGAGTCCAACAGCTCCCTTCCTGTGCAGATTCCTGTGAGCTTCTCCAAGCAGAGTTAAGAGCCACACTCGGTTCCTCCCCTGTACACATAACTTACACAGTTTGGATACTAAATTTCAATGATCATTCCCTCTGTTATACTGAGAGATCCTTGAGGGGAGGAATTGCCTCATTAATCTATGTACTCCTTACATATCAAATCAATGTTTGCTTTTGAATGTGTTCTGTAAATATTCACGTGGCTTCACTTAGAATTAGGGGGACTGTATCAGTCTCTCCAAGCATTTGGCAATAAATGGAGTCCAGTCTCTCTTGATCAGCATTTCTTCACTTAAGATTAGTTGCTGTCACAGCTGTGTCCCCTTCCAGGACCATCTAAGGCAAATCAGCATGTTTTCATGCTATATGTGGCCACTGTTCCCCAATGATTGTGTACATTTGTGTAATTTTTCCTATTTGTCTAATGGTGGTTATTAGGTACAGCCAAGTCATGTGGGAATTTTTACTATTTAAGGGTGGGTAATCTGAGAACCCAAAGGAAGACAGCAATATTAAACCGCTGGTACTAAGCTGAGGTCAAAGACTTTATTGGCAATACTAATACTTCCATGTCTCCTGATATGGTCATATGATGTGAATTGTTTGGTCATGGTTAGAGGGTTTTGGGTGAAGGGGTAGAAGCCTGCTGGGACGTAAGAGTATTACATGATGTTGCAGTGGGGAACAATTTTTAAATCAACTATATTGGTCTGTTTATTTTTTTAGTTAGGCTTAATGCAACCATGAAGTTTCCATGATTCACTGGAAATTATGTGGCTAATTAAAACCCTGTTTAATGAAAACCTAGAATTGTCTCTTTTAACTTCATACTGCACATGTCCCCAGGTGTTATAACTATGCAAAGATTATTCTGAGGAAGGTAACAGTTTGTTGAATGAGTGAATGAATGAATGATCCAGTAAATTAGGGCACTGCTAAAAATAGTAATTAACTGTGCATAATCTGATGTCATTTTTTTTCTCCCTCTCTCATCATATTTATCCATTTAGTATGGCATTTCTATTTCAGAGCAAGTACTCAATGAATGTTTTTTATCTAAATAGCGAAATCATTTAGAACTGTATTTGTGTACCTTGAAAATCTTTTTCTGTTAGAAGGAAATCTCCATGAAGCCAGAAATCTATTTTTTAGCTTCTATTCCTAGGGAATCATAAAGAAGAGACTCACAGTGGGAGGTCAGTTACTTATTGAGTGAGTAGACACTTAGATTCAAAAAGAAAACTGGACCTTACACATAGGACAACAATGGATTCATCAGTGTAACAATTGTGCTTGATTTACTTGCTCAGTTGTGCTAATGGCTGCCTGCTTGTCACATTACCAATCAGACTGATGGTACCATGATCTAAATTTGCACTTAAGACACCAAAATGACCAGAATGATTATTCAGTGGTCTTTTGTAGGCTAAATTGATGAATAGTCTTTTGTAGGCTAAATTGATGAATATAGTCATTAAACCATTGTTTAACAATCGCTTTTTATTTAATTGAGATCGTTTCCTTTTAATACCATTGGATACATTTTTGATTATGTTACGATTTATTTTGACCTGTAAAGCAGGGAAAGTGTCAGGCAAACTACACACCCACAGGCACAAGCTAACACTGTTATTCACTAACAGTAAGGAAGGAAGATTGTGGGTGGGACACGAACCCCATAAGAATAGAAAAATCTGTCATAAATAGATGGGATGTCTTCTGTCTCCCAGGAAAGATCATAGCCTTGTTTTGGCACCTTTCAACAGATTTACTCAGACCCACCCAATTATCAGGATAATTACCATTACTTAACATTAACTGCAAAATCCATTCACAACAACACCTAGATTAGTGTTTGATTAAATAACAGGGGACTGGGGCCAAGACAGACTGCCACATCAAAAAAGGCATCACATATTTCTTTTTTCTAATGTTAATTTTGTTTTTGAGATGGAGAGAGAGAGACACTCATGAAAGCAAGTGGGGGAGGGCCAGAGAGAGAGAGAGAGAGAGAGAGACACACACAGAAACAGGCTCCAGGCTCTGAGCTGTCAGCAAAGAGCCTGACATGGGGCTTAATCAATGGAATCACCCAGGTACCCAACCATCACATCTTTCTCTGTCAGCCCTGAGACTCTCCTCCCAGAGACTGAGGACACAGGGAAGGGGATCCTGTTACCAAAAAACAGCCATCTCATAACATGTTTTCTGTTCCCCACAGTTATCCTACCTAAATAGTCTCCTCACCCAGAGAGTGCTATTCTCACAGAGTGGAAATTTCTTGCCTCCACCTAGAGGAAACAGTTCATCCTGAGGAGGCTCCTTCTGCCCCTTAAGCAGGGTCCTTAGCTGCCAGTTGCTAACCAGTGAGAGTCCCAGGGGCATGAGATGGACAAATTTATCACAAACTTTATGTGGAAAGGTATAGGCCATAATACAGCTAAAATTATCAAAAAATTAAGTGTGATGAATCACTAGTGGCTATCAGTGCTGTACAGCTATGGGGATCGTGTGCTATATTAGTAGAGAGATAGATAGAGAGATCAACGGAACAGAATTAAGATCAAAGAAATAGACCTACATGTATATATAGTCCACTAACTTTTGGCAAAGATGCAAAAGCAATTCAGTGGAGGAAATATAGCCTTTTCAATAAATCGTGCTGGAAGAGTTGGGCATACACATGCAAAAAAAAAGTGATCATTTATTTAAATCTCACTTCTTAGGCAAAATTTAACTCAATCACAGACTTAAATGTAAAACTTAATGTCATCATTTTTTTTTAGAAATGAGATATCACTACACAAAACAAAAGCTAATTAAAAAAATAGTGAAAACACCAAATGCTGTATGTAAAGCATTCAAAGAAACTATACTGTTCATATCCTGTTGGTGGCAATGTAACATGGAACAGCCATTATGGAAAATAGTTTTGTCTATGTCTTGTAATCTAAACATGCAAGTACCACATTATCATTACAATTCATTCATTAGAGCCCAAATCAAAAACAACCCCAAAGTCCTTCAGCATGAATGGTTAAACACGCTGGTATACCTATAATTTAGAATGCTACTGTACTATTCGTACACAAGACAACTTGTATGAACCTCCAGGTCATTATGCAGAGAGAGAAAAAGCCAGTCCTAAGTGGTTGTATTTTATATTATTCCATTTATATAAAACTCTTAAAATTTTAGAATGAGAAATTGTAGATAGAGAACTGGTTAGTGGCTGGCAGGGGTCAAAGAAATAGGTGAGGGATGATGTGATTATGCTGTAAAAGAGCCTTATCAGGAAACCTGGTGGGGATGAGACTGTTCTGGCTTTGGACTCCATCAATGTCAATATCATGTTTGTGATATCTTACTACAGTTTTGCAAGATGTAATCATTAGGGGAAACTATAATGAGCACAGGAATTCCTGTATATTATTACATACAACTGCTATAAATCTATAATTTTCTCAAAATAAAATGTTTAACAGAAAAGCAATCATATTAATCAAATGTTTTCATTCATTCTGCTGAGCTTCAACTTCTGGAAATACAAAATTATATAAGAACCAGGGTTATAAATGTTTGTTGCAGTATTAGTTCCAATATTATAAGCCACAGATTTTGATACACTAATATTTATTAAGCTAATAATATTCTGTATTTTCATAGATACTTACTTCTTTGATCTCCCAGAAACTGTAAGTAATATGTTTTTCATGCCAAAAAATGAGAATAATATATTCTGTATGTTAGAGAAAAGGAAGCAGGTAGGAATGTATTAGATGAATTAATGTAGCTAGTTATGATCAAAGATAAAGAATCTGTACCCGGAGTTTTGATGCTGGGTCTAGAGTTTCCTAGCCATAGAAATGACTTAGTACTCTGGGAAAGAAAGAAAGGATAGAAAGAAGGCCAAAAGAGAGAGAGAGAAAGAGAGAGAGAGAGAGAGAGAGAGAGAGGGAGATAAAGAGAAAAACAGAGAGGGAAAGAAAGAAAGAAAGAAAGAAAGAAAGAAAGAAAGAAAGAAAGAAGAGAGAAAAAGAAAAAGAGAATGAGAGAAAGGGAGAGAGAAAGAAAGAGAGAAGGAGAAAGGCAGGAAGGAAGGAAGGAAGGGAGAGAAGGAGGTTGGGAGGGAGGGAGGAAGCTATTACATTGCATTTTAGAAATCAATATTGTTTTTTTCTACTAAAATCTTCAGCTGGTATTGTAAAGGAAATAGACATTATGGTCCTTGGCTTGATATTTGGGGGGAAAATGATGGTGATAACCATTGGAGCACATACGACATTACTAGGGAGTGCCAGACAGTCCAAAAAAGAAAAACTATTAGTCTATGAACAAAACTACCTATTTCCATAAATTTGATTCAGTAAATGTTTATGTGATCACATTTATTAAAGACATGCTGGGTATCCAGTACTGCACCATTCTCAGAAAAGAACAAAGATGAATTTTCATGAAAGTCAGACTTTTAGGAGCTATAAGCATGCAGTCCTACATAACAGACTATATAAATATCAGTAACCAATAACAATGACCCAGTCTGGAAGTCATATCTAAAGCTACATCTACATTTGATTCAGCTGTCCTTCTTATTGACCAAGTTAGCTTAAAACTATGGAAAATATTGATAAGCATTCCTAACTGCCTTGATATTTTTTAGTCATGAAGTGAGAATGGAAATATACAATTAGTCTTGCAGAAAAGTCCAGCATCACTTAATCCTAAGGGCTATAGTGTTGATGGATATATTGGCCATGATGTTTAAATCTTCAAAAACAAAGAAATTATATTGCTGTTCATTTTCAGCTTTAAAAAGTAACAACTTTCCAAGGTCCTGTTTTATTTGAGGATTTGGGTTTGTAGTTCCCTGATAATTCCTAGGACATCTTGCCTGTGATTGCAGGACATAGTAAGGCAACATGAACTTATTCAAGAATCCATGGGAATGATGCACCCACAAATTGATTTCAAGTGAATTTAATCTGTTTTATATCCTTAAAAATACCTAAGACTCCGGGAGCCTGGGTAGCTCAGTCAGTTAAATGTCCAACTATGGCTCAGGTCAAGATCTCGTGGTGAGTGAATTTGAGCCTCGTGTCAAGCTCTGTGCTGACAGCTCAGAGCCTGGAGTCTGCTTCGACTTCTGTGTCTCCTCTCTCTCTGTCCTTCCTCCGTTTGTTCTCTGTCTCTCTCTCTCAAAAATAATAAACATTAAAAATTTTTTTAAAAATATCTAGGACTAAGCAAGCCAAAGAATATAATACAGATATGTATTCATATTGTCAAGAAGTGGAATTAGATTGCTGAAAATACATAACTCAGAGTCCCAAAAGACATGTTTATAAAATATGCAAAAAATTCCCATTCTATATGCATTGTGAAGATGCAGACAGTATGTTTCATCTTGTTGTTGTTCTCAATGACATTTGGGTGAGTAAACACACACACACACACACACACACACACACACACATTTGTTGTCTAGACAGCAAAAGCCTTGGGATGTAAGGCATGGAGAAAATTGGAGCATACGTGGGTGGAGATCAATGGAAAGATATTTTGGATAGATGAACAAAGGTAGGCATGTTTCAAATGCAGAAACTGAACAGAGATGACGGAAAGTGCACTCTAAGTAGAGAAGGACCTTTATGTTGGGGAAAAGTGAAAAATATAGTTGATTCGAAAAACTGGGTAAAGATTACGGAGAATTATTTGACAAGATTCTTGCCAGAGGCACTTGGGTGGCTCAGTTGGTTAAGCTACTGATTGATTTCAGCTCAGATCATGATCTCACAGTTTGTTAGTTCCAGTGCCATTTCGGGCTCCCCAGTGACAGTATAGAGCCTGATTGAGTTTTCCTCTCCCTCTCACTCTGCCCCTCCCCTGTTTGTGCTCTGTCAAAATAAATAAATAAACTTATTATTATTACTTTTTTGCTAAACTGGAGCATGTGATAATTATTAAACTGAAATCATGATTCTAGAGTCCTTAATTCATTTACTTAAATATATTTTGGGTAACAGGTAAAGGAGCAGAGGTATCTTGTGCTGATGTGAAAATAGCCCTGGGCAAGTAATCCACAGATAATGTGTTTTAATCCTTCTCTCCCTTTCCAATGAATGAATGTTGCAAAATCACATGAACTATTTACATTTGGGGTCATTTTTTGAACCAAATTAAGGAATTGGAGAGGATTTTCAAAATTCCTCCCATTTCAAATAATCTGTCAAATCAGACTACTGAGTTACTACTATTTCTTTTTAATCTGTTTTATGGGTTTCTGCATGTCTCATCTGCCCCTGAATGTTGGTTTCCTTAATTTTGCCTCAGGTTTTCCTCCTAGCTCATGCTCCCTGTGGGTACTCTTACCCTATTTTCATGCTTTAATTAGACTTCCCTATCAAATATTTCAAACCTGTATCTTTAACCCAAATTTCTTCCAGCCACCTAAGAACATCTATCCTTGGAGATTTCATCTTGAATACAATATTTCTAACTACTAATTTAACCCTCTGTACCCACCACAAATGTAAGGCTTTGTATTTCTCTACTTTCAATTTATAGCTGAAGGCTTGGAATATGGCAGTTACCCCATAAATGTTTACTTAAGTGGAATGTATATTATATTTAAGAAAATACCGATTTTATTCTGAGTATAGAATGAAAATATTAACAAAAGTGTCCATATGTTAATTACATTTTAGATCTATATTATTATGCACTTTTATACTGAAGTGAAGATCAAAGATAACATGTTTCTCCCAAAATTTAAAGTTAAGAAAAGCTCAGTTGGTTAAGCATCTGACTTCGGCTCAGAGTCCATGGGTTCGAGCCCCGTGTCGGGCTCTGTGCTGACAGCTCAGAGCCTGGAGCCTGCTTCAGATTCTGTGTCTCCCTCTCTCTCTGTCCCTCCCCTGCTCACTCACTGTCCCTCTCTCTCTCAAAATAAAATAAAGGCATAAAAAAATTTAAAGTTAAGGAGACTGGAAGTACAGTGCTATATTCTGACCCAAAGGACATTCTTGTATCCTCGAAGGGTGTTGCAGATGCCTGGTTCTCAATTATCTCTCTTTTGCTTGAACTGTATTTTCAGTGTCGGAAAATCTCACGGGATATAACTTTAGCACTAGCTCTACAATAACATTTTACAATGGACATCAAGAAGACACTAAAGACACCACAATAATTCAGTGTTTTATTATCTAAGGAGAGCCTATCGCTAAGGTAACTCCCCCATGTATGCTAATTAAATGTGAATTTTCTTGAATTCACAGTAGAATTTCCTATAGTTAATTACAAATTCATTCAACTCAATCATTTTTTAACCCTCTGTCCATTATACTAACAGATTAATAGAAGGGAGAATAGAAAAAAACATCCAAATCACATTTGCCTTAGGAATTGATGAAAGTTGTATTTTATATACAGATACAATATTAAATGACTTCCAATTTAGGTTAAACACCAGTTTCTATCACTCATTGTTTCTGTAGGTGGGTCACTTTTCAAACCTAACAGCATAACATACTCTTCCTTCTTTCAAACACTATAATTAGACTTTTTAAAATATGACAAATATTTGTACAGTGTTTTAGGAGAGGCTCTAGGCTCAGTGATTAACATGTCCTGCCCTTTACTTCCACTGTAGCCTGTAGATAGGCATTATTTACCTCCACTTCACAGATGAAGGCTGAGCTCATGGTAGAAAGTAAAAGAATCAGCATTTGAACCCATGCCATTTTGACAGAAAAACCAAGCTCTTTTCATCGCTCAGACACCAACACCCACACCTATACCTGCACAAAAGAAAAAAAAAAAAGTCAGCAATTACACCTCCACAAACATTTTCCTCTAAAAATGTTACTTTGGGAAAATGGATTTATTCAAACATTTGTGGGCACTCTTTTTAAAAGATGTTAGAGACAGTATGCCAACTACAGAATTAGAAACACAAACAGAAACAGTCATAACTCCGTAGCCACATTTCACTTTTGACAAAATGTTTCATCAACTTTGATAACTGATCTTTTTCTCCAGTCTTAGTTCCAAATGTCATCTATTTCCAAAATCAAATGCTTTTACAATGTTGATTGGTTTAAGCAGGGATGCTGTTGACTCGGAATGCAATTGTAAAGAGGAATCCCGCAAATTTTTTGAGTTATTGAGGTGCTTTGAAATAAATGGATAACCTCTTATGTTATGTTTTAAATCTATAACAAAAATACTACAGTATTAAATACATTTGGGGAAATAGAAAATCACAACCTATCATATATCAGCACAAAACCTCAGTACAGCAATTATATTTGAGTCAGGAAAATCATCTTTTTATCTCAGTTCTGTTACCTAGTTGCAATGAATTGTGAGGGTTTGTGGAAAGAACTGAAGATACCCATCCAGCCCCTTTTTGGTAATTTCTAACATGCACAAAATAATTATAATGCCAACCTTATGGGTTAGTGTAGGGTGAGTGAGAATATATATGAATATTATTTGGATATTCTAGCACAGGATATGTTATATGGATGCATGTTTTCTATATGGATGCATTAGTAATATGCACATTTTTATGCTGGGAGATACTGCTTTTTAGATACATAAGCTATGAAATTTTGTTAAAAAATCATTAGGATGGATAGATGTGCAAGGGGTATCATTTTTTTCGCAGTCTCACCAGGCTTTAAGAGTGATTCCCAAATTGCTTCTGGGCTTAGACTTTCTGTCATGCACTCAAATGACAAAATCTTCTAGCAGAATGTCCTAGCCCTGATGAAGGCATGACCACCATGCCTCTGGACTAATGTGCTACCTAAGGTTCCTAAAGTTTACCCATGCTGAATAAATTCTTATCGAAGTTCCGCATAGTCCTGTATGATGATTCTTGATGTAATGAAGCTGATTTAGGTAAATACCAAACATAGGAAGTTTAAGTCACTTGCATTAAGTCCTGTGTTTGGTTTCATTCAGAACAAGAATTCACGTCCATAGAACATTAGTTATGGAGGCCCTCCCCCTCCTGCCCCATAAAATGGGCAGTGCTTTGATTGCCACCATTTTGTAAGATGAATGAGGAAGACATTACCTTTCTGAATCATGTCTCAGACTTTTTCAGGGCAACACCAAACACATTCTTACTTCCCATTAATGGCATTTACAACAGGAATTCTTTACTCCAGTATTTTTTTTAATGCTTGTTTATTCATTTTGAGAGAAACAGAGAGCGGGGAGGGGCAGAGAGAGAGGGAGAGAGAGAATCCAAGTAGGCTCCACACTGTCAGCACAGAGCCCGACGCAGTTCTCAATGCCATGAACTGTGAGAGCAGGACCTGAGCTAAAAATCAAGAGTTGGATGCTTAATTGACTGAGCCACCCAGGTACCTCTACTCTTTTTTAAAAGAAAACTTAATTCAGTGTGTACTTTATAATGAACTTGGCCAGTTATTTGAATGGCTAATATTATTTGAAATAAATCATTAATTTAAAGTGAAACATTTGAGGGGCGCCTGGGTAGCTCAGTCGGTTAAGCGTCTCACTTCAGCTCAGGTCATGACCTCGCGGTCTGGGAGTTCGAGCCCCGCATCAGGCTCCGTGCTGACAACTTGGAGCCTGGAGCCTGCTTTGGATTCTGTGTCTCCCTCTCTCTCTGCCCTACCACTGCTTGCACTCTGTCTCTCAGAAATGAATAAACGTTAAAAAATTTTAAAAAATAAAGTGAAACATTTGTCCTCGTACCTTATGTCTAGCTGTAACATCTCATCCATGTTCTCCTTGACAACGTAAATAAACTCATCTGGTGAGATGTCTATTATTTTCTTTAGTGTGTTATCTAAATAAGTAAACACAGTCTCAGGAAATTTGAATACTTAGCCACAAAGCTAGGAAGCAACAGAGCTGGCATTTGAATGTGAATGAATCTGGTATGATTTTTTTGCTCTGTTTAGTGCATCATGAGACCATGTTCACCCACCTTCAATCATGAAATATGGAAGACAATCTAGAGTCTTATGATTTACCTTTTGATTTTCCTTATTATGAAGTTTTATTTCTTTTCTCCTTTTGCAACACTCAGCTCCAGTTATTCCAAGCAAATCAGAACTATTTACTATACTAGATTATTAATCTATTTTTCCACTTCTGTATGTATATCCTGAACACCCATTATGAGCCAGGCACCAAGTTAGACACTAGAGGTGAAAGGAAGATATCTATTTTTAAAGACTTCACAGTTGAGAAAAATACAGACAAGTAAATCAAATATCAGTCACTATGATGTGGGCAGTGATAGATGTAAGCACAGGGGGCTGTGAGGATGCATAGTTGTGTTCAACACACAAACTGAATCAAGAAAACAAAATGAAGTGCACCTCATAAAATATCATTTAATTAGGAATACATTACATTTAAATTCTAAATCATCAAATAGAAACCTGACAACCTACGATTTTCCTGAAAATATTATAAAAGAGGTGATGTTACTTATTCTATAACCTGAAAGAAAGGAGACTTAATATTGTATATGTGTGAATATGGACTAGACATTCAAGGGAAGACAGAATTTAAAAAATGTGCACAAATATTTATGCTAAATTCTATTGCTTGTACATGTTTTCTGAAACAAATCCTTCAGAAAAAAAGTCTCTACTGGATCAACCAAAAAAAAATTTCCTCTAAATCTGTCCTCAATGCACTTTCCTTACTTCATTATATTCTTTTGACAATAAAACTCACATCCATTCCTCTCTTAACATTTTATTCTTATGCTTTGGGTTCAACTTGGAAGCCTTTCTCTATATTTACGTGAATTTCAGTGGTCCACAAAGGTCTAGCTCAACATTCAACTAGTATTGATTGGGTCTTCAGATAATGTGCCAAATGCTACACTATAATTTTGAATTAGAGAGATGAGCAAGGCAGCTTGGTCCTGGTCCTAATAAAACTGTTCTACTTGGTGGTTGATTCCAACATCATGTCACTATCCAATTCTCTGACTCCAACTGTAAGAAGTTCTATGAAGAAAATCAGAGTGAAATGGGAGGGTACTGATATACCATTAAGAGTTAGGAATAAATGCCTTTAAAAATTAGCATTTGAACAGAACTTTGAAGTATAAATTGAAATTAATTTGGTTGAGAAAAAATAATATGTGATAAGATCTTAGGGCACGAGGACCCATTGGAGGAACCCATAGGAAGCTATTGCTATTGGATTGCTGCTGTGGCTGACTCAAGCGTATACTTGTCAAGAAGGTAGGGGCCAGATGGTCTTATAGACCAAGATTAGGGCATGAAGGATATTTACCCTGATGAAATTTAATTTATTGATGACTTTTTAAAGCACATTTATAATTTAATGGTATACATATATATTGTTTATGGAGATAAATATGAATTGGTAGGTGCATGGGTTGATGTTGAGATAAGAAGAGAGGAGAATATTTTACAGTGCAAGTGAGAAAGTATTTTATTCTACACTAGGATGTGGCATTGGAAATGGCCGAAATCTATTACAAGGGAAATTTGACAGTAAGTATTCATTAATTGGATAGGATAATAAAGAAAAATACAATAAGGAGGATCATAGCCTCATTGTTTGCTTGCACAACTGAATGATAGAATGCCAATGAAATAGAGCACATCGGGTTAGGGATAAAGAGTGTAAGTTCAACACTTGAAAAATTAAGATGTTATTTTTTAAAGCAGTATCTCATTCAGCACAGTTGAAAGGATAGTACAGAGATTTCCCATATACCCTCACTTCCATATTTCTATAACCTCCCCTGCTATCAATATTTCTCACCAAAATGGTACATTTGTTACAACTGATGAACCTACCTTAACCCTTCATAATTACCCAGAGTCCATCGTTTATATTATGGTTCACTCTTGGAGTTGTACATTCTATGGGTTTGGGCAAATGTATAATGACATGTATCCACCATTAAAGCATCATACAGAGTATTTTCTCTGCCCTACACATTCTCTGTGGTTCATCTAGTCATTCATCCTTTTACTCCCCCACCCTTCGATATTATGATCCCTTTACCATCTCCATAGTTTTAACTTTTCCAGTGTGTTCTATAGTTGAATCATACAGAATGTAGTTTTTTTTTTTCAGCTTGGCTTTTTTTTCATTTAGGAATATATATTTAAGTTTCTTCCATGTCTTCTCACATGAGTTCAACTTTGAATATGTAGAGTTTGAAAACTCTACTATGAAAATTCCAGGTAAAGATATTGAGTAGGATTTTAAAATCTGGAACTTAGAAAAAGAGGTCTGAAATAAGGCTATAAAATGAGAGAACTGTAAGATGGAAATTAGAAACAGGAGGATGGAAGATAATCCTATTAGTTATTGTGTAAGAGGAAAGGAAAATAAATTGGTTATAGTTTGGTCCAACCTGGATTACTTAAACTGAACTTTAAACATCTGTGCTACTATGTGTATTTGACCATGTGCAACATAATTAGTAATAGAGAGTGAGAGTCCTGTTTCTTCACGTGCGTACATAATTCTAAGGACTGCCTTTCACATCACTCTGGAATTCATCATTGTATTACACAATTAGAATATTTTATTAATAAAATGTGAATTTTATATATATTCAAAATATATTATTCACAATAACGGAAGCCATGTCTTCTGCCCTGAGGAGATCCTAGTGATCTCAGGGAACCAAGCATCAAGGGGTGTGATTCATATCCCCAGTAGTTACTTGGCCAGAATCTTGGTCCCTGTTTCCCTTCCTCCAATTAAATAAGAAAACAAAACTGTTATTGCCAGAGAAAGGAGTTACAAGTGTATAAAAGGGAAAAGTGAAAAACGAATCCTGTGGTGTTGGATTGGAATTAAAGATATCAGTATATGCTCAGGATGTTTAAGATAGAAGATAGATACATAGATGGTACATGATAGATAGATGATAGATAATAGATACATAATAGATGATAGATAGATAGATAGATAGATAGATAGATA
>CM053578.1:4163133-4244785 GCA_028646485.1 Cryptoprocta ferox
GAAATACAGATGAATCAAGAAGGTCTCCCTGTTCCAGAAAATTCAGAATTTCTTAAAGAATGATGGAAACTTGTTAGAAGGACTTCAGAACGAAATGATGCTCTTTATGGGGCCACAACTATTCAAATATAGGATAAATTGATCATCAAAAAATAATAATAGTAATGGATGATAATGAATTGAATAAAATAAGAATCCACGAGTCTACTGACAGACATACATATATTCCTAATATAAAAATGCTATTCCTTTTAGGAAAAAGGATATTAATAAGTAAAGAAGGTATAATGGAATTAAAAATCATTATTTGGCCACAAACGTAGAAGAATTGTTTGAATCAAGAATCAACAGTGGTTTATTCTAAAGGGCCAAAGTTTGAGGAGTTAACAAGATATTTTCAAAGTCTATTGTCATAAAATTACAAGTGTAAAATAAAAGCTTTAGTACGGAGAGGACCTGACAGACACTGTCCAAACCAAGTTATTAAGACAACTTTATGGGGGCGCCTGGGTGGCTCAGTTGGTTGAGCGTTGGACTTCAGCTCACGTCATGAACTCACAGCTTGTGAGTTCAAGCCCCGTGTTGGGCTCTGTGCTGACAGCTCAAAGCCTGGAGCCTGCTTCAGATTCTGTGTCCCTCTCTCGCTCTGCCCCTCACCCACTCATGCTCTGTCTCTGTCTTAAGAATAATAATAATAATAATAATAAAAAACAACCTTATGTGCCTTCTGATCCAATGCACTGAGAAAGACACAATATCACTTCCCTAATATCTTTGCCAAAAAATAACTAATTTTGATTTTATCATAAGGAAACAATAAATACTCTCAAACTGAGGGTGATTCTATAAAATAACTTGCTTTTACTCTTAAAAATATCAAATATATTACATGTAAAGAAAGACTCCAAGATTCTTCTAGATTAAAGAAAAATAGACATAAAAGCCAAATGCAACACAGTTAGGATTTAATTTTGTTATAAAGCTCACTAGTTATAAAATCAGCAAATTTTTGATAAATTCTTTTTATAATAGTATTGTACCAATATTAATTTTGGATTTTGTACATTTTATTCTAATAATGTAAAGTTTCCATTTTAGAAAACACAAACTAAAATATTTAGTGACTAAGGGAAATTATGTGTTCTGAAAAGTCATGCACATATATGTGGGGAAAAGGGGAAATAGAGTAAGCTGTTAGAATGTTGAGGCATCTAAATTCACAGTGTAAGAAATTATTTGTGCTATTTTATTACTTTTCTGCAACTCTGAAATTACATCAAATAAAAGTTAAAAGAAAAGTTTATGGTATATTTTTATGATTTTATAGTATATGCTCATTGTAAGAAACTTCAAATATAAAAAGCATATAAAAATAAACACTTATTATCTCACCACTAACATATGATAATTATTAACACTTTAATAATCACATTTCAGTCTTATATTTTTCATGGAAAAACATACACACATTTATACAAAAATTCAATACTGAATTTTCATTTAAAAATAAAAATAAAAAAATCATTTGTCCATGTTGTTAAATATTCTTAAACATTTTAATGAATGTATAATGGTCTATATTTCAGATGCATTATAATTCACTGAATCATCCTTCTCTTCAATATTTAGATTGTTTTCATTTTTAGAATTATATATGATAAAAATATAATTATTGATGACATTTTGTATGCATTCATATTCCTCTAGAATTTGTTTTTAAGAGAGGAATTCTATGTAAATCATTTTATACCCCTGAACATTATAAGCCACATTTTTCCAGTCAATTTACAATTTCTCCATTTTCATGGTCTTCATCATGTTTCTTTTCCCACCTTCTCAGCAAATGTCCATACCTCCAAACCACAGAGGAAAAAAAAATACATCTCCCATTTTTTAATGACCATCCTACTGACAGATTCATGCTTTCCTGATTGTCCTCTTTTCTTCTGGTTGCAACAATAGAGCTTCTCTTCCTTGTATTCAAGGTCAATTCCTTCACAAGTCTTTTGCATCTGATAACTTCCTATCTTTTCAAGAACTTCAAGTATTGACTGTCCTGTCTATGTTCTTCACATTCACTTTAAGTATTCAATATTTATATATACTTAATTCTCTTCTTATATGACAAATAGAATGTGTTTTAAAGTCAAAATTCATTGAACATTGTCTATACTGTCTTTATTTTATCTCATTTCATTTCTCAACCTACTCCAATTTGCTTTTGTCCAAATTACAAGCGAGTAATAACTTTTCCAAAGATCATCAATTGTTTCCTTTCCCATAAAGCTAATGCATATCTTTTATACTTCCATCTCACTTGCTTTTGTAATAGCTTTCAACACTATTGAACACAAATTTCTGTCTTTTTACTCTATATTTCCCTACCAGGCAATCCCATCTGAACTTATAATTTTAATTATCATTGACATACTGACAACTTCCAAATATTATTTTCCATCTTAATTTCTGCATTGATAAATATCCTTCTTGCATATAAGATAAGAATGTCTTGAAAGTCCTTCTATGTCTATGATGAGGAACATCATAGCCACTTAACATTATAAATGCTTGTTCATAGCTCAAGTAAAGTTTGACAAACATTGGTCAGATGTTCTCCAAGTAATGTCTCAGAGATCTAGTCTCCATCCACAATGTTCCTCTGCTCTTTTGGAGTCCTAGCCCCTCAAACTGTGCACAAGAAAAAAAGAGAGTGGGAGGTCACAGAGGACCGTACAGGCACTGAAAATATGACTTTGGTTACCTTACATCTGCCCATATTTGGGCAGGCCAGGACTGACATTTCTTAGATTGTAATGTACTGGGAAAAACAGTTTTCTTAGTTGATCAGGAGGCAAAGGAAATATGGTGAATATATTGTTTCATCTGCTGTCCCCTTAATGCAAGACATGAAAACCTTTTCCTCCCAATCAGGTACTCACCCAGGTCGCTTACCTAAATAATTGGTAGCATCATGTAGCCATTATTGCAAACCAAAAACTAGGAATTACTCATGAAACCTCCTTTTTAACAGCTCCCATATCTGTTCTATCACTAGGTCTTCATTTTACCTTTTACATATTTTTCTAATATGTCCACCTTTTTCGATTTCTACATTTCTCACCCTATCTAAGTCACCAGTTGGTGTCATTTAGACTGACATAGTCTCATTTTGTTTTCACACATTCACTATTCAACTTATCAAATCCAGTCTTCATCCAGTTGCCAGTTTTTACAGAATGAAAATCTCATTGTGTTTGGTCCATTCTAACCTCTATATTGATCTTCCTCCCCAACTTAAAACCTTTAAATTATTTTTATTAAGATAAGTTCCATAATTCTTAACAGATAATACAACACCCTAACTAATTTGGTCTCCTCAAGAGCAATTTTCCAGTCCCTATCCTATGCTCTTTACTCTGGACTTTAAAATATTCAAATGTGCTGTTTTGTTTTCTCTTAGAACTTTTGAGTATATTATTCCTTTACTCCAAATTATTCCTCTGTCCCTTATTACTTTATTAATTCCTCTTTTAGATCATAGTTCAAACAGTGCTTTCTCAAGGAATCTTTCCTTGATCTCCCATGTTAGGGAAGAAACTCCTATTTTATACTTTCTCATTTTGGTGTATTTTTTCATAATTTTGTACATCACAGTTGTAATTTAATATTAAACTATGCGGTTACTTGAAATATATATATATCTTCCATATGTAGTTAGAATATATACAAGGATAATGTGGAGACCTTTCATTTCTACTTGCTGTGCAAAGAGCTTAACTCACAGCAGAAAATCAGGAAATATTTAATAAATGATAAAAAAACAAGAAAAAAGGAAATATTGAATGAATGAATGAATAAATAAATAAATAAATGTGCCACTGGATTATGTTATCTATTGTAAAAATGTTTCCCAGAAGAGTCTATACCAACTTAAATTGCCTCTCTCAATGAATGAGAATCCCATTCTATCATATGCAATCACCAATACAAATATCACAATTAATTTTACTTCCTATTGAGATTCAGATTTTTTTTTCTATTACATTTTGCCAGTTCTTTTTATGGTAAGTATTTTCATGCCTTCAACAATTTATACCTACACTATACATCAGAAGCATGGAGAATTCCATTTGTTTTTTTGTTTTATTTTTGAAGTTCCTGAAAAAAACATGAAGTGCTTAATCTTTTTTTCTTTTTTCTATCTAAGAGAGTTTGCAGCTTCAATTTTCCTCCACTATAAGCCATATGGGAAATCATAAATTTGTTCTCTCTGTTCCCAACAAAAAGTGGAAGCAGCTGAGTCTGTCTTTTGCCAATTTGGAGGATGGCCTTTCATTTCCCAAGGTTTTATATACTTTCAGAAGTAATTTGCACTAGGAGAATGATATTAGCAAGATGGCAGACTATAAAGCTACAGACCCTGTTCACACATGGAAACATCAAGTAAATAACAACACACTAATGGGAATAGCTTTGTGGGAGCTCTAGAAAACAGTCAAGGTTCCAAAGCAACCAAATGAACTCCCAATGAAGAGAAAAAAGTAAAACATAGAGCAGTAAGAAATTGTGTGGTATTTTTCTCATACTTTCCTCATTCCCTCCTCAGAGCAATGCAGCTTGATGGTGTTGAGAGGAAGCCATCCAATTCCCTGCTTCTGCCTCAAAAAGGAAGCAAAGGAGTAGAAGTTGCTTGCATTGGAGTTGATTGACTTGTCTTTGGGCTGTCCCAGGGATTGATTTCTGTCTCATCTGACTTGGAGGTGAGACAAGAATGGAACCATGGTTTGTATATCAAGTTGAAACCATTGAAAACAGTGGAAGGTATGGCAACATGTGAAAAATGTAGGAAGACTGGAAACCCACAAGAACCTGAGAGTAAGAGACTGCAAACAGGAACACACAGAACACCTAAGTGCAGAGAAAAAGCAGTGAGAGACTCTTACGGGACTTAAAACATTTAAAATCAACTGTGTGTATGAGTGAGTTGGGAAAGAAAAGCATACATACAAACCCAGAGAAGATGCATGCCCAGAAAGAACTCAGAAGAAGTTAGGCCTTCTCGATGGCTGATGATAGATGCTCCATTGCATGGAGCCAATCTGCAATCGTGTGTGTGTGTGTGTGTGTGTGTGTGTGTGTGTGTGTGTGTGTTTCTAATTTTTTATGGCCAGTTTTCAACAAAAGATGACAAATCCTATAAATCAATAGGGAAAATAGGGAAAAATGATTCATTCAAAGAAAGGAAATAAATCTTCAGAAACTGACCCGAAAGAATAATAGGATTCAGACTTACTAGACAAATATTTTAAAACATCAGTGTTAAATATGCTCAGAGAGGTAAAGGAAAACATGGAAAAAGAACTCAGGAAATCTTGAGAATGATATATGAACAAAATAAGAATATAAACAAAAAAGATATAAATTATAAAAAAAGAACCAAACTGCATTTCTGAAACTAAAAATACAGTAACTGAATTGAAATATTCTAGAGGGACCCAACAGACTTGGTTAGACAGAAAAAATAATCAATTAACTTGAAAGCAGATCACTTAAAATTATTGAGTCTGTAGAGGAAAAAGAAAAATAAAAGAGTGGATAAAAGTAATAGAATGTAAGGAACTTCTGGCATACTACAAATAGACCAATATTTGCATTATGGAAGTTACAGAAGGAAAAGAAAGGGGCTGATAGTTTATTTGAGGAAATAATGGCCAAAAACTTCCCAAATTTGAGGAAGTACATGGATATACAAATACAAGAAGTTTAATAAACTCCAAAAGGAAAAATTGAGAAATACCTACACCGAGACCTATTATAATAAAACTATCAAAGGAAAAGACAGAGATTCTTGAAAATAGCAGAAAAAATTGGCTTATCATGTGCAGGAGATCCTCAAAATTTTTAGTGAATTTCTCAGCAGAAACCTTGAAGGCCAGAAGGCAGTGGGATATTATAATTAAAGCATAAAAGAAAAAGAAAAAAAAATCTGTCAACCAATAATATTATATCTAGTATAATTGCCCTTTACAAAATGAGGGAGTAATTAAGAGATTCCCTTGTAAATAAAAGCTAAAGGAGTTTATTACCCCTAGACCTGCCCTACAATAAATACTAAAGGGACACCCTTCAAGTTGAAGTGACAGAAGTCTAGACAAAGTAACACAAATACTAAAAAACAAAACAAATGAAAAAACAAACAACACACAAACAGTCATAAATATAGAGGACAAACTGATGGTTGCTGGAGGGAAGGTCGTGGAGGAGACGGGTGAAACAGGTGAAGAAGATTAAGAGGTATGAACTTCCAGTTATAAAATAAATAAGTCATAAAAATGTAAAGTACAAAACAGAGAATATAGTGAATAATATTGCAGTTACTTTGGTGAGAGATGCTAACTACACTTATTGCAGTAAGCATTGTTTAATGTATAGAATTGTCAAATCACTAGGTTGTACACATGAAATTAACCTAAAATTATATGTCAATATACTTCAATTAAAAAAAAACCTGTAAAACATAAAGTTCTCCAATAAAGGTAAATATGTAGATGAGTATAAAAACTAGCATAATTTAAATATTTGTTGGTATCTCCCTTTATAATTCTTTTCTAGAATTTAAGCGTAATATGGACATGCATAGCATGAAGTAGGGGAATATCTAGTTAGGGAGAATGGAGGTAACAATTTATTTCCTGTGCTCCTGCATGTAAACCAATTCATTGCTCTTACAAGCAAGCACAGACTAAAGATTCATTTTCCCTAGTATTCTTGAAAAGACTACCTGGCTAAATAATTTTGTTGAAAATTAATATGGGTGATTCTTACAGATTTAAAACAGAAAGACTATATCAAGTGTTGTTAAAACTGCATCAGAATGCCTTAGTACCTTTTGATAATTAGTGTAAGTTTATTAAGTTCACCACTTTCTCACAATAAGTTACCTTAGGTAGATGCCAAAATCCCACTGAAAAGTAGAATGTGTCTGAGGTGGATTTGTTTTTAAACAAAGTAGGACAGAATGTTGTAAAGACCCCAATTCGATTTTGTGATTTTTAAATTAGCACCATTTTTTTTTACATTAGTTAAAAGAGCAGGTTTGGGGACACCTTATCTACATGTGACTTAATGAAAGAAATCATGTATACACTGATGGTTGTTGACACCTCTGCAGAACACCTACTTTTTTAATGAACAAACTGCCCTAAATCTGATTAGCCCAAGAAGTACCCTTACAAAGGGTCTCTTTTGGTCATACTCTGTATTCCCTGACAGGCAGAATGGATTAATCACCTTTGAATCACATCAGCCCTTTGTGAGGAATTATGCAAATGTTAAATTAAAGCCAACTCTCTGTACATATTAGGGGAAAAAAAAGAAATGGAAATACTCTAGGGGAGAACAAGTGAGAGAATGTAACACACATATATTGGAAGTTAAGCTTGCTACGCAGTTAGATCTTGATGAGCTCTGGGCCATGAAATACATGGCATTTTGTCAGACCTGATGAAATCCATGTTATCCTTCCTAAGTCTGCCAGAATAGAGACAGTTCAACACAAAAGATCCTGCCTAGTTTGACATCCAAATAGAACTCAATACATAAGCTGCATAATCACAGGGTTGAAAGAAATGGAATTTGTTCTTTCAATCGGTGTCACAATGCACTCTATTTAAACAAATACAAATGTATGTGGGGAGAAATAGAAACAAAATATTTTGAAATGACAAAATCAAAAGCAGCTGGATCATTTCAGCATGGCTGATCCTATTTTCTTGCCATAGAAGTATAATTTATAGTTTTGTTAAATAACTTTTTTTTATTAAAAGAATCCAGGCAGATAGCTGATTTTCGTTTCAATTGTAATAGCAATTTCAGCAAACAAATGACCACTTAAAGCCATACTTTCATGGGATATAATTTGCTTCCCTTCCATTCAGAGTACTACCATTTTAAATATGGATACATTCCCATGTGTTTTTTTTTTCTCACACCTGTTTGTTCAAGGACATTTAAAGAGCACCAATACATCTTTAAAGCAGTGTATTTTTATATAGTATTTATGGTGGTTGTTCTCAGGTAACCAAAGAAGCAACAAATAAAAAAAAAAAATTTGGTGATTATATCTACAAGCTCTTTAGGAAATAACATGTGGGAAAGAAATAAGACTAGAGACTGATCCCTTCCTCCAATGATTACAGACTTAGACAGCAGATGTCTGGTCCCAGAAACCAATGCAGACACTAACTTATCCCTCCACATAACTATGCATTCTTTCAACATAACTATGCATTCTTTCAACATTAATTGTAAATATTTAGGTTATCAGTCAATACTCAGGTGATGCTAACAAAAGTAGAATGTAGGATCTGATAAGACAATCATTTGGAGGTAGAATAATAGATCTCACTAGCTGATTTGATGTGGAACTCAAAGGCCAGGGTCAAGTCAAATATAACTAAAGTTGTGAACTCCTGAGCCATGAAGTACCATCTAGGACTGCCCGAAATAACGATTAGGAGGTGACTGAATGTGTAAAATATATTTTGGTAAGAAGATGATACATTCATTTCTGGAGGCATTAAATTTGAGACATCAGTGAGATCTCCAAGTGACAAAAATATGGAGCTACAAGGAATGGCCTGCTTTAATGTAGACCAAAATAATCCCTAAAGATTGCCCTTAAAAGATGCTAGACATTTTCAGGTATCCATCTTTTTATTTTAGGCCTCTTCTAACTGACAGACAACCTCTGAGGCTCTTCTTATCAAACAAAGAATGAGGTGTTCTTCAAAGATCCAGTGACAAATCCTTTATTTTCTTTGTCTTCAAAACCCAGATCTTCAACTACACAACTCTATTTCTAATTTAATCAGAAAATTTCCTTGTGTATATATATATATATATATACATATATATTTAGTTACTCTCCATTAGACTCTATCTCCTTGAAGGTAGAGGTATTGTCAATTTTTTGTTCATTTTGGTTTTTTTGCCTTTGACAGATTTATTTGTAATGGAGATTAGTGAGCTTGTGTTTCAAGAAGGGATTGTTAAGAGAGTGCATTCCAAATAGAAAAGCACAGGTTGACTATTTTAGATATACAAAGAGGAGACACAAAAATGGTAAGCTGTTACTATTATTTATTCATTTATTCCTTCATTTATTATGTAGTTTAAGAGATCAGTAAACATCTCAAGCAGGAGAAAAAACCCGTTTGGAAATAAGGAAGTGCGAATGAGAACAGGCCATTCCTGAAGTGCTGACAGTGAAGCCTGGCTTGAATGTTGTGCATGATGTATATTTACCGGCGATCATGCCGGGGAAGCTAGAGGAGGGGAATCAGTAAGCGAAGGCGTATACACCTGCTGCTGCGTGTATGGCCAGTGCTTGCGAAGGCCATCTGTAAAAGAACACAACTGACCATGTAATTTGGACCCAAACCACATGCTTTCCTGTCAACCAAATTTCCAATTAAATTGAAGGGTAATTTTGACAAAACGGGTGTGATCTGAGACTTATTTGGCTTTTTAAGCAGGCATTGTGCAAATTAATAGTTGCATGGCACAAGAGCAAGCGCATTTCAGACCCCGTGGTTTCCTTTCCATCTAGAATATTACATATATATGTATTCTTTCTTCAAAATAAGATTTTGAGAACTCCTGGGGATACTGTCTTTGGAACTCAAGTGTTGCCTAATGAAAGTTTCCAATAGACTGCCATTAAAGTCATATCCATGTCCATGACGTGGCCCTGTGTGTTGTATGCCTTATTTTTAATTTATAAATTCTCTTTCAAAATCTCAGTAAAACATGACAGGCAGGGCAGTTCACAGAAATTAAGACATGTTTCAGTAGTTAAAACTCCTGAGTCCATAGCTACTGTCCCTTGTTGCAACACCTGAGGCAAAGGATACTCACCCCATCATGCTTATGACCCAGCCTACCTTACCACTGAAGCATATATTGTCTGCTTTGCTGTATTTGAGGCAGGTTTACTGAATGGCATACGGGTGCAAAAAACTGAGGGTTCGTTCTTAAACAATCACGTGAAAAAGGAATTAATTTACAAAGATTTTCTATTCTGGGAATGATATCATCTTTCATCTGTTCGAAAAGAAAAAATCAGAGCAGATATGGCTGATATTTCTACATAGAGTCATTACAAAGGCCTCCTGAGTGATTTGGAACGTTCAGGAAAAAGCAGTGCAGAAGTCACAGACAATGTCATTTCACTTTATAGCTATGACCTGAGCAAGGCACCTGACTAAGTATCAGCTTCCTTATCTAATGTTGAACAATGATACCTTTTGGGGTTCTTTGAGTATCAGGAAGATAACTAAACAGTCCTAGGGGCATGGTAAACCTTCAGTAATAGAAGCTATTTAACCACCTCATACCCCTACGTTTTCTTCACTGTGTTCTGTCAGACTAACAAACTAAAATATGAGCAGCACGTCATTCTCAAGAGTCAGTTAACATCCTTTCAGGATGGAATTCCTGGTCAGATGTGCCAACCAAAGTGATAGGAATATGGGAGGAGAGCTTGAGGATTTTCCTGAAAAAGTGTGTTATCAGTTTATCTGTTCATAGATATAGGCTACCAGAGGATTAAAAAAAATAGCTAAGTGAAGTTTTGAAAATAAAGTGTAAGAGAGAAAAATCAGCTGAATAAAAAAAAATGTGGCTCTGGCGAGGAAGTGAAAAGAACAAAATGGATAGTGAGATAAGTATGTAACATCCACCTCAGATCAATAAGGAGGCATCTCTAAGGGAACTAGACCCCATGGTTCACTGTATGCATTTAGACTCTTGAACTATGTGTCCTTATTATTCTTCACCAGAAGTCAGAACCTTGGGTTCTTTGGCATGCATCACCTCATTCCCATATAAAATTTAATAGTTTCCAATTTCATTTATTACCTACTATTTTATTTCTTTTTGTATAGTGGAAACCTATATTTATTATTGTGTAGGTAGATATTACAGTCTTATCCCATGTCCTTTAACCTGGCCTGGACCAATGGATACTGATCCTTTCCTGTATAACCTGTTCAGACATTCTTGTATTTCTTGGCTTGGACCAAGACCAATTCCTAACTTTGTCTATTCCTCCACAGATTCTGGCTTCTTAACATTTTCCCTTGGCTTCATGGGAATCACATTGAAATTTTTCATATAATGGATTTCCACCAGTGCTCTCTGATTACTAGAAATACCTTTCTCAGCCTAGTCCCTGACCTAGGTGGTGGCTGTGCTCTAGTAATTCCAAGTGGAGTTTGTCTCAGGGAGGCAATGACCATGGGAGCAACAGTGACCATGTGACCATGTGTCCTTTTACACCAGGACACACATCTAAGGTTCTCTAACTATCACAGGATAACTGACAGCAATCTTAGCCTTGCTTAAAAAATAAAAAAAATTCCATGTGTGCAGAGCCCCCCCTTGGGTCTATAGGAAGCAGTGCATTCCCCAGCCTCTGCCAATAGTGACTTTGCAGATTCCAGCACTCCTTAGACTACTAAGCCATGTTTCCTTTCTGATGTGTGTGTTCAAAACATATCATGCTAAATGCAAGCTGGTAGATATCCTGGATTAAATCCCAGATCAGAAAAAGAGATTAATAAAATAATAGCAAAATCCAAGTAAAGTCTAGAGTTTTACTTGCTATCAATATACTATCAACAGTAACATTGGTTTCTAAGTTCAGGCAAGTGTATTCTAGAAATGGAAAATATTATTAGAAGAAGATGAATAAAAGATATACAAGCAATCCCTGTACTTCATTGGCCACTTTTCTGTACATTCAAAATTATTCCAAAATAAAAAAGTTTATTTAAAAAATAAACTGTAGTTTTGGTAACAGCCAAGATGGAGCAAGCCCAATGTATCATAGTTCCTTGATTAAAATAATAATCAGATAAATACAAAAAGCCACTATCTGAGGACTCTTAAAGTGAATAATAGCAAACAGATTGGGAAAAGAAATCAAAACTTGATGAATAACCAAAAGGATACTGGTGAATTTCCTGTTCCTCTTCCCTTTATCTTCCAACTGTGATCAGAGGGCAGAACAAATCAGAGAAATAAAGAGTGGGGATGATCAGCATGATCTTCAAGAGAAGCTGTCTTTCTAGCCAGAAGACCAGGAAGAAGTGATCCCCCAGATGATGGTGGAAAATCCTCTCTTTTAATTTGTTTTTTCACCCCAGTTCTCCTCCAGGACAACCTCATTCATAGAACCACACTCCCGCAGCAGGACAGTAGAAGTAGCAGCCCTGAAACCACCATGAAAATGCTTCTCTGCCTGCATGGAAGGGCCAGAAAAAGAATCTGAGTGGCATTCTGTCTCTTGTTACATTGCCCAGCCCAGTGCAGGCTCTGTCTCACAGAACTATGTCACAGCATAGGAGACTAAAATTCTTAGAGAAACTCACCTTCATGGTTATATAAACTGGAAAGGGAGCTTTTCAAGTGGCTTCTTGAAAAGAGAGAGATGGAAAAGAAGATCCCTGCCTCTGTTTTTGGTATGACACAAATCCTGACATCACTCTCCAGCTGCACATCTTGGAACACACCCCCAATAGACAACAGCAAGGAGTTAGACAACTAAACTACTATATAAACATTGGTCAAGGTAGAATGGAGATGGGAGAGGCATGCATATGTGAACTTGAAAGTAGATCAATAAAAATTGTAGAATCTGAGGAACACAGAAAAACTATTGAAAATAAATGAACAGAACTTCTGGGACCTGTGTGCAGTATCAAAATTCTTACATTTTTTTCAGTTGGATTCTGAAGGCAAAGAGAAGAGAATTATGCAAAAAACTTTTGAAGAAATAATGGCTAACAAATTTGGTGAAAGTCATAAGTTTATATACACAAGAAACTCAATGAGACCCAAAATGAGATTTAAGCTCTAAGTAAACCACACACAAATACATCATAATCAAACTGCTGAAAACCAAACCAAACCAAACAAAAACAAAAACAAAAAGCTTGACACCAATAAGAAAACAAACAACCAAGACCAGTCACATCATCTTAAGTATTGGAAAACAACAATTCAGATAACTGTGAATTTGTCATCAGAATCCGTAAAGAGAAGAAGACATTGGAACCATACACTTAGTGTTGAAGAAATAGGCTAATATTATTGCTATATACCTATACATCTATAAATAATATATTTTTACATTATTAAAACATATCATTTTGTATCAAACTCATCGTATTATTCTGTAGCTCTGTTTAATCAACCTATTCTTAGATTATTCCTAATGGTGTCTGTAACATTTATTACTTTATTGCTTTAACTACTCTGTAATATTCCCTAATATAAATACACTATAATTTATCCATTCTCCTTCTAATGGTCATTCAGTTTGCTTCAAATATGTTATAATCACTGATCTCTCCTGTACATCTTTATTCATCTATGTAAAAATTCCTTTACATATCACTAAGAAAAAATATGTTTTTCCATTTTTCTTCCTTCTTTATCTTATTTGCATCATTCCTTATTCCTCCCTCATTTCTTATTTGTCTCCCTTATACTATTCTAATCTCCATATTCAATTATCCATGCATAGGTGTGTGTGTGCGTGTATACACATTCACATGCAATTCTATATTATTTTTAGAATCAGTTCAATTTCTACAAAAAAAGTCATCTGAGTGTCTGACAGTTGATTGCATTGAATCTTTAGGTTCCTTTGAGTAGTATTGCCAATTGTCAATGTCAAGTTTTCTGATCCATGATTATGGAATATTTTTCTAATTATATAACTCTTTAAACAATGTCTTGTAGTTTCAAAGTATGCGTCTTTTTGCCAATAAGTTCTTTTCTAAATTTTGTATATGATAGTAAATGTAATTATTTTTCCTAATTTTAATTTTGGACCATTTATTGCTTGAGTATAGAAATACAATTAGCTTTGTATATTGATAGTATATCTTGCAAACTTGCTAAACTCATGCATTAGTTTGAATAGTGTTATAGTGGATGTCTTATGATTATCTCTATACAAAGTCATTTCATCTGCAAAGAGGAATAGTTTTACTTTTTCTTTGCAATCTGAAGTTTTCAAATTTCATTGATCTGCTTCACTGCCCAAGCTAGTACCTCCAGTGCAATGTTGAATAGAATTCATGAAAATGGAAATTCTTCTCTTGTTGCTGATCTTGAGGGAGAAAGTGTTCAGTCTTTCACCATTAATTCTGATACTATTTGTGGACATTTCATAGATGGCTTGAAAAAGGCTTGAGGAAGTTTCCTCCTATTCCTATTGTGCTGGGTGTTTTTAATCACAAGTGCATTGGATTTTGTCAAACGTTTTTTCTGCATCTAATGAGATAATCATGTGATTTTCTTTCTTGATCATATGATATATTACATTAATTGACTTTCACATGTTGACAGTCAACATTGCATTCTTGTACTAACTCCCACTTGGTCATGTTTTATGGCATATATATTTTTGATATTACTGGATTTATATTGTCAATAATTTGTATTTATATCAATAAGAGATATTAGTCTATACTTTTATTTGCTTGTGATTTATTTGGTTTGTTTAGATGTCAGAATAATATGGGCCCCATAAAATCAGTTAAGAAGTGTTCCTGCCTCTTCTACTTTCTGGAAGAGTTGTAAAAAATTGATATTATTTCTTCTAGAAGTGTGGTAGAATTTAGCAGTGAAGCCCTCTGGAACTTTGCTTTTCTGGGTGGAGTGTTTTTTGGAGTGTTTTTTTTTTTAATTATTGACTTGGTATCTTTCTTTATACAGATCTATTCAAAACGTCTATTTCTTCTGAGGTCAGTTTCAGTTTGCTGTGTCTTTCTGGGAATTTGTCCATTTCATCTAAATTATCTAATTGATGTATGATTATTATAGTAATGTTTTATAACTTTTTTATTTTTGTAAGGTAAATAATATTTCTTTTATGTCTGATTCTAGTAATTTGAGTCTTTGCTTTTTTTTATCTTGGTCACTCTAGCTAAACATTTATTAAATTATCTTTCAACAAACTAAATTTGGGATTCATTGATTTTATCTAGTCTTTTTCTATTTCTACTTAATTATTTTCTAATCTAATCTATTATTTTCTTTCTGTAATCTTATGTTTGGTTTGGTCCTGTTTTTCTAGTGTCTTAAGGAAAAATGTTAGGTTACTGATTTAGGATCTCTCTTCTTTCTTAATATCAGCGTTTATATTAATAAATTTGCATCAAAGAAATGCTTTATTTGGATAACAAATATTTTGATTTACTTTCCTTTTTATTCATCTAATAGCAATTTCTGATTTTCCTTCAATTCATCCCTTGTCCCTTTGGTTATTCATAAGTATGTTATTTAATTTCAACATATTTTTGTGTCCCATATTTGTTCCGGATACTGATTTCTAAATTTATTCCATTTTAGTCAGAACATATATTTTTTACTATTTCTATCTTTTAAAAAAAATTTTTGAGGTTTGTTTTACATCTGGCTCATAGTTTACCCTGGAAAATGTTCCATGTGTACACAAAAAGAATATATGTTATAATGTTGTGTGGAATGCTCTATAGATAACAGTTAGTTCTAGTTGGTGTTCAAGTGTTGTGCAAGTCTCTTGTTTTCTTGTTGACCTTCTGCCTAGTAGTTCTATCTATTACTGAAAGTGGGAAACTATAGGCTCAAACTATTGTGATTTAATTTTCTATATTTCTCCATCAGTTTATGTATGAAATACTTTGATGCTCTATTATTAAGGCATATATTTGTATAATTATTAATCTTCCTGATAGATCAATTCTTTTATCATTACAAAATGTCCCCTTCTATTTCTAGTGCCATTTTTTCTTCTAACATCTATTATATAGATAGTCTTGTATTAGTATAGTCATGTCAGCTTACTTGTGTTTGCTGTTTGCATGACATAACTTTTCCAACCAGTGATTTCAATCTATCATATTTTTGAATCTAAAATATTTCTCCTGTAAACGGCAAATAATCAGATCATGGTTCTTTTTTTTTTTTTTTCCAACCTTCCAATC
Organism: Cryptoprocta ferox; assembly: GCA_028646485.1. NCBI lineage: Eukaryota > Metazoa > Chordata > Mammalia > Carnivora > Eupleridae > Cryptoprocta > Cryptoprocta ferox. Next base: position 4,179,174 of record CM053578.1, read on the forward strand.
TCTCTCTCTCTTTCAATTAAATTGTTTAGTACATTTCACTCATTGTTGCTATTATTGTTATCTGCTCTTTTACTCTATGGGTCTCGGATCTTTTTTGTTTCTCTAGTTCTCTTTTACAAAATTCTTTCCCATTAGTAAATGTTTTCTAATGTAGCGTTTTAATTTCTTTACCAGGTTTATCACTGTGTCTCCTAAATTTTTTATCATAGTTGTTCTAGAGTTTACAATATATGTCTTATCAAATTAACATTAGATTTATGCTGGGTTAATTCCAGAGATATAAACATTACTTCTGTATAGCTCTCTTCCCTCCCCCTTTGTTTTATTGTTGTACATATTACATCTGTTAATGTTACAAACCCAGTGACACATTGCTATAATTATAATATCACCATCCGCAGTCATTTCCTTCATTCTATACAGTGTGCTCCCACTTACCTCTTCCGTGCTGTTATTGGCAAGTATATTACGCTTATATGTTATATTTCTCTATGTTATAGACCTAACAGTACATCATATGTATATTTTATTCAAGTGCTTTTGAAATAAGAGAAGAAAGAAAGAAAATAAACATTTAAATTGTCTTTTATAATTACATTTACGAGTGTTTTTTTTTTTTTTTTTTTTTTTTTTTTTTTTTGTCATGTGGGTTGGAATTACTGTCTGGGGTGACATGTTACCAGTCTGAAAACCTTCCTTCTGATTCCTTGTAAGGCATGTTTGCCAGTAACAAATTTTTTTTCAGTTTTTGTTTATCTGGGAAAGTATTTTACCTTTATTTTTGAAAGAAAGCTTTTGTGGATCCAGCATTCTTAGTTTATAGTTTGTTTTGTTTTGAGCACTCAGTAAGTTTTCCCACTGCTTTGTGGCCTCTAGCACTTTTGATGAGAACCCAGTTGTAAATCTTATTGGGGTTCCCTTGTAAGTAACAAATTGTATTTTTGCTTGCCACTTTCAAGATTTTCCCCTTGTCTTTGACATTCAACCTTTTTATTATGATGCTTACTTTTGTGGATTCTTTGAGGTTATATTACACTTGAAATTTATTGACCTTCTTGGACATGCAGGGTATTAGTTTTCAATAAATTTGGGGAAAATTCTCCCATTCTATCTATTTATTTACTTACTTATTTGCTTACTTTTAGAAAAAAATCCCATTCTTTTTATTCAGGTTTTCTTTATATATATATATATATATATATATATATATATATATATATACACACACACACATACATATAGTATATATATAATTTAATTATACATTGTATTATTTAAATTCTAATTAGTTAAAATATGCCATTACTTTTTTGTATATATTTCTGCTCCTTTCTTCTCTTTCTGTTGCCTCTATTATGCATATGTTGGTGTGTCTCACATTGTCCCACATTTCTCTGAGGCTCTCTTCGTTTGTCTTCATTCTTTTTTCACTGTGTTCTTTGACTTGCAAAATCTATAAATCCATCTTCATGTTTGCTTATTCTTTTTTCTGCCAGCTCAAATCATTGTTGCACCCCTGTAGTTATTTATTTTGAATTTCAGTTATTGTACTTTTCAATTCCACAATGTCCATTTTGATTTTTTTAATAATATATATTTCTGTATTAATATTCTTTATTTGGTGTAATGCTGGAAGTGTACCTTTATTGGTCTCCTTTAGTTCTGTGAGCATGTTTATCATGGCCACTTTGAAATTGTTTTCTGATAAATCCAGCATCTCGTCACTCTTACAGGATTGTCTACATTTTTTTCCAGTGTGTGGATCATAATATCCTGCTTCTTTGCATGTCTCATACTATTTTATTGGAAATTGAATATTTAAAAAATATATTGTAGCAACCAACAGGAGGAGTTGTTATTGTGATTTTCTGGTTTCTTTGTTGTGTCTTTGGTTGCATTATTTCAGTAATATCTATTTCCTGTCTCACTGTGTTAAGCCTTTGCTATCGCTTCTCATGAAGGTAAATCTTTGAGTATCCCCACAGAGACTTTGGGAAGGCTCTCTTCCACTATTTCCCTGATCTCGTACAAGTGTGGTTACACTAGTTCTTGGCTAATTGTTCAACTGGTTTCAGCACTGCCTTTTGGCATCAGTTACTGTGCAAACTAATAAAACCAAATTGTGGTTTCTTTGCAGGAGTAGTTTCTGATGCCATTGCTTGATATCTGCTCTGACCCCAGGTGGGTTCCTCTCAGCTACCTTGCTCCTTAGTTCTCCACAGCACACTAACTGGCCTAGACTTCAGCCTGTAATCTTGAATCTCCTCCCAATTTTCCTTCACTAAAACCTCTACTGTTTTTTTTAAGTTAATATATTTATTTTTGAGGTGAGACAGACCCAGTGTAAGTGGAGGAAGGACAGAGAGAGAGAGAGGGAGACAGAGAATCCCAAGCAGGCTCCTCACTGTCAGCATGGAGTCAGATGCGGGGTTCAAACTCACCAACCATGAGATCATAACCTGAGCAGAAGGATGCTTAACCAACTGAGCCACCCAGATGCCGTGGCCTCCACTGTTTTTAAGAATGTCTTTAAGTTTGAATGTCTTCACTCTATCACAAATAAATTCAGTTCCTTCAGGAAGAGTTTAGGAGATACTTTTTTTACAGTCTGCATGTCCTCTAGGCAACAATCTCTGAACCAGAGCTCTGGAATAAGTATCGGGACAAGGGCAAGTTTCTCTTTGAGTGACACCCCTGCTCTAGGAGGCTGGGCACAAGGACCTCCCATGAAACCACTGCCTCACACACCAGGGCAAAAGGGGGATTAAGCCATTAGTCTTCTGTGGCCAAAGAGACCTGTAATGTAAGTGTTCACTATATGAGTGGGGACAGGCAGTGGAAGGGAACCCCCACCTCTTAACTGCACTCAGAGGAACTTAGCCTCAGAAACAGGAAGCTGGGAGAACAACACTGACTTCCTGTTCTTCCCAGAAATAAAGTTTTTTGCTTAAGAGATAGGGGCACAGAGAGCTTTCTGTTCTCTGTTATAACAGCCTGCAGAATAGTCTCTACCTCACCAAGATGGGAAGGAAGAAGGAGAAGCAGCCTTAGTTTAACTGCCACACACTTTCACCTTTCTTATCAAAGTTTTGTCCACACTCTTGAATGGATATTTCTCCATTGGTTGTTTATCCTTTAGATTTTCCCCATGGGCTGTAAATAGTAATTTTTAAATATAGCTTTTACTAGTTTCAACAGAGAGAAGATCAGTGGATCACCCAACACTGTCATACTAGGGGTAGACCTCATATGGTTATGTCTATACGAATCTTAATTTTGATACATACATACTGAAATATTTATAGCAGAAATTCTATGTGATTAAGAATTAATTTAAAATATTCTAGGGAAGTGTTTAGGGATACAGATGAAATAGGCTTGGGTATATTGGAACTGAGTAAAACATGAACTAAGTTTATTAAATTATTCTCTTTCTTTCTCTTCCTCTCTCTTTTTTTCTTTTTTTCTCCAAACATGCACACTGCAGGTGTGAGTGTGTGTGTGTGTGTGTGTGTGTGTGTGTGCATGTGTCTGTTTAGTTTCAGACAAGATCTGCAATATCTGGAGTATATATTAGAAAACTTTAGCAGTGGTTATAGTGTCTGGGGAAGGACAGTATAAGAGAGACACTTAGTTTTTAGAATATATCTGTTTTCCCCCAAAAAGGTGTTTGATCATTCTGAAATATGATCATACCTTCAGTTTGTAATTTATCAACATGGTGCAGTTCATTATTTTGTAAAAAGCAGACCTGGTGAAGATCAATCAGTAAGTTGGTGGTGGGGTCAGGATTTGGGTTTAGATTTTCTAACATTGGACTCCTAACCCAGGGTTCTTTTATGTAATATCTTGTTGTCATTCTGGCTTTAGGATACGTTTCTTCTATTCTTCAGATAAGCAGGATAGGGCCCATTAACAATTACTTAAAAGCAGAAGGTTACAAAAAAACATTTTGAAGGATCCCAATTAGTGTGTACCTGCTTCATGCAAAAGTGTAAATAAAGGTTGGCTTTGATGTAAATTACTTTTGGAAGAAAAACTGTGGTTGTGAGCAAGGAAACTAAATCATCTTATCAGAATGAGTCTAAATCATGACATCTACTGATTGTGATCCATATCAGTCTAGGTAATATATTTATTTAACTTAGGCCTCCAGAGTAAAATTAATCATTTTTGCAATTTTTCCAATAATAGCAATAATAATGATATATGCATTCATCAGAAGTATAAATGAGTAGGTCATGTATTATAAAATCACAGACTGAACAAAAATGGGATATTTAAAAACTTTAACAAATCTCAAATATCTCATAAAAATTTTCATCTCTCACTGCTCCTTAGACATCATAGCAGTGTTATAATGTTTAACAATCAGCCTCCTGTGTTTAAAAATAAGGCTCTGATTTATAGTGTTTGCCAAATTCTGTGGTATCAATACTTTGACTATGCTCAAGTTCGATCTACCAATGGATTAACAACTAGCAAACAAAATTCCTGAAAATTTAATAATTGGACCCCACAAGCTTGTAAATCAGCCCCAGCATACTCCTTGAGCATCACTGCCCAGTGGGAACAGATGCATTTGAAAATTAAACCAATTAGCACTAGGTTTTCAGAGCCAAGTGGTCATGAATTAAGGGTCTGAACACATATATGGCGGCTAATATTATGTGTCCACTTGACTAGGCCATGGGCCAGATATTTGGTACTACATCATTCTAAGTATTTTGGTGAAGGTATTTTGGGATGAAATTAACATTTGATTTGATAGACTAAGTGAAGAACATTGCCTTCCTTTATGTGGGTAGTCCTTATGCAGTTGAAGACATAGATAGAAAAAAAGAGGCTGAGTAAGAAGGAACAACTGCCTGACTGTTGGAGACGTAGGTCTTTTCCTGCCTCCGGACTCAAAATTTAAAAAATCAGCTCTCCTTGTGTCTCAAGCCTCCTATCTTTCACACAGAAACTTACACCATGAACTCTACTGGTTATAAGGCTTTGGGCTTGGACTAGAATTACACCATCAGTCCTGGATATTCAGCTTGGCAAATGCCAATCATGAGATTTCTCAGCCTCTATAATTGTATAAGTCAATTCTTTAATATGTATATTTGCATGTATGTATGTATGTATGTAGTATATATATCTTTCTCTCCCATCTAAATATCAATCATCTATCATCTATCTATTATCTATCTACTGTTTATCTTTCTTTCATCTATCATTTAACTATCCATCTTTTTTTCCCTATTTATTTACCCCACTCTCTGTCAGTCTGGACCTACCAAAGTATTTGAAGACCAGTGGATTATCAAACTTAAGTTAAATAGATTTAACACCTCTTTATCCCTGGGTAACATTTAATTGCATTTATCTGTATTAACTGAATGTACATTAGAGGACTGCTTCAGCATGACCTCCAGAGGCTGTTGGACATAGTCTAACTCTTCTGATGGAGAGAGAAGGTCCCCAGTCCTCCCTTGTATAATATTTACAGAGTAAGATCAGAGATGACACCAAGGAGATGAATGGGCATTGTCTGTTCTTAGGTAGAAGAAAGAGAGAAAAAATTTTCTTCCCTCTACTTTTATTTATTTCTCTTTCCTTTAACTAAAGAAGACTCAGGGACATGCCTTGCTTGATAATAGGAGGGATAAGCATCCCTTACTGAACCTCCAGCTGAGAATCAAAAGTGCACATTCCCTGCAACATTTTCTGAACTGCCTCTTGGCAGCCAAGAACAGTAGTGCCTGGAAGGTGGCTTAACAGAGCAACTGCAGTTAGGTAAGGGGGCACTAAACTCCACCCCCACCCCACGAGATGGTAACAGCACTTTTTCATACCTATGTCTTACTTCTCCATCTCGGTTATAGAGAATTTCCCTCATGGACAAGCAAGAAGTAAGCCAGTACAATGTTTGAAAACACCTTTTGAAAAGTGAGCAGAACTTCCTGAAACATTTTGAAAGTGGGCGTTCCAAAAGCTTGCAAAGTGGTGACTTTCCTATGTAATCGTGTTCTGTGGGGAAGTGTAATTATGATTCTGAGCAACTTTTATAACTGCAATAAATGTTGCTTTTGAAATCTATTATGGTGGTTGGATATAGAGAAATCAAAATCATAAAACTTCACCCTGAATGCACTCTTTGGGAAATAGAATTTCCTTTCATAAGTATGACCTTTTTGTATGCCAAAGAGAGAAAGAGCTTTTACTCTCACTGTCCATGGACTTAGAAGTGGTCTGAGGGGCTCCTGGGTGGCTAAGTGGGTTAAATGTCCTACTCTTGGTTTTAGCTCAAGTCATGGTCTTGTGGTTTGTGAGTTAGATCCCTGCATCAGGCTCTGCACTTATAGTGTGGAGCCTGCTTAGGTGGGATTTTCTCTCTCTCCCTCTGTCTCTGACCCTCTCTCTATCTTTCATAAGAAATAAAGAAACTTTAAAAAATACATAATAATAAAAGAAGTGGTCTCAGCCTATTAGTAGATTTAGTGTTTTGCCCAAGGTCACACAACACATCAGTATAAGCAATTTGAACTTTGGTTCTTGATCTCAGATTAGTGATCCTTTGGTGACTTTTTGTCATAAAACACAAGGAAATCACCTTATCTAGATGAATAAATTTACCTCAATTAAGAGACACATTTATTTTTAAGGTGTTTTCTCATACATAGTTTACAGACTTCTCATTTTGCGCATAAGAAAAACAGCTGGCCCAAATCAAACACCTAAGGCATGGCAGAAATGATGCAAAATTTTAGAGCCCAAATTTTGTTACTTTTCAAAATATCAAGAGCAACAGTATCTATTATTAGAGATGAAATATTTAGTCCATACATAATTAATCCAAACAGAAGTTAACATTCTTGGTAAAAACTAGATATCTGCAGGACACAATTTGTTAGGATTTACATCTTTTGGAGCTTTTTGCCAATCCATTTGCTGTCTTTGAGAATATAAATTTGAAAGAAAACTGTATTAAAATCCATTTAATTATGCTAATATCATTTGCTTGCATTCTTTGCTTCTTACTGCAAAGATACAATTAATAATTAAATTTTATTATGCAAGCTTCACTTACCCATGCTAAATTCCAACTGCCAAGTGTATACTTCTGATCAAAATCTTGGCAGAGTCACTGATTTATGCAGCGTCTGGAGTCCCATTTCCTCTGCTTAGTCCACTAATACCACTTGCAGTGTTTTGAAAGGTAGGCTGTTAGCTGCTCATCTAAGTAATTGACACAGGTAAGGTTCAGATGAACCCCTGCATTTGCTTCCTTCACAAGCCATTAGCCAGGGCAATTTTATTTCATTTCCCTGGTAATTCATTCTTCACGTTGCAGATTTCTTTAACAACTGGATTTAGTAGACACAGGTGAATAGGGGCTGGTGTTTATTTTATGAAACTCAAATTCAGCCTTCAGTCTAATTTTGTAATGTTAACTGTGGTGCCTACACATTTGGGAGAAAAAAGAATTTGGTTAAAAATAATGTTCCCTATCTTTGTAGTCTGCTCAGGTTAATAATAAGCATGACCAATTTTACCAATGATCTGTATGGGGAAGATATACATCTCCAGATGTTTACCTACATCGGTATGGCTTGTATCTTCCAATCTATTTCAATACAATGACAAAATGTTTCTTTCTTATGGTGTCAAATCAACATATTTTATTAGGATGCTCTATTTCATATACAGTGTTCTCATACTTCAGGTTTGGACTGTCTGTGTGACTGACATATCAAAATCCATGTGAAAATTACTGAGTAATGTAAATTAGCATCAGAACAGGGCCTCTGGTCAAAGAGAAATTCATAAAAGAAGCTAAAAGAAACATCATATCCATCCCATTGCCTTTCAGGTCTCAACTTCTTCTTTATTAATTATGACAACTGTGACAATTAACAGAGTTGTGTTAAGGATGAATGACTTCATTATTTCACACTGGAAGAAATGCCAATCAGGAACTTCAGCCATTTATCCAGGGTCACACAGCCAAACTCAAGGTTCTCAGCCCCATGAGCTCATGTAATTAAAGTCATTGTTATTTCAATATAATGTGGATATTTAAAGTGGGAATGGCTAAATCACTGTGTGTACTTGTAGATGATTTTTGTTTTTTTGAAGGTTTTTTTGTTTTTGTTTTTGTTTTTGTTTGGTGTGTGTGTGTGTGTGTGTGTGTGTGATTTTACCTTTTGTCTGTTTTCAAATGCAGAAGCCCAGTAATGTTTCTTTTAAAAAGACTTTTGTTTCATCTCTTCTTTACATCTGGTTATGCTGGATTGAGTTTTAGAAAAGATCTTAGGGGCACCTGCGTGGCTCAGTCGGTTAAGCCTCTGACTTCAGCTCAGGTCATGCTCTCACGTTCGTGGGTTCGAGCCCCATGTTGGGCTCTGTGCTGACAGCTCAGAGCCTGGAGCCTGCTGCAGATTCTGTGTCTCCCTCTCTCTCTGCCCCTCCCCCTCTCATGCTCTGTCTCTTTCTGTATCAAAAAATAAATAAAACATTAAAAAAATTAAATTAGAAAAGATCTTAGATCCTTAGAACCTGGGCTCACAAAGAAACCAATATTCTATTATTTTTCTCACCACCCATTTGAACTCAAAAGTATTAATATTATCCTCATATTCAGTGTTGTCATATAGTTTTTTCTCAATATGGTTTATCTTGAGTATCCTCATATTTCCCTAACTTCTCCTTCTCTGTATGCCTGGTCACTCCTGCTTTGCTTGTATTCAATAAATATTTTCCTATAACACTCCCCTTGGAAATTTTTTTTCTTTTACTCCCCATTTTCTTGGTGATTTTAACTATTCCTATTACTTCATAGATATCTCATCATTTGTCTCCACCATTTATTTCCACACCCATCTTCTTATTATGGATTTCTTGACAGCATCTCAAAATATGTTTCTAGAAATTTTACCCATATCATGCTCTTATCATGTGCCCCATCTCAACTGATGTTATAAGTAGCACTTCAATAATTTATGTGAAAATATCTGGAGACATCTTTGTTTCTCTGTCTCAGGCACTCACTTTTAAAAACTGTTCTTTTTTGGTCTATAGATGATGATTGTTCTACCTGTCTATGTATATTCAATAGGCTCACTATCTTGCTGTCTCTTGCTAATTTGTTTAGCTTCCTCTCTTTTTATTCTTTTGAAAACCATCCCTGATTTGATCCCAATTTAATCAATTGCTTCTATACCTAAGCTCCTGTGTACAGCTATAAAGATGGTAAGACTCGCCAGCTGAAGCCTTGTTTCTTGGGTTGCCTGGATATTCTATGAATCAAGGAAAGTCTTCTCACATTTCTGATTTTTCAGCCTTTACCACAGCTCAACTTCTTTGACCCCCTCGCATCTCAGTAGATAACTCTCAACTTCTGCTCCTGAGACAATAGAGATATTCAGATAGAAGTTACCCAATCTTGTGACCACACCATTACAAACTTAATGTATACACCTACTCAACCCTGACTCCTTCTCTCATTCAACATCTTCCTTTGCCCCTTAAATACTTATATACCCATGATTCAAACATACAGTAACTCACCAACATGATTAGCACAGATTTTTAACTAGATTTTTTTATGTCAGGTTTCTCTTTTTCCAAAAAGTCTCTGAATTATTTTGGTGAGTTAGTATTAAGAAACAGATGATCTAACTAAACTTTAAAAAACTGAACACTGTTGGGGCACCTTGGGTGGCTCGGTTGGTTAAGCATCCAAATCTTGATTTTGGCTTAGTTCATGATCCCAGCGTCATGGGATGGAATCTCGCATTGGGCTCTGTGCTGACAGCACAGAGCCTGCTTGGGATTCTCTCTCTCTCCCTCCCTACTCCTACTCACTCTCTTTCTCTCAAAAAATAAATAAATCAACTTAAAAAAATTGAACACTGTTGAATATAGTAGACAAAGAAAGAAGTGCCTATCAGAGCAAGTCTTGCTTGTCACTGTCCACTCTCTTTTCAAAGCACTTCTGTCATAAGTGGGATTTAGTTTTCATTGATGTTTTACTTCTGCTGAGTGGGAAGTTTGTACAGAGGTGATATACCTTCATATCATTTAGGGACATAATATTTTATAATATTTTGAAAAACATCTTCATGGTCAGATATTATTAAGCAAGTTGAAAATATTATGAAGGATGAGGTTTACCACTTTACAAAGGACATAATTATGGTAATGTATCTTAACAAAATTACATTACCCAGGCTCACATATTCTATCCTTTCTTCGTCCTCTAAGGTAAAATAATCACAGAGATAAACGTAAGAAATGTATCATTACTTCTTCAAATTAATCCCACGTTATGACAAGAAAAATCATGCTAAAATGCAAATGTGATTAAGAACCTATTTGCGTCCTCTATAAACCTCAGAATACATTCAAATTTGGGAAAGAAAAGAGAGAGAAGAATGGGAAAAGAAATAATCATGGAGTTGAAATTTGTGAAATCTGTGGTTGCAGCTGCCTCAAGTATTTTTCAGAAGTTGGGTAAACCTGAAATGTACAATCTGGAAATATTTGAGCTGCAAATCTATTACTTTAAATACATGTCTATTGTAATTATAGAAAAAGATTCTTCAGTATGACTTCCCAAGTCCTTCAAACTCAGTGTATGCTTAATTGTCAATACCTTTCCACTCCAACTCTTGAAATGGCAAATGTCTCATGGTTCAGAAATATTCTTTCACTTCTATGCCTTTTGATCTGCCTATTTTTAGCTTCTCTTGCAATGAAGACAAGTCAAGTCTTTTCTTCAATAGTTATCTCAAATGTTTTTAAGTGAATGAATGAATGAATGAATAATAAATTGTTTAATTTTTAGCTATTCCTCACATTCTCTGCCTTTACCCTCTCTCATCTACATCACCTTCGTCATGAGTACTCTTTATAAATTACCTGCATTAATACCTTACCATCCCTTTTCCTTTCCCCAAACTCTTGACTTTCCATCCCTTATTCTACTACCAAAAGAATGATTTCTTAACCTAGACAAATTAATCTACTCTCTCTTTGAAAAGTATACACTAGATTGCCATTCCTTAAAGACTTAGTGCAAAATTCTGGATACTCCAACCATAACTTCCACAATATAATTTCAAACTGTCTTGCCTGTCTCTCAGTGTATGTATTCTTATGCCACCAAAATATTCCTCCATTAATTCAAATCCAAAGAAGTCCAAATTACTCATCATTTTCTTGAGTACTTTTTTAAAAATCTCTATTATTGATTCATGTTAAAATTATAACATTGTTCAAATGCCATTCATTCTCCAAGTTGCACCTTAAATGTTACCTGCTTCCCCAAATGGTAAGGATTCTTTGATCCCTCAGAAAAATAGAGATAATTTCCTTTTCATAAAAAAATTGCATTCTATTATAGAAATTTGTTTCTATATCCATCTTTCCATTTATAAAGGATCTGGAGAAAGAGACAGAAAGAGAGACAGAGAGATAGAGATTAAGACTATAGGAATGAAATAATAAAGCTCACGGGAAGCTTCATAAGTCAAAGTTATTGAATTTTGTTATTTTAGAAAAATGTTTTTATACACTCTAAATCTCACAATTCTGTTCTTTTCTCTTCCTATAAAATCATAATGTAAGGATTTACAAAATGGTTCGAAATATCCTTTTTTTTCCTGAGAATCTTTTTACTTAAAGTATGTTTCCAAACTGTATTTCCCCTGCAGATTTATGACACCAAACGTTTGGGTGTTTTTCCTCACACAACCAAGTCTCCAAGTCCCCAGGAACCAATACATAGAGGTGTCATGTAGCTCACTTCAATTATGATAGTTCCAGTCTTGGGTTAGCATAGACCCCACAGTTTAAGGCTTAGTCCCACAAGACGGTCCTCATGCCACACACCAATAGCAGGTCCCAACCACCTGCACCTCAGGAGGTCCTCACAACCCCCTCAAGAATTGACTAGAATGGCTCACCAAAGTCAGAGGAACACTTGACTAACGTTTACTAGTTTATTGTAAAGAATATAACTCCAGAACAGATGGAAGAGATGCATAGGGCCGTTGTGGGGAGGCCTGGAGCAGAGTGTCCTCTCCAGGCACACCATCTTCCTAGCACGTTGTGTTCACCAACCTGGAAGCTTTGCACCAGTCTGGCAGCTCTCCAAACCCTGTTGTTTAGGGGTTTTTATGGAGGTTCCATTACATAGGCATACTTGATTAAATCATTGGTCGCTGGTGACTGTTTCAATCTCCAGCCCCTCCCCTCTCCCCAGAGGCTTGGGGTGGAGATCTAAGTTCCAGGAATCATGTGGTTGTTTCCTTTGGCAAACAGTCCCCATTCTGATGCTGTCTAGGGGCCCCACCAACAGTCACCTTATGTGCATAACTCAGGTATGGTTCAAAGGGCCCTATTATGAGTATGGAAAGACGTTTATCACTCTCATCCCCCAGAAAATTCAGCGATCTGCCAGGAAGCAGGGGCAAAAACTCAATATATATATCTTATTATCAAAATTACTTTAAACAATTATGAATTAAACATTTAACTATGTGTGCCTATTTCAACCCATCTTTTGTCATCCAACTCAATTTCTAAAATCTTAATTGGAAACAGCAATAATAGCAACAGTTGGGGCTCCTTTATGTAGCTTTTGAGGTGGGTCAGCTTTGTGAGAGGCTCTGCTGCCCTGAATTAAAGCTGTAAGGGCTTCTGTGTGTGATCACTCAGGCCCCTTACACTGGCTGAAAGCAACACACAACACAGAAGGGGAGGCAAGGCAAGGGAGAAGATCCCCTTGGCTTTGCTTTTGCACTTGTTCCTGCTGACAGATCAGGAGGCACACAAAGAAGTCTTGTTCTTAGTAAGCCCAGGAGTCTTTTTCCTTTTCATTTTTCTCCTTGTGAAAATGAGTCGCTTCTGTCTATGTTTTATACTGTAGAAGTCCCCTACTTCAGAAAACAACACAGTGCTTTGTTATGCAAAAGAACTGATGGACTCCTGTGTTTACAAGCTTTTGCCTGTTTCTCACAAACTGGCAAAAATAAAGAAGGTTGGATTCCTTTAAAGTTCTGCAGGAATCCAAATGAACACATTCATGGATAATTTGCATTAGCACCTCCTAAAGTTTTTTTCCCCAAAATAAAGCCTTTTCAAATTTAACTCCCTGTGTGCACACAGTTCTTATTTCACTGAAATAGTCATAAACATAAAAGATGTCTAAATGGGAAGGTTATACTTTTTTTCCCCTAAATGATTGTGTTCTCCATAAAAAGTAACATTTTCAGAATCCCCCTTACGCCAAAACAAGTGGTAAGGAGCTCATAGTTTTCAGAAGAAGCATTGTGCTGAGCACAACACCACAGTTAGAGGCTAGTCCATACCTATAGGGAGCTGTGTGACTCAGTTCATCACTCTGTCTGAAGTTCAGTTCTCTCATCTGGAAACACAGAGTGAACTGGTGACTTCTAGTCCTTTCCAACCCTAAATGCTATAATCCCAGTGTCCTAGTACCTGAGGGAATGTTAGCATTCTAGGTATATATACTTAACAATAAAGATGAGCAGGTACCTGAGGTCGGCAGACCAACAGTCCTCAGCATCCACAGGAAGAGACTCACCACTACCCACTAGCAATGAAGCTCTGAGGCAGGTCTGCCATTTTGGTTAGTCAGATCCTGCCCTGGGACCAGTAGTGAAGAATACACTGGGTCAGAAATCCTGGCGCGTTGTCTAGCTATGTGTTGGCAAGCAAGGCACTCTATACCGAAAGCTCAGATTTATCATCCAAAGCTTAGAAATTATCCTTCCACAAAGGAAAAGCAAATGATAACAAATTATTTTTGATCCAGATGAGGGCCTGATTTATAAGAAATGATGTACAGGGAAGAAAGAGAGTTGGGTCATCTTCCCTTCCAGTTTGACCACAATAATGCTGGGAATAACTCAATTTTCAAAAGACAATTTTTGCTCATCTCTAGTCTGGAGTTTGAAACCTTGAAAATAGTCTCAGACTTTCTCCTTAAGGAAGATTTAACAAATGTAATTAGCATGGGCATTTGAATTTTATGTAAATGTCCAGGAGCAGAGGAGGAATATAGCACACTTTAAAGAACTGAGCAAATTGAATCTCATGAATAAATGAATGCTCCAAGATCCATTATTTCCTGCCTTCTTCGCTTCTTCGTCGTCTTCTTATTCTTCTTCTTCTTCTTTTTTTTTTTTTTTTTTTTTGCAAGAAGAGAATCATTCTTGACATTATAGAGATAGATCTTCCTCTGGCAAAAATCATTACTTTTTAGAGTAAATAAAAGCTAAGTGTTTCCAATTAAAAGTTAAATAAGGGAGGAATAAAAGCTTGGCTTTTAAAATCCCACTTTTGCTGTTTGCTTCATTTTGTCAACTATTATAATTGCCAAGGCAATTATAACATCACCTCATCTTTCTATAGCATGTCAGGTTACTGTCCATATGTTATTAAACACTGACAATAAGAGAAGAAAGCAAACGAATGGCTCATTAAGTATCAGGGACTGTGTGTATGATCAATAGTTAAGTAATTCAAAAAAGTGTCTAAAAATCATGCACACAATTGGCATCAACTAATCACCCCCTATTATTCCCCTCCCTTCACAGGCTGTACCAGCTGCCTCACACCTCTTCTTCTGTCTCTTCATCAGATCCTGCTATAAATGTCTATCTCTGTCCATTTCAGTCTGTCACCGTCTCTCTTTCCTCTTGTTTCTCTATCATTCCATCAGGCCCTTTTCAGTGTCACAAATTGTCTTAAGTGCAATCTTTTGTAATTTTCTATCACTTAGAAGGTTGTGTTGCCTGAGTACTATCCACACGTGTCATTCTGTTGATGGTTTAAATATCAAAATCACATCCAGGAGGCACCAGAATGGGGCTGCTTGGAGGCGCATGCATGGCATGCATTGTGAAAGGACTTAGTTGGTGAAGACTTCCTCTAATTGCAAACCAGCTTAGTGTGGCATTCAAAGAAGAATAAAATGATGTCTTTGAAAAGGAAGGCAGATTTAATGCCCTGTAATTCTCTCTCCTTTCTGAGGATTGAAATTCCTTAGATTTATTTGAATCCAAAAGAAAGCATTATGAGGGGGAAGCAGCCCTTTCAATAAAGCCCCCTAAATTTAGACCTCCACATTTGAGCTGTTCAGTGTTGCTTTCTCGAACAATTAAGTTTTAATCAAAAGAGCCGGTGATTTTACAGCAACTTCCAGCTTTGCATTACCAGCCAAGGAAATCACCTTAACTTATTTATCCTTTCCACTTTTCTTTATTTGTAAATTCTTATACTAAATGAATGCTTGGTATGGGAAGTGACTGCCATGGACACATTAAGTAATTTATTTCTCTAAGTGACATTTGTATAAATTTCTACCTAAGAGATCAGTCACTGAAATGGTGGGGGAGAGGGGAGGGAAGGAAAGGAAAGTGAATTGTTCTTTGCTGGTGGGTAAGTTTTCTGGAATGTAGACCAGAGACACCTTCTAGATGACTACAGGCGCAACATCAGAACCAAATTATTCTCATAAATAGGCAGTGAATCATACATTCATTCCAAGAATATGACTCTGTTATTAGTTACTATAAATTGACCAATGGAAACCCAAGAAGCAACTGTAATTTCTATGGTTTCAGGGAATGTGGGTTTTCATGGAAACCCCACACCTTATTTGTTACATCCTTACCACTTGCAGTAGGTCAGGACCAAAGAACAGCAACTCTACTTGTAGGAGTTTAGCTATTCATTTATTTAATTTTGTAGAGCCTGATCACTTTTGCTTTCACATGTGTTTATCAAAGATTTTATTTTCATGGTCTTTGAGATGATTAGAGTATTGGGTCATTCCGTTGTTGGCTAAGTTTTGACCCACATAAAAGCTTAATTCTATAAATTTAATGAGTTTATTAAGTGACAGAACTCTTCTATTATAAGAAAACTACCATGTAAATCAGACAATAATAAATTGAAGTTCTGGAGGTAATCACAACCGAGGCAACTCTGTAAAACCTCTAGCATTCTGGCCACCATATGCAATATGTGTACATATGTAATTTGACATATGGAAGTAAATATATATTTTAAAAAATGAGCATGGAAGAACAAACATCATATTTGCTTTTTATTTAGCTCTTCAACTTGAATCCCAGTTTCCTTAATTGCAATGATTATTGGATAATCCAAGGAAAATGAGATATAAGAAGTAAGAAGACAGAGATATTAAGACATCTTGAAGACTGAGTAACCATGCTGGAAGTCTGTATTCAGGCAAATGATGAGCCCTTGAAAGCAGATACATATTAAAGGTGCTTTTAAAAATTTCAATCACAGATAAGGTTTTTATGACCTAGGTTGTGGAGGTCATCCAGAGGATTTGTCTACTGGTTGACCAGTGAACTAGACCTAGGCTATCAGAGGCTCCTTACCCCTTCTCCTGTCCTTGGAATGTGCACTTTGCTTGCCTTTCTTGTGCTAGAAGCTGCCCAAGTAAGTGCCCAGGATGGTATAAGTGACTGAACCTAGGTAAAGCATTTTTGTAAACTTCTACAATATGGCAGGCAGGTGCAAAAGTATAGTAGTTTTGTGGGTGCCCTAGACAAGCCTTCTATGTAGATTCCCTCTGCTTAGTAAACCTGCCACCTGCCAATTTGGAGTGATCTGCCTCTTTCTGGGGTTTCTCCAAGCCATCGATGTATAGGGCCAGTTTCAGACCACAACTCGAAGCTACAGGTGTTGCAAACCAACATAGATTAATAGAGCTGATACTACAGACTGGCTCAGGCAATACTGTCTCCAATCATATCCCAGCATTTTGTAGGGTCCGTAAAGGAAAAAAACCCTACATATCCCCAGGTTCTGCTGTATCTAAATTTTATGGATTTTACATAGTAGCATATAGGAATCCCTGTAGGAGACTTAGGTGAAAGTGAACATTTTTTTTGGCCTCATACCAGAAAATGGGGTGAATACATCTAGAGCAGAGATTCTTCCTTTTCTGAATCAGCTATGGTAGAGTGTCTACTGAAGTCTCCCTAGCATCTTATGTATTTCTGCCAGTCACACTGTTGGCTAGGTCGTATACAACCTATGACTCGGTTCTATGACTCTTCAGAAATTCTGTAATCTACAGAATACCCTAAAATAAATATATTTCTTTTAAACAATCTATACATCTTTTTCTTCTTTTACAGCTAAGAACCTTTTCAGTATGATTGCCCTACCCAATATATAGTTTACCAGTGCTTAGAACATTTGTTTTTGTTTTTGTTTTGTTTTTGGGTTATTTTTGGAAAAAAAGAAATTTAATACTTAACTTTATACCTGATATTTATGAGGAGTTCTCAGAGTACAGTGATCAGGTCCATATATATTAAAAATAAAACAAACTAAATCAAAAGCCCTGTTAGGTTAGATATGTTAAATCTCCTCTTTTAGAGATCCCTAAAAGGAATAGATGCTTATATTTCAAAGGTATTACATGGGCTCTCAGAACCCAGAGAATGCCTGTGATTTCCAGGCATCCACTTAACCTCTAAATTTACTTAGTGTAATAAGTTAAATGGAAAGAATATCTGTCTTATTCACAGGATGTCGTGTTAATATAATGCAACAAACCTGAATTGTTAATATGTAAAACAAAAATGCCAAAATTCTCATGATACAGTATCTTCTCTCAGTGAGTTTATAAGAACAGTTGTTTTAAATGAACACGAAGGAATGATTTCAGGGTTAGTTGAGAAAATTTTTTGAATGTCCATTCTTCTTTTTTTGCCAAATTGTAGTTCAGCATTCTATTATTCCACTTGGTATATAAGACCCTCTACTGATGTGGCACTCCCAAGCTAGATTGAAAAAGGTAAACTGTTGATTCCAACATGCCAACATAATTAAGGATCACTGACCTAAGTCAGTCACACAAATATGACTCACATTAGACTCTCATCAGAGCTTGAGTTTATAAAGCATCGAGTCTCAGGTATACCCCCGATCTACTTAAATAGATTCCCTCAGGTACAGCCTAGGAATCTGTATATTTAATTCTTCAGGTCACTATGATACTGACAGCTGGGGACTTTTCCAAGACCCAGTGTTTAAGAATTTACTGGCTTAGAAAATAAATTATTTATTAGTGGGGCCTAATGTAAGTTTGTTAAAACAACTTTATTTTTTTTTCTGAGAGTATCAAAAGATTACTCAAGCAAGGGAAAGCTGTGCAACCCCTAGATCTGCACTTCAAGGAAATATCTAACGAGGTGTCTCATGATAATCTTTGTGAAGAAGATGGTAACATCAAGTTGAATGAAAAAATCAGTTGGGTGGATTATTGAATGATGCAATATCTATCATAAAAGATACTACGCAAAAGAATAATATCTTTCTAACAAAGAAACTTCGTCTGTGAAATGGTTAGCATAGTTTAAGTTGCATTACAGTATAAACAGTGTTTAATTTGTTGTTCTTGCTACGTGTCCAGTTTTAGTTTGCTGGGGGCTCTGGTTCACAACATTTTCACTAGGACTCTAGGTTGAAAGAATGCCCACAACCCGGAAAATCTCTGTGGATAGATAATAGACATAACATGGATGACAATATAGAAAGATAATAGGTATAGCAAGTTTTATACTGGCCTAAAGGAGCGTTGTTTTTCTACTTTTAATACTTCCGCTACCAAATGTATAAAATTTTATTTTTCCCCCCACTAAACGATTTGGACACTAATTGCCTGGTGTTAGCGCAGACCACAGGTTAGGGGCTCAGTCTCACAAGACTGTCTTCCACTTCAGATACCAATGGGAAATTCAGGAAATCTGTACGTCTTATAGATCAGGAGTTCCCACAACCCCTCCCTTGGATTTGATGATATGCTAGCATGGCTCTCAGGACTCAAGGGAACAGTTTACTTATTATGACCATAATATTAAAAGGGATACAAATGAACAGCCAGATGAAGATGTTCACTGGCAAGGTCTGGAAGGATCCCAAGTGCAGAAACTTCTTGTCCTCAAGAGTTTGAAGTGTGCTACCCTCCCAGCATGTGAATGTGTTCAGCAGCCTAGAAGCTCTCAGAACTTGGAAACTTGTCATTTAAGATTTTTATGGAGGTTCCATTACATAGGTAAGATTGATTAAATCATAAGCCATTGGTAATTAATTTGGTCTCCCGCCTGTCTTCCCTAATCCAAGGTCAAGGGATGTGGCTGAAAGTTGCAAAAGTCTAATCATGTGATTGGTGCTTCTGACAACCTGTTCCCATTCTGAAACTATGAAGGGTTCCACCTAGAGTCCCCCCATAAGCTAAATTCAGGTATGGTTGAAAGGGACTCATTATGGAAAATATTATGAATATTGTGGTCATAATATTCCTATGACCTCTATCACTCAGGAAGCTATAAAGGTTTTAGAAGCTCTGTCATAAAAACTAGGGTTATATATATAATATATATGTAAGGGGCACCTGAGTGGCTCAGTCAGTTGAGCGTCTGACTTCAGTTCAGGTCATGATCTCATGGTTCATGTGTTTGAGCCCCGCATCAGGCTCTGTGCTGACTGACAGTTTAGAGCCTGGAGCCTGTTTCAGATTCTGCTTCTCTGTCTCTCTCTGTCCCTCCCCCACTTGTGTTCTGTTTCTCTCTCTCTCTCTCTCTCTCTCTCAAAAGTAAATAAACATTATATATATATATATATATATATATATATGTATGTGTATACACATCTGTGCCATTTGGCCTTCATCCCATTGAATAAAACAACTACTATGGTCATGCTTAAATTTGGGGAACTCAATGAAAGTAATCCTAAGCCTATGAGGAGGTACACTGAAATATGAGAACTTTTTGTATTAAATAGATGGACCATGTCTACATTTCAGTATTATTCTTTGAGGCAAAGGGTTATTATATGTTTTTTTTTTAATTAGTAGTATCCAGTCAAGATACTGAATCTTTATTCTTTGAGGCAAAGGGTTATTATATGTTTTTTTTTAATTAGTAGTATCCAGTCAAGATACTGAATCTTATTTACTTCCAGGTGATTTGGTACACTGGATTAAAAGTGGTGGTATAAAAGGTGAATAAAGTATCAATTTTGAAAAAAGGAAAAGAAAGAAAAGTATTTTGGAGGATTAGACTGAAGGACAAAATGTCTATTCTTCTAGATCAGTATTTACCATATGGACTGCACATTAAAATTGCCTGGAGAGTTTTTAAAAAATCAGATGTCCTGATCATACCACAAATCAATTAAATCAGAATTTCTTGGAGTAGGACCAGACATAATCATTTTTATTTAAACTCCTTGGATAATTAGAATGTGCAGCCAAGGTTAAGAACTACTGTTTTAGATCAATGGTTCTTAAACCTGTGTACATACGGGAATCATCTAGAGTGTTGGGGAGTGTTGTAAAATGTAGATGGCCAGCAGCCCCTGTTCTAGCCTCTGTATGTAGTAAAGTTGCACAAAAATAAGTTTTATTTGAATATCAGAAGCATATTTAAATAAAGAATGATTCAGAGATAAAAGGATGTATATTTGTAGTCATTAAGGACAAACTTAGTGACCCATTGGCAGGGGCATTGCAGAAACATGTTTCAAACAGGCCTAAGTACTAGCCCTGCCTTCCCTGAGAAACTGGTCTGTCTGTCCCATCTGCCAGTACCCTCTCGCAAACAAGCATTAGTTGTTGTCCACACCTGGTGAGAAAGCCTGAGTCTCCAAAAGAACTGAGGGAGGCCAGGAGTAAAGAGACACACAGACAATCCTATCTTCCATTAACAGCATCCTTACTTCCATTGGAGTTATCTTTGGGAGGTGTGTACATCCATGGGAATATGCCACTAGGCACTCTGCTCCCTGTAGCTGATGTGTGCATTTTTGTATCTTTAATTTTCTTTTTATTTAGAGGAGAGAGAGAGTGTGTGCAAGGGGGGTGGGGGGAGAGAGAATCTTAAGCGGGCTCCATGTTCAGAGTGGAGCATGATGCAGGTCTTGATCCCACTACCCTGGGATCATGACCTGAGCCGAAGTCAAGAGTTGGATTCTCAACCAACCAAGCCACCCAGGTGCCCCAAGTATCTTTAACTATAATATAGGGACTGCTTTAAAAATTGTTTTACATAGGGGCGCCTGGATGGCTCAGTTGGTTAAGCATCCGACTTCAGCTCAGGTCATGATCTTGTGGTTCTTGAGTTTGAGCCCCACGTTGGGCTCTGCGCTGACATCTCAGAGCCTGGAGCCTCCTTCAGATTCTGTGTCTCCCTCTTCCTCTGCCCCTCCCCCACTCATACTCTGCCTCTCTCTCTCTCAAAAATGAATAAACATTTAAAAAATTTAAAAATTGTTTTATATAGAATATTTGGAGTCTTTGTATCAATCACTGCCACTCGTAGGACAAATATGTAGATGCAGTGGAGGGGAGCCAAGTTTCTGACCCACTTGATGATCTTTGAATCTAATACTAATGTTAATTGAACATTATTTTTAAAATCTTGATTTCATTAGCATTAATTACATAAGTATATTCTGTCCTTACATATAAAATAATGGAGACTAACCACATGGGTTGAATTCTGGCCTCCATCATTAATTACCTTTATTATCTCATTCACTTAACCTCTCTGAGCATTGGCCTCCTTATTTGTAAAATGCTGGTGATAACATCTAACAAACAGAAACACCATACCAAATGTAAGTCAGTTTCATGATCTGGGTTCAGTAGGTAGTAGTTATTTGCATTTCTTGCATATTTCAATTAAAAACAACTCTATGTGAGCCACTTACTAAATTATATGTTTTATTCCAGATGGTTAATTCCATGAAAACTTTATATATTCACCTTTGTAATTTGTGTGGCATACAAATAGTTTTGAAATATTAACCTACATTCCTCACTCCACCCCATTTTTTCTTTAGTGATTATCCTTAACCCTACTCAGTTGACTTGGTATTCTGCATTCGTTCATTACAGGAAAAGGATGATGAAACAGGATGATGAAGAATTCTGTGTCAAATTGTTAGGTTGTCAAGTTCAAGAGCTTAGGCTTAAACATTAAAGAAAAATTTTAAATGGATTAATAATGAAGCAGAGCAAATTTTTCCTACTACATATGATATCCTGGATGAGGTAATGAGCAAATCACAGGAAAAGCCAGTAGGATTTGGATATTAATGGGCCACTGATAAGGGGCACTTTATGCTCCCCTTCACCCTGGTCAGATTCCCATATTATTTCCAGACAGGTCTGAAAACACTACTACATCCCTGCAGAGTCTAGAAATTGTTGGTTCCACTAGAGAATTCACGTAATGTCTTATGTATCTAGAATGATACTGATTATGTAGCAGGCTTGGAAAGTTGAGAAGACAGTCACTAAGTCTTTTATTGGTATGCAGTTCAGATGAGAAATCTTGACAGAGATGGGTTAGTCTAGGTAAATGGACAGAGACAGCCTCTAAGCATTTCCGGTGGCTCTGACGTGGCACAAGAGCACCGGAATAATTGCATGGGGCCAAGAAGGGCAAAACGCGTTGCTGGAGGAAATCCGAGATCTGAGGAGGCTTGACATTGGAACAAGGAAGGATTCATGAATGGTATCTGTGAACCAATAATTAAATAGGTTCCTTGATAGGAACACTGTGCATCTCAGGAGACACCATAGGGGATGGATGGCAAAAAACTAACCACACACACCTCGCTCAGGGCCCAAGCCCCAGCCCTCTGTAAGAAGCCTCCTCACCTCTTAAGGTCTGAGAGGGTGTAAGAAAATTCTTTATGTATTGTGGATAAGCCCACGGATGGAGGGTGGGATAAAGGTGGTCAAAATAGAAATTAAAGTTTAGGCAAAACAGTTACTTTTCTTTGACTTTATCAAATGGGATTTTTAACTATTACATCAAGTTTTGTGTTACTCGTTATTTAAGTGGGGGTTTATTATAGCAGTGAATTGATTTGATTAGTGTGAAGGTATACAGCTGTCTTAGAACCAAGTTTTTCAAATAGTTGATGTTGTCCCATAAGAAAACACAATCCAGAAACCTAAAATTCTAGAGATATTTTACCCATAAGGAAATTAATATATGGGTATGCAATGTTGGTCAATGTTGGGAATATGATATTCATATCATAGAGTTTATCTCATAAATATTAAATTAAAGGCAAGTTTATAAAATGTGATCTTTTCTTTTGGTTCTTTATTTTTTACAGTGAAGATGTAAAATATAGAGAACTAAAGAGAGTTTTAATATTAGAGAAATTATATTTTTGAATTTGGAAATAACTCTGACAATCAATTCCATTAGGACTTTTTAGCTCTCTTCCGTAGGAATATAAAAATGAAATAAAAGAGTTTTATTAGTAATTATAGGGATATTAAACACCATTTGCTATAAATCAAAGCACATTAATGACTAATGTTCGGCAATATCTTCCCTCATGTCATATTTGGAGCAGAACTGATTTAAGTGAAGGTAAAAGTATGAAGTATGTGCAATAATTACTGAACTTATTAGAAAAATAATTCAGCAGTTGGGGAATTTAGAGCATTATTTCAGATTCTTGCCAGTCTCTCCTCCAGTGGGTAGAAGCATTGAATCATTAGTACGTTTCTCCATAAAACTGATTAATTTTGATGGACAGAACTAATTTTATGGTTTCCAATTCTGTGGCATCTCAAATAAGCTGTTTCCATTAGGAATCTTGATAGCTCAAAGAGTCAGCTTTGTTGTATTTTCTTTTCTTTCAACAATTAAGTTCAGAAGTCTCAAACTTCATCATCATTTATTACCAAGTCACTTTTTTCACTTACTATCCTCCTGTTTTGCTACTGTTATTCTTGATTCACAAACAGTCTTAATTATTTTTTCAGTTCAAATCATCCTCCACTGTCACCTAACAGTATTTCCTAAATTCATACAAAAATTGTAATTCAGTAAAATTTTCTACAATTATGTGTATATATTACATGTATACATTATGTGAATATATATTCATATAAATGTGTGTGTATATATATGTACACCCTGGCATCACACATCCTAATTTATTAATCGAGGGCATAAAACTGTCATGAAGAATGAAGAGTAATACCCAGCTGGGCTCTTGTACCAGTATGTTCTAGAACTGACTAGGTATTCAATAAATTTTTAGGATTTGAAAAGCTCAGAGGCTGTCCTGAGAAAAGAAGGCGAATTGGGTAATTATAGGGATTAAGAAGAATATTCAGATTGTAAAAAGAAAAAAAAATAATCTGCATAAATTTTATCTTTAAAAATCTTGGAAATCATTAACTTTTAATATTTCTTTAACTGTGAATGAAATGTATCACTGTGTACATAGTTAACTCATTTTTTTTAATGTAAACAAGTAAGGGTGCCTGGTGGCTCAGTCGGTTAAGCATCTGACTTCATCTCATGTCATGATCTCAAGGTTTGTGGGTTTCACCGCTGCGTTGGGCTCTGTGCTGACAGCTCAGAGCCTGGAGCCTGCTTCAGATTCTGTGTCTCCCTCTCTTTTTTGCCCCTCCCCCACTAGTGCTCTGTCTCTCCCTCTCTCTCAAAAATAAATAAACATAAAAAAAGTTTTAAATGTAAACAAATAACTTTTTTGAAGATAAAGTCAGTTCCCGTTTTTATATGCACCAGAAACATGGTCATTGCTTACTATCTCCACATCCAACATGTAACAATGCATGAAATAGGATGGAGGTCCCAGGTAAAAGCTAAAACCATTATAATCATAGTGACAAATGCATGTATTAAGAAAATGGAAAGATCTCAAATTTAAAAAAATCAAACTTTATACTTCAAGGAACAAAAACACAGGAAAAACTAGGCCCCAAGTTAGCAGAAGAAAGGAGATTATGAAGATTAGCATGAAAATAGATGAAAGAGAGAGCTAAAAAACAATAGAAAAAAATCAACAAAACTAAGACCTGTTTTGTTTTGTTTAGTAATCAAGTTTTTATTTAAGTAAGGCCTGTTTTTAAGATAAGCAAAATTAACAAATATTTAACTAGATTAATGAGTGAAAAAGAGAAGACTTAGATAAAATCATAAATGAAAGATGAAATATTACCCCTGATACTACAGAAATACTTTTGGATCATAGGAGACTTCTATGAACAATAATAACACCAACAGATTGGATAACCTAGAAGAAATGGATAAATTTCTATAAACATTCAACCCATCAAGACTGAATCAGGAAGAAATAGAAAATTTGAATATACTAATAACAAGCAAGGGTACTGATTCGGTAATAAAAAATCTTCCAACATAGAAAATCCCAAGATCGAATGGCTTCACTAGTAAATTGTACCAAACATTTAAAGAATATAGTAATGTCAATCCTTCTCAAACTCTTCCAAAAAACTGAAGAGGAGAGAACACTTCCAAACTCATTTTATAAGGTTAGCAGCATTACCCTAATACCAAAGCCAGATAAAGACACTACAAGAAAACTCCAGGATAAAATCCCTGATGAATATACATGCAAAAATTCTCAACAAAATATTAACAAACTGAATTCAGCAACACATTAAAAGATTATACACCATGACTAAGTGGGATATATTCAAAGATGGTTCAACAACTACAAATTAATAAATGAGATACCAAATTAACAGAATGAAAGATAAAAATCATATAACCATTATGGTAGATGCAGAAGGAGCATTTGACAAAATACAACACCTTTTTATGTATACTTGTGGGTATATTCATGTATCTTTTGCATACTTACCATATTGGTATAGAAGGAACATGTTTCACCATTATAAAAGCAATATATAAGAAACTCACAGCTAATATTACACTCAACAGTGAAAATTTGACATCTTTTTCTCTAACATAAGAAATAAGACAAGGATGTCCACTCTTGCCATTTTTATTCAACAGAGCACTGAAGTCCTCACTAAAGCAATTTGGTAAGACAAAGAAATAAGGGGCATCCAAGTGGAAAGGAATAAGTGTAATCATCATTATTTGCAGATGATATGATCATATATATAGAAAATCCTATAGATGAAACCAACAAACTGTTGGAACAAATGAAAAATTCAGTAAAGTTTCATGAAATAAAATCAGCATATAGAAACCAGTTGTTTCTGTAAAGCTTACAATGTAACATCTGAAAAAGAAATTTAAAAAATATCATTCACAATAGCATAAAAAACAATGAAAAACCTAGGAATAAATTTAACTAAGGAAGTGAAAGATCTATTTAATGAAAACTCAAGACCTTGATGAAAGAAATTGAAGAAGACACAAACAAATGGAAAGATATTCCATGTTCATAGGACAGAACAATAATATTATTAAAATGTTCATAATACTCATACAACTCACACCATCTATAAATTCAATGTAATTCCTGTCAAATTTCTAATGGCATTTTTCTTCCACAGA
This sequence comes from Cryptoprocta ferox, assembly GCA_028646485.1. NCBI lineage: Eukaryota > Metazoa > Chordata > Mammalia > Carnivora > Eupleridae > Cryptoprocta > Cryptoprocta ferox. Next base: position 4,205,579 of record CM053578.1, read on the forward strand.
AGTAGAAAAATCAATCCTACAAAAATCCAAATTTTTGTATTTGTCTATTTCTTCTTTTGGCTCTATAAGTTTACATTTTATTTATATTGAAACATGATATGCACACACTTTTGTGTCTTCCACATAAATTTTCTAATTTATCATTATGAAATTATTCTATTTAACTATAGTAGTAGTACTTTTTGTTTTGACATCTACTTAATATATGATACTTACTCTTTTTATGGTATAATTTTTCCATATGCTTACTGTTACCCAGTTCTTTCTTTAAATTTCAATTGCATTGTAAATAAATGTATATTATTAAATCACCCCCCATGGAACAATCTCTACATTTTAATTGGAATGCTTAATCTATTTATATTCAATATGAATATTTATATATTTGGGTTAGAGGCTACACTCTTCCATTTCTCTTCCATTTGCCTCTATTGCTTTTCCCCCTTTGATGTTTATTTTCTGTTTTTATCTCAATTAAACAGTTTTGGTAAATAATTTTATTTTATCTCCTCTTGGTTTCACAATTATGACACTTTTTCTTAGGTTATTTTTCTGTGTAAATATATATCTTTCTTGTATGTTTGGAAGAATTTTTCAGGTAAGGTATCTAGGCCTATGGCTTTATAGCAAGAATATTTTTAATATTTTTCAATTCTTAAAAATTTTTTTTTAATATTTATTTCTGAGAGAGAGACAGAGACAGAGAACAAGCCGGGGAAAAACAGAGAGAGAGGGAGACACAGAATCTGAAGCAGGTTCTGAGCTGTCAGCACAGAGCCTGACGCAGGGCTCGAACCCACGAACCGCAAGATCATGACCTGAAACAGAGTCCGACGCTCAACCGACTGAACCACCCAGGCGCCCCAATATTTTTCAATTCTTAAATATACAAGAATAGTATGTTCATATACTATATACATACATATATTCATCTCATTGTAATTTTTAGTAAATTGTCTCAAGAACTTTGCCTATATAATTTGCTAAATTTATTCATGTAATGTTGTTCATAAGACTTTCAGTGATATACTTTTTTTTGGAATTATTATTGATGAGCTGTATTTCACTTGTTTTTGGCTCAGTTTTGCTAAGAGCTCTTTACTTTTATTAACTTGGTCAAAAAACTACCTGTTGGAATTTCTGATTTGCCATATTTTAAGTTATTTTCCATTTCAATAATTGCAGGTTTTACTTTTGTAATTTCTTTCTACTTTCTTTAAATTTAATTTGCTGCTCTTTTTCTAACTTTTTGTGAATGAAATTTAGATTGTGATTTGAAATAATTCTTCTTTTCCAGTCTCTCTATTAAAAACTATATGCTTGCTGGTGGCATCGCAATTCTGGACTTCAAGTTATATTACAAAGCTGTAGTGAGCAAGCAGCATTCTACTGGCACAAAAAAAGACACAGAGATCAATAGAACAAAATAAAAAACCCAGAAATGAGCCCACAACTGTATGGTCAATTAATCTTCAACAAAATGGAAAGAACATGCAATGGGAAAAAGCCTCTTCAACAAATGGGGTTGAGAAAACTGGACAGCAACATGCAAAAGAATTAAACTGGATCACTTTCTTATGCCATACAAAAAATAAATTCAAAATGAATTACAGACCTAAATGTGAGACATGAAAGCATTAAAATCTTAGATGAGAACACAGGCAGTAACCTCTTTGACATCAGCAATAGCACCTGCTTTCCAGGTATGCCTCCTCAGACAAGGGAAACAAAGGCAAAAACAAATTATTGGGACTTCATCAAAATAAAAAGCTTTTGCGCAGAGAAATGAAGAATCCACAAACCTACAAGGAACCAGTGGAATGGGAGAAGATTTTTGCAAATGATTTATCTGATAAAGATTAGTATCCAAAATATATAAGGAACTTATAAAACTCAACACTCAAAAACCCCCAAATAGTCCAATTAAAAAAAAACAAGTAGAAGGCACAAATAGACTTTTTTCCAAAGAAGACATACAAATGGACAACAGACACATGAAAAGATGCTCAACATCACTGATCATCAGGGAAATACAAATCAAAACTACAGTGAGAAGTCACCCTATACCTGTCAGAATGGCTACTATTAAAAAAATGAAACAAGAAATAAGTGTTGACAAGAGTGTGGCGAAAGGGGAATGCTCTTGCACTATTGGTGGGAATACAAACTGGTGTAACCACTTTGGAAAACAGTATGAAAATTCCTCAGAAAGTTAAAAATAGAACTATCTTCCAATCCAGCAACTGCATTAGTAGGTATTTACCCAACGGATACAAAAATACTAATTCAAAGGGATACATGCACCCTGATGTTTATAGCAGCATTATCTACAGTAGCCAAATTATGGAAACAGCCCAAGTGTCCAACTAATGAATGGGTAAGGAAGATGTTGTATATACATACATTTTCAATGGAGTATTACTCAGCCATAAAAATAATGAAATATGGTTATGCAATGACATAGATGGTGCTAGAGTATTATGCTAAGTGAAATAACTCAGTCAGAGAAAGACAAATGCCATTTGATTTCACTCCTACATGGAGTTTAAGAAACAAAACAAATAAGCAAAGGGAAAAAAGAGAAAGAGAGAGGCAAACCAAGAAACAGACTCTTACCTATAGAGAACAAACTGATGGTTACCAGAGGGAAGGTGGAGGGGGTGGGTGGGTGGGTGAAATAAGTGATGGGGATTGAGGAATACATTTGTTATGATGAGCACAAGGTATTGAATATAAGTGTGGAATCACTGTATCATACACCTGAAACTAATATTACACTGTATTAACTAACTAGAATTTGAATAAAAACTTTAAAAAGTAAATTAAAATAAGTAAAAAAAAACCCTATATGTTATATTGTAACCACAGTTTTCCATGGATTCATATATATTTTGATTGATATTAGCATAGCTACGCCAGTTTATTTTGGTTAATGTTTGGGAAACCATCTTATTCTTTATTTTGACATTTTTTTGTGGCACTAATGTTTGTCTTTATAAGAAGTATACAGAAGAATTTTATTTATTTTCCTAATATTTTATCCAGTCTGATGTTAAGCCTTTAATGAAGTATTTGATCAGAATACATTTAATGCATCGACTGATTGATTTGGTTTCTATTTAAACTTTTACCATTTATTTTCTATTTAACTCATCCATTATATTCCTTTTTGTATTTGTTTTTAGTGAGAGGCATTAGACATTTTACTACAATGTATTTTGAGGTGGATTTCTTTTATTTACCATGTGAGCTTTCGAGAGCTTTTTGCTCATATTGGTCAATATATATTTTTTTAATTTTAAAAGTTGGATACTGAAGAACAAACAGTGTAAAATTCACACTGTCTGGGAGCCATAAACAATTACTAGGGAAGCTATATAAAAAATAAGCAGAGGGGGGAAAAAAGAAAGAGAGAGGCAAACCAAGAAACAGACTCTTAACTACAGAGAAAATGATTAGTAATAAGGAGAAAAATTATTCAAGTGAAACAGATGAGAAATTACACAGATGTCAGAATAAGACAAAGACATTAAGACATTAAGACCATTTTTAAAATTATATTCCATATATTTAAGGACCTAGAGAAAATGTTGAACAATAGAGCCATAAAATACTGGAATATATGAATATCTATCACATATTTAATATTTAAACATATATAAAAAAACATTGGATGAGATTAATGGCAGATTAACCATTGCAGAAGAAAAGTTCAGCTTTAAGAAACAGTGAAATAAAACTATACTGAATTAAAAAAAAAGAAAAATTAGAAAAAACTAACACAGCAATAGTGATTTGTAGGGCTGTAGAAAAATTTCAGTTGATCTAATTTGCCTATAATTGGAGTGTCCAAAGGAAGACACATAATACAGGAAAGGATATTTAAAGGATACTGTATGAAAACTGTAAAGGTTATGAAACTGTAAATGTACAGATACTAGGAGTTCAATAAACTGAGTCCCAAGCCAAGAAACAAGAAGAAAAAGAAGTCACCAAGTTATATTGCAATCAAATTTTTAAAAATGAGTGGTAAGGAGATTATCTTTAAAAAAGCATGAGAAAAAAGATTTAATTTGTATAGAGGACCAAAGATAAAGATGATGGTAGATTTATTAGAAACCATGAAAATTAGAAAACAGAAGGATATCTTTAAGTTCTGGCGAAAAAGAACATTGCAATCTAGAATCCATTACCCAGGGAAAATGTCTTTCAAAAGCAAAGATAAAATAAAAATATTTTTATCATTCACCAGCAGAAATAAACCATATATATATATATATATATACACACATATATATATACACACATATACACATAGTCTTCTAGAAGAAGAATGTGACAAATTAAATTGTATCATATGAACTCTAAAACAATAATTAAAATAATAAAACAGAATTATACGGAATACACAAATAAAAGATAAACTAAAATAAAAAAATAATCCAAAAGAAGCCGTAAAAAGAAAACAAATTAAACAAAAATATAAATGGACAAATAGAAAACAAATAACAAGATGGGATACATAAATAATCATATTGATAATCATGTTAAATGTAAATTGTATAAACAGAGGACTTAAAGGCAAAGATTGTCAGATTAGATAAAATCTATATACTGTCTATGTGAAATCCACTTTAGATATGAAGACACAAATAAAAAATGTAAAAGGATGGAGAAAGATATGCCATGCTCACCCTATTATAAACAAAAAGTTATATAGCTATACTGACATAGTAAAGGACATAATAAAGGAAAATACATTAGTGCAGATAAACAAGGTAATTTCATAATAATAAAAGGTTTAGTTTTTGAAAAGCACATATAATGCTAAATGTTTATGCATATGATAATGGAATTTTGAAATATATAAAGTCAAAACTAATAAAACTGTAAGGAGAAATAAATCCACAATTATAGCAAAGATTTCAACACATAGTTTCAACAATTTATTTAAAAAAGTGTTTATAAGTCATTTTGGATTCAGAAAACTTGATAACATTATTGTTCAACTTAATCAAATTGACATTTATAGAACACTTCACCCAAGAACAGCAGAGTACATATTCTTTTCATATTCACAGGATATGATTTATCATGAAATATCATATCTTATCCTTTAATATGATATCACATTATATCATATAAATGTGATCTATTGATCATATATTGAAACATAAAATAAGTTACAATAAATTTAAACTGAATCAAGTTACTACATTTTTTTTCTGACCAATATGGAATTAAATTAAAAATCAATAATGGAAAGATTATCTGGAAAATTCCTACATATTTGAAAACTAAAAACAAAACCAAAAACACTTTTAAATAACCTTTGGTACAAAGTTAATTTCAAAACAGAAATGCGAATGTATTTGAAATAAATTAAAATGAAACAAATCATGTCAAAATTTATGGGATTCAGGTAAAGCAAAATTTACCCAGTCAAGTGTGAAATTTCTTGCACTTAAACACAATATTCAAAAAGAATGTTCTTCAATCAATAGCTCTCACTTCTACTTTAGGAAACTACAGAAAAGAAGAATAAATAAAACCCCAAGAAAGGAAAAGAAGAATATATAGATCAGAGTAGAAACCAATGAAATAGAAGAAAAATAGTCAACAAATTGCTGAAGCCAAAAGCTGGTTCCTTGGTAACATTAATAAAATTGATAACCCTAGTCAGACTGCTCAGGAAAAAGAAAGAAAACACAAATTTTCAACATCAAGAATGGGAGAGTTGACGTCACAATAAGTTCTAAAGGTATTAAAAGGATAATTAGTGACTATTTTGAACTTTTTTAAATGTTTATTTATTTTGAGAGAGATAGAGACAGCACAAGGAGGGGAAGGGCAGAGAGAGAAGGAGAGAATCCCAAGCAGAATCCATGCTAGCAGGACAGAGCCCAATGTGGGGCTTGATGCCAGGAACTGTGAGATCATGACCTGTGAGATCATGACCTGAACCGAAACCAAGAGTTGGACGCTTAACTGATGGGGTCAACCAGGTGCCCTATTTAGAACTTTTTAAAACATTCAATAAACAATATATTAGAATAGTTTTAGATTTACAGAAAAGTTATAAGAATATTAGAGACCCTCCATATAGCTCACAACCAGTTTAATAATTAACATTTTGAAAAAAATGTTTAAAGAGGAAGTGATTCTACATATATATATATATATACTTAAATATATATATATAAAGTTTATGTTTTTTAATGTCTATTTATTTACTTTTGAGAGAGAGAGCGTGCGCATGCAAGAGAGAACACAAGCAGGGGAAGGGCAGAGAGAGAGAGAGAGAGAGAGAGAGAGAGGGAGACACAGAATCTGAAGTAGGCTCCAGCCTCTGAGCTGTCAGCACAGAGCTCTATATGGGGCTCAAACTCACAAATTGTGAGATCATGACCTGAGCTGAAGTCCAATGCTTAATCAACCGAGCCACCCAGGTGCTCCTGCATAGATATATTGAGAGAAGATATTTTTTATATCCACAACAGTGAGAGAAGCGCCTGGCATAAATTAGATTCTCAAAAAATATTTTTTTAAGTTGAGATATAATTGACATATAACGTTATAATAGTTTCAGTTGTATAACATAATGATTCAATATTTTGCAAAATAATCTCTGCAATAATTCTAGTTAACATCCTGCACTGTATTAGTTACCATTTTTTTTCTTGGGATGAGAACTTTTAAGATCTACTCTCTTAGCAATTTCCAAATGTAGAACACAGTATTATTAGCTATACTGTACATACTGTACAGCTATGCTTTACATATAAGGTCAGTTTATGTTTTTTACTTTTTTTTTAATTCCACATATAAATGAGATCCTGTGGTGCTTTTCTCTCTCTGTCTGACATTTCATTTAGCGTAATGTCCTTAAGGTCTTCCATGTTGCCACAAATGGCACGATTTGACTTTCTTCTTCTTTTTCTGGCTAAATAACATTCCACTGTGTGTGTGTGTGTGTGTGTGTGTGTGACATATTGTTTATCCTTTCATCCATTGATGGATAATTAGGTTGCTTCTGTGTTTTGACTGTTGTAAATAATACTGCAAAAAATGGGGGCTGCCTAGATCTTTTTGAGTTAGTGCTTTCATTTTCAGTGGATGATTACACAGAAATCAACTTGCTGGATAATATGATCGTTCTATTTTTTTATTTTTTGAGAAATCCGCATACTTTTTTCCTTAGTGGCTGTACCAATCTACATTCCTACCAACAGCGCATAACAGTTCTCTTTTCTACATTTTCTCCACATGCTCCCCCAACACTTGCTATTTCTTTGTTTGATAATAGCCATTCTTACAGATGTGAGGTGAAATCTCATTGTGGTTTTGATTTGCATTTCCCTGATAATCAGTGATGTTGAGCATTTTTTCATTACTTGTTGGCCATCTGTGTATCTTTTTTGGAGAAAAAAATGTCTATTGAGTCTTCTGTCCTTTTTTTTAAATTGCATTGTTTGAGTTGTATTGAATTGTATGTTTTGAGTTGCACTGAGTTGTGTGAGTTCATTATATATTTTGGATATCAATCACTTAGCAAATATATGATTTGCAAATATTTTCTTCCATTTGACATGTTGCCTTTTCTTTTTGTTGATAGTTTCCTTTGCTCTGCAGAAGCTTTTTTGGTTTGGTGTAGTCCTATTGTTTATTTTTGCTTTCATTGCCTTTGCTTAGAGTATTACATCCAAAAATCCATTGCCAAGACCAATGTCAGGAGCTTACTGCCTGCGCTTTCTTATGGGAGTTTTATGGTTTCAAGTCCTATATGTAAGCCTTTAATTCATTTTCAGTTAACTTTTTTGTCTAATATAAGATAGGCATTCAGTTTCATTCTTTTGTATGTAGCTGTTTTAGTAACTATTTATTGAAGAGATTCTCCTTTTCCTACTTTATGTTATTGGCTCCTGCATTGTAAATTAATTGACTATATATGCATGGGTTTAGTTCCAGGCTGTCTATTCAGTTCTATGGATCTATGTGTGTATTTTTATGCCAGGACCATACTGCTATGATTAATACATCTTTTTACTATAGTTTGAAGCGAAGAAGCCTCCAGCTTTGTTCTTTCTCAAGATCTATTTGGGGTCTTTTGTGTTGTCATACAAAATTTAGAATGTTGGGTTTTTTTTCTATTTCTGTGAAAAATGTCACAGGAACTTTGATAGGCATTACACTGAAACTTCAGATTACTTTTGGTAGTGTGGAATTTTAACAATATTAATTTTTCCAATTCATGAGCACTGAATATATTTTTTTCATTTATTTGTGTCTTCTTCAATTTATTTCACCAATGTCATAGTTTTCAGTATACAGGACTTTACCTCTTTGTTCAAATTTATTTCTAGGTATTTTTTATACAATTGTAAATGAGATTATTTTCTTAAATTTTCTTTCTGATAGTTCATTACATTAACATATAGAAATGCAACAGATTTTTATTTTTTTAAATGTTTATTTATGTATTTTGAGAAAGTGATACAGAGTGAGTGGGAGAGGGCACAAAGAGAGGGAGACAGAATCCCAAGCAGTCTTCACACTGTCAGTTCAGAGCCCAATTTGGGAGTTGAACCCACAAACCATGAGATCATGACCTGAGCCAAAATCAAGGGTTGGACACTTACCTAACTAAGCCAGCCAGGTGCCCCAAAATGCATTAAATTTTTCTGTTAGGATTGTGTATCCTGTCACTTTAATGAATGCATTTATTAGTTGTAATAGTATTTAGGTGAAGATTTTAGGGTTTCATATAAAATATCATGCCATCTGGAAATAATATTTTTTTATTTCTTCCTTTCCAACGTCGATGCCTTTTACTTGTTTTTTCTCTTGCCTAATTGCTCTGGCCAGGACTTCTAATACTATGTTGAATAAATGTGATGAGAATGACCATCCTGTCTTGTTTCCGATCTTAGAGGAAACACTTTCAGCTTTTCACCAAAAAGTATGATGTCATCTGTGGACTCATCATATATGGCTTTTATTATGTTCAGGCACATTTCTTCTATAACCATTTAGTTGAATGTTTTGAACATTTTTATGCCAATAAAATCAAGAGCTTACATAAAATTAACAAATTATTTGAAAGATATTAACTAGCAAAACTCACCCAGGAAAAGAGATAACTTGATGTGTCCCAGATCTATTAAAGAAATTGAATTTGTGGGTTGGTCTCTTCAGCAAAGAAAACTCCAAGTCCAAATGGGTTTACCACAAAATTCTGGTAAACTTTAAGGCATCAGTAATTCTTAATCCATAAAAATCTTTAAAAAATAAAGGAGTGATAGCTTTTCACTTCTATGAGGCCAGCATAATTCTGATACAAAAACAAATAAATTTTCTATGTGGAATACTAGTTGGCAATGAAAAAGAATGAAATCTTGCCATTTGCAACAATGTGGATGGAACTCGACAGTATTATACTAAGTGAATAAGTCAGTCAGAGAAAGACAGATATCATGTTTTCACTCATATGTGGAAGTTGACAAACTTAACAGAAGACCATGGGGGAAGTGAATGAAAAAAAAGTATATATATGGTTACAAACAGAGAAGGAGGAAAACCATAAGAGACTTTTAAATACGGAGAACAAACTGAGCGTAGAAGAGAGTATGGAGGTGAGGGTGTCAGGGAAAATGGGTGATGGGCATTGAGGATGTTGGGATGAGCACTGGGTATTTTATCTAAGTGATGAATCATGGGAATCTACTCCCGAAGCCAAAGAGCACACCATATACACTGTATGTTAGCTAATTTGATGATAAATTATACATCTAAAAAACAAATAAACTATATATCAATATCAAAAACATAAATTCAAAGCCCTCAAGAGCATAAATTCAAAAAAATATTAATTTTTTAAAGATTTCTATAAAAAAGTATTTATTTTGAGAGAGAAAGAGAGTGCAATCAGGGGAGGGGCAGAGAGAGAGGTAGAGAGAGAATCCCAAACCACCTCAGCACTGTCAGCACAGAGCCTGATAGGGGGCACAATCTCACAAAACACGAGATCATGACCTGAGCTAAAATCAAGATTCAAATGGAGTCACCAAGGCACTCCAAAATTTAAAAAATTCTTAACAAAATTCATTCAGTTGAACACACCATCACCAACTAAGGCTTATCCTGGAGTTGCAAGATGGATTTCGCATTCACAAATTTTTAATTCACAATATTAACAAAATTTATCTCAATACATGACAGGAAAACCATTTGTCAAAATTCAACATCCATTCTTGTAAAAAAATATTTCAGCAAACTATAAAAAGAAGAAAATTTCTTCAATACATAAAAGGGCTTTTATGAAAATCCTATAAGCTAATATTATACTTAGTAGTGAAACGTTGTATTCAATCTCCCTAATTGCAGGAAAATTAAAATAGAATTGATAAAAACTAGAATTAATAACTAAGTTTTAGTTCATGTACAGGATCCTAGATCATTCCATCAACAAGAAATAACTGCATTTTTACAAAATACAACAATCAACCAGAGATTTAATTAAAGTAAAAAAATAGAACATACCATTTACAATAGTAACCAAACAATGGAATACCTAAGGATAAATATGATAAAAGTGTTTAAGATCTCTACACTGTAAACTAAAACACAATGCTGAGATAAATGAAAGAAGACATCAATAAATGAAGAGAGACTATCCATGGATTGGAAGAATCAAGATTTTTAAGATGTCAAATCTCTTTAAATGAATTTCTAGATTCAACATGATATTAGTGTCCCAGCAGGGATTTTGCAATAAAAATTGAGAAGTTGATTTCAAAATTCATAAAGAAACGTAATAGACCAACAAAAAATAAAATACTTTAATAAAAAAGAACAAAACTAGAAGATTTACATTAACTTCAACATTTGTTATAAAGCTATAATAACCAAGACAGTGTGATATTGGTATCAGGCTATTTGAACAGGTCACTGGAATAGGAGGAAAGCACAGAAATACATTTACACAATCACTTTAATTTTGTTAAAGGAAAACATGCCATCCTCTTGGCTAATAGATAATCTTTCCAGAGTCAAAATAAATGACTACCCCATGAAAAAAATTGATCCTTAATTTTGACCATATAAAAAAATGAACTCAAAATGGATAATAGCCCTAAATAAAACCCTACAACTATAATACTAGAAGAAAATAAATGAGTAAATGTTTGCAATCTTGACTTAGGCAATACTTTTTTAGTTGCAACACCAATGTCACTGTCTATAAAAATAAAAAATAGGTTTTATCAAAATATATAATTTTTTTCTGTTCAAAATACACTGTGAAGAGAATGAAATGAAAAGCAACACACTAGGCAAAAATATTAACATTTCACATATCCAATAAATGACTTGTCTCCAATATATACGAAAAATTTTCAAAACTCGGTAGTAAGAAAACAAGCCAAAAAAAAAAGACAAAAGATTTGAAAATTCTTTTCACAAAAAGAGCTATGCTTATATCAAATAACCACATGAAAAAATATTCAACATTATTGTCACCACGGAAATAAAAATTATAACAATGATATGCCATTGTACACCAAAAGAATGCCTAACCTTAAAAATTGGCTATCCCAAGTTTAGGCAAGTATGTAGAGCAATTAGAATTCCCTTACACTGCTAGTGAGAATAAACTACTTTCAACTACTTTCAAAACTAGATTGCTAGTTAAACATATTCTGGTTATATGACCTAGTTTTTCTATTCCTTGGCATCCATTCAAGAGAAATAAAAGCAATGGATTGTATATAAGTTTTTGTAAGATTTTGTTTATAATAGCCCCAAACTGGAAACAACTTCAGCATCACTCAAGAAGTGAATGTATAAACAAGTTGTGGCATATCTGTATATTAGAATACTACTCAGCAATAAAATGGAATGAATTATTTATACTCATAAAAATTTGGATGAATCCCAATGTAGTTACATTGAGTAAAAGAAGCCAGCAAAAATACTTCATTTCACTTTTATAAAATTTTAGGAGATACAATCTTCTTTCTAGTGACAGAAAGCAGATCAGTGATTGCATGGGGAAGGGAGGAATCACAAAAGAAGAATTTTGAAGGTGATATATGTGTTTATTTTCTTGACTTTAGTGATGGTTTCATAAGCCTACACATGTGCCAATATTTATGAAATTGTGCACTGTAAAATATGTTGTGTTTTATATTTAAGTTGTATCTCAATAAAGCTGGACTCACCCACTAAAATGTCCCTATCCCAGGACTAAGGAACTCACTCTTTTCTACCCAGACTCTGCCTTTGATAAAGGAGATAGGTTCAGAATACATATTTTTGTCTCCTTTATATTCCTGCCACCCTCAAAGTAAGAGTTTGGGCTTGATTTTTAGCTTCAATATTTCCTGAAGCTGAAGATAGGGCCTCTTTTAAGATTACCATTAAGGAGCTCTGACTCTCAGATTGTGCCTTAAATTGGCAAGTAATTCACCTAGGCCCATCTCCTAGAGCCTTTCTTTTTGCAAGGTTCCAATGCTATCAAAAGGAGATTCATAAGTATATATTTATGTCATGCTGATTAAACATCACAGCTATTTGTTCTCGCAACGATCTTCACTTGCCTCTCATCTCAATTAACCACAGGTGAAAGTTTTAGTAATTTTGAGGTTACGGCATGCTAGGATGAAAATTATTCTGGTGCCTACCAAAAATGAGATCTTATCAGTCTCAAATAAGTAGGCAATCCTAGTTGAAAACCTCATCAGCGTTTGCTTACTACTACTATTTGTAAAACTAATGGGTTAGCTCAAGTTCCCTAGAAAACACAGCTCAATGCAAAACTTTTGTGCTAAAGCATTATTGTAAAGGGCAGCCCTAGACCAGCAAGAATGAGGGAAATGTAAGTGAGGCATAATAGGATTGAAAGACAAATACCAGATGGTGTGTTATAAAGCTAGTCATGATTTCACCAAGAGGCACATCATGTCTTCTAACAGGTGCATAGAAAACTAAGCTGAAGGCCCACCTTCAGGAGGGAACATTGAAGAGGCAATTTATCTGTTGACTTCCTTTTGTTTCCCTATGACACTTCTTCACCACACACATACCTACATTTCCAGGTGGTGTCACATAGCTTCTCACACTGCAACTATGAAAGTACATTCTATCTTTGTATCGTGGGCCTCTGTGTGAAGAAGTAATGGGAGAAGCAAGAAGCTTGGGGCCTTCACCTACAGATGTAGAGACTCACAGGGCTCAGGGCCATTTACCACAGCAGTGCCTGGGCAGAGAAGTAGCCGACCGTCAGGAAAACACTCGAGGCATTCAAGATGCCGGCAACCTAAAACAGGCACTCAAACAAGGCACAGGGCCAGTCATGGAGGACACACGCTCTTAGATCACTTTGCACTTAATTTGTCGTCCGGCCAATAGCACCATCTGTTTATTTGCTTCCTTGCCGCCTGGTTCCGGACTCACCAAGCCAGCTTTCTTTTATGTGTTCCTTCCTAACCTGGCTGAGATCCTGACATTGCTATTGCTTGCTTAGCTTGCTTGCTACTGCTTTCTCTTTTCCTTGAACTTTCTTGTACAGTGTGTTACAAGTTTCTGGTATATTCTACTTCTATAACATTTAATCTTTCTTGGTTTCTGTGCAAGAGCATGCATTCTATTATCTATTTACCTAGCTCTCTCTATCTCTCTATCTATCTATCACCTATCTAATAATTTATCTATGTCTATCATCTATCTGTCTATCATCTATCTTTCATCTCTATCATTTTTAAATTCAGTACCACCAACAGCTAAACAGAGTTATTATTTTCCTTCTTACCTCTGCTAGCCAGAGCCAAACCTAACTTGATTTTACTTTTTAGAATAATGTATCCGTATGAAGACCTCAAACCCCATGACTACTTCTCCTGGTTAAGTAAGCTTCAGGAAAGGAATATCAGAATCCCCATTTGATAGGTTAGGAATCTGAACTCTAAACACCTACGGCACATATGAGGTTCCTTTACCTCTCACTAACCTACAGGCAAATGATTTTAAAGAATCAAATATATTCTAAAATAGGTGTATTCAGACAATATCAGGATGGCCTCAATATTCTCCATTAGTAAGTAGCTTTTTATAAGCTGGTTCATGAAGGAAACAGTGAAATGTTTTAGTGAATCCAGAAGATATAAATAAAGCGTGTCTTTGATTCTTCAAGTTAAATATTGAATTCTCTCTTCAATGAAAAAGGTTCGCTGTCAGTAACTGCCATTTACCTGATTCACATTGCACATACTGAACTGTGAGTTGGCCCTCTGATAACGGACTTCTAATGGGAGATGAGGAGCATGTATCTAGAATGAAGTTAACACTTGGAGACAGACTTAAAACAACTACTATGTGATTCTACCTGGCTCTGTAATAATGAAAATGTTCATTTTATGTATTTATCATTTATTCATGTATGTATAATATACACATTTCATTCACATATCATTGGATAAATATGTAGAGCCAGCTTAAGTATAGCCAAGTGTTATTCCAAAAACATATAATGTTGTTGTATCATAATAAAAAATATCCAGTTAAAATATCCAGTTAGCCCCTGTCTCTTCCATGTAGTAAGGGGTGATAGAGACATCCTAACCTTTTGACTAGTAACTATTTCTTGAGAATATATTCCTCTAAACATTTAGCTCAAACACACAAGGGTGAAAAGACAAGAGGGGAACACCTGCCTGGGCCAAGTTTTATTGAATAGTCATATGGCTTACATCTGACTCAATGTTAAGGGAAAGATATTTTAAGAATGGTGACAAGGAGAAGGAGGGAAATGCAATTTGTTGAATGCCTCCTCTGTGCCAGGTGCAATGGTAGACGTCTTATGTGATTTGATGCTCAAAAGAATTCTGAGAGGTAAATGTGAGAATCCTATAATACATACTCTGAGGATCCTGGAGTTGAGAAATTAATGTTATTTTATTTTTCAGAGAGAGACAGAGTGTGAGTGGGGGAGGGGCAAAGAAAGAGAGAGACATAGAATCTAAACTAGGTTCCAGGCTCTGAGGTGTCAGCACAGAGCCTGATGTGGGGCCTGAATCCGTGGACGGCGAGATCATGACCTGAGCCGAAGTCAGACACTTAACTGACTGAGCCACACACTTCTAACAGTTGAGAAGTTAAATTTCTGGCTCCACGTGTTTCAGAAGGAAGAGGTCACAGGTTCTATGCCATTGTCATTAGCATGTGGTTTGGCTGCATTATGGTTTAAGACAAACTTTAGATGAAGGTGTCATATTGCCCTTTGGGACACGTTGGTTCATAAGGACACTTCTGGGATAGAGCACCTTCATTAACTTAGGTGGTTGCTGGTATTTGTCATGTCCCCATAGTGATGTGATGTTTGCAAATTCTTCTCTCAAAGAAATACCAGAGATAGATTTTTAGTAGTTTGATTAATTCGTCTTTTTTTAAATTTTAGTACTGAGTTTGATCTTTTGGAACACTTATGATGTTTGATTTTATGTGGCTAGGTCAAGGTACCCAGATATTCAATCAAATACCAGTCTGCATGTTGCTTTGAAGCTAGTTTTTTTTTTTTTAATTTTTTCTTTTAATGGAATTAGCATTTAAATCTTTGAGACTTTGATGAATGCAGCTTACTCTCCATAGTGTGGGTGGGCCTCATCCCAGCTGAAGGTATTAAGAAGACTGAGGTCCTTTAAAGAAGAGAAAATTCTACTGCCAGACAGCTTTCAGAATTGAGCCAGACATCAATTCTTCCCTGAGTCTTCAGTTGGGGAAGAATATATAGTTTTCTCTTTTCCAAATTTTTTCTAGTCAGTATGCCCTATTTTATAGTTGAAAAGTCTTCCAATATAATTTTATTTGAAAAGAAGAAAACTATGAAGGAGGTGGCAGTCAGAAAGCAAGAAGCCAAGAGGTACAAATGGAATGAGGTAGAAGGAGATGGAGAGTAAATGATATCCTTAGGGCTCCCTTCGTTAATTAGGTTCCTTAATTTCCATCATAGAATCTAGCACTGTCAGAGACACAGTTTACAAGTGTCTGCAATCACAGGGCTAGTTCCTTAAATTCTCTCTCTCTCTCAACAAACCCTAATGCAACATGTGATACACATTTTGTCACTAAGTAAAAGTCAAAGTGCCTGCTATAGACCTGACCAAACTGAAAGGAATTTGCAAGGTCTAAAATAATTTCTATTAGACATAGGCAGAGACAGCAGAAAGCAAGAGAAGGAAAAGTAATAGGAAATACGACTTTTTTTAATCTTAGAAGGTAATGACCCGAGCACTCTGATATACTTTTTGTGGTGCCAAAAATGGAAAAAAATGAGAATAACCATAAATATAATTTCAAAAGTTCATATCCTTTGATTCACTTTCATCTTTAAATCTAACAGAAAACTTAGAAATATATGCATGAGTTACTACTAGTTTAATTGTCTTTGGCAAAAAGAAGTTCTTTTTTTGAGACAAGTAATAAAAGATAAACCAAATATCCAAAACTACATAATCATTTTAAATTATGGTGTATGTGAATAGGTTATAGACATTAAAAAGAACTGTTTGTGAAATACTTAAGGACATGGAATAATATTGATTATTTAATATAAGCCGAAAATGAAAAGCCACATTGTTCAAACACTTGGGATATAAATCTATGGTCCTGTATGTTTGGTAATATGAATTTAAGTACCTCAAGTTGTTAGATGGTTAGCCCTATATAGAAAAATTACATTTTCAAAGTTATAGTTTTCTCTTTTCCAAATTTTTTCTATTTTATAGTTGAAAAGTCTTCCAATATAATTTTATTTGAAAAGAAGAGAACTATGAAGGAGGTGGCAATCAGAAAGCAAGAAGCCAAGAGGTACAAATGGAATGAGGTAGAAGGAGATGGAGAGCAAATGATATCCTTAGGGTTCCCTTTGTTAATTAGGTTCCTTAATTTCCATCATAGAATCTAGCACTGTCAGAAACAGTACTGCTGAGTTGAAGTGAAATGAACATATCTTCCCTGCCTACTTCTACTTCCACATACATCAGGCAACTTTTAGAGAGAGAAAGAGAAACAGAGAGAAAAAAATGAGAATATACATTTTAATCAAATGCCTACTATTTAAATGTTAAAGTCAATATTTAGCCAAATCCAAGACCAAGGCTGAAGTTGCATATTACAATCATATATTAAGATTTTGCAATACGAAAGCAAGTCCTAAATTTTATCCAGTTAAGTTATTGTTACTCCATTATTGTTCCAATCTCAGATGTCATGTTATCAAAGTTTTTCATATTTGTGTGTGAAATTGCTGCTTCAATTTGTCTTTAAGTCTTTAAGATTTTATTTTTTTCTATATCTGGTTAAAATTTTATCAAAATTAACACCACCTGTTTATGACTGATTGGTTCATTGATTGATTTTTTTTGTAATGAATGGTTTTCTTAAATTTTAAATTTTTATTTAAATCCAAGTTAGTTAACATATAGTGTAATAATGATTTCAAGAGTAGAATTTAGTGATTCATCACTTTCATATAATACCGAGTGCTCATCCGAAGTGCCCTCCTTAATGCCCATCAACCATTTAGCCCATCCCTCTCCAACACCCCTCCATCAACCCTCAGTTTGTTCTTTGTATATAAGATCTCTTTCGGTTTGCCTTCCTTCTCTTTTTATCTCATTTTTCCTTCCCTTCCCCTATGCTCATGTTTGTTTCTTAAATTACACATACAAGTGAAATCATATGGGATTTATCTTTCTCTGACTGACTTATTTTGCTCAGCAAAGTACACTCTAGTTCATCCACGTTGCTGCAAATGGCAACATATCATTCTTTTTGACTGCCAAGTAATATTCCAATATATATATATGTTTGTATATATAACATATATGCTTTGAATCAGCATTTTTGTACCCTTTGGATAAATACCTAGTAGTGTAATTGCTGAATCATAGGGTAGTTCTATTTTTAATTTTTTGAGGAACCTTCATACTGTTTCCCAGAGTTGTTGCACCAGTTTGCATTCCCACCAGCAGTGCAAAAGTGTTCCTCTTTCTCCGCATCCTCACCAACATCTGTTGTTTCCAAACTTGTTAACATTAGCCATTCTGACAGGTGTGAGGTGATATCTCATTGTGGTTTTGATTTGTATTTCCCTCATGATGAGTGATGTTGAGGATCTTTTCATTAGCCATCTGGATGTCTTCTTTCAAGAAAAATGTCTGTTAATGTCTTTTGTCCATTTCTTCACTGGACTATCTGTTTTATGGGTGTTGAGTTTGATAAGTTCATTATAGATTTTGGATACTAATCCTTTATCTGATATGTCATTTGCAAATATCTTTTCCCATTCCATCAGCTGCCTTTTTGTTTTGTTGATTGATTGTTTCCTTCACTGTAAAGAAGTTTTTTTTTTTATCTTGATGAGGTCCCAATAGTTTATTTTTGCTTTTGTTTCTCTTGCCTCCAGAGACATGTGTAATAAGAAGTTGCTGCAGCCGAGTGCAAAGAGGTTGTTGCCTTTTTTCTCCTCTAGGTCTTTGATGGTTTCCTGTCTTAGATTTAGGCATTTGATCCATTTCGAGTTTATTTATTTTATGGTGTAAGAAAGTGGTCCAAGTTTATTCTTCTGCATGTAGCTGTCCAGTTTTCCCAACACCATTTGCTAAAGAGACTGCCTTTTTTCCATTGGATATTCATTCCTGCTTCATCAAGGATAGTTGGCCATACATTTGTGGGTCCATTTCTGGGTTCTCTATTATGATCCATTGATCTATGCATCTGTTTTTTTGTGCAGATGATTATGGCTTTGTAATACAGCTTGATGATTATGGCTTTGAAATACAGCTTGAAATATGGGACTGTGATGCCTCCAGCTTTGTTTTTCTTTTTCAACATTACTATGGCTATTCGGGGTCTTTTCTGGTTTCACACAAATTTTATAATTGTTTGTTCTAACCCTGTGAAGAATGCTGATGTGATTTTGATAGGGACTGCATTGAATATGTATATTGCTTTGGGTAGTATTGACATTTTAATACTTTTGTTCTTCCAACCCATGAGCATGATATGTTTTTTTTCACATTTCTTTGTGTATTATTCAATTTCTTTCAGATGTTTTCTATAATTTTCAGCATATGCATCTTTTACCTCTTTGGTTAAGTTTATTCCTAGGTATTTTATGGTTTTTGTTACAATTGTAAATGGGATCGATTCCTTGATTTCCTTTTCTGTTGCTTCATTATTGGTGTATGGAAATGCCACCGTTTTTCTGACGTTGATTTTATATCCTGTGACTTTGCTGAATTCATGTATCAGTTCTAGCAGTTTTTTGATGGAGGCTTTTGGGTTTTCCATGTAGACTATCATGTCATCTGTGAAGAGTGAAAGTTTGGCTTTTTCCTTGCTGATTTGAATGCCTTTTATTTATTTTTTTGTTGTTGAGGCTAGGATTTCCAAAACTATGTTGAACAACAGTGGTGAGGATGGAAATGTTTGTTGTGTTTCTGATCTCAGGGGGAAAGCTCTCAGTTTTTCCCAATGAGGAGATATTAGCTGTGGGTCTTTTGTATATGACCTTTATGATCTTGAGGTATGTTCCCTCTATCCCTACTTTCTTGGCAGTTTCATTAAGAAAGGATGCTGTATTTTGTTAAATGTTTTTCTGCATCTAATGAGAGGATCATGTGTTTCTCTTCCTTTCCTTTATTGATGTGATGTATCAGATTGATTGATTTGCAGATATTGAACCAGCCCTGCAGCCCAGTAATAAATCCCCCTTGATTGTGGTGAATAGTTTGGGTTTGGTTTGCTTGTATCTTATTGAAAATTCTGGCATCCATCATGAGAATTTTACCACCCATCATCAGGAAATTAGTCTGTAGTTCTCCTTTTTAATGGGGTTTTTGTCTGGTTTGGCAATCAAGGTAATGCTTGCCTCATAGAATGAGTTTGAAAGTTTCCTTCCATTTCTATTTTTTGGGACAGCTTCCAAAGAATAGGTGTTATCTCTTTAAATGTTTGGTAGAATTCTCCTGGAAAGCCATTGGACCCTGGACCCTTGTTTGTCTTGTTTAGACTGTCATGTTTTCATTTTCATTGGGTTCAATGTACTTTTTCATTTCTTATTTAACTTATTGCTTAATCATTCATTCTTTAGTAGGATATTCTTTAATCTCCAAGTATTTGTGGTCTTTCCAACCTCTGGGACACAGCAAAGGCAGTCCTATGAGGGAAGTATATAGCAATCCAAGCCTTCCTAAAGAAGGAAGAAAGATCTCAGAAACACAACTTGACCTGATATCTGAAGGAGCTGGAAAAAGAACAGCAAATAAAGCCCCAAACCAGTAGAGGATGGGAAATAATAAAGATTAGAGCAGAAATCAATATATTGAAATAAAAAAAACAGTAGAACAGAGAAATGAAGCTAGAAGCTGATTCTTTGAAAGAATTGACAAAATTGATAAATCCCTAGCCAGACTGAACAAAAAGAACAAGGAAAAATGCAAATAAATAAAATTATGAATGGAAGAGGGGAATCATAACCAACAACAGAGAAATACAAACAATAATAAGAGAGTATTAGAGCCATTATATGCCAATAAATTGGGAAATCTAGAAGAAATGGACAAATTCCTAGAAACATATGAACTACCAAAACTGAAACAGGAAGAAATAGAAAATTCGAACAGACTCATAGCCATTAAGATTTTATTTCTAAGTAATCTCTACACCCAACATGGGGCTTGAAGTCATGACCTTTAGATCATGGGTTGCATGGTCTACGGACTGAACCAGCAAGGCCCCCCTGTCAGTAATTATACCTAGAAATGAGTACAAAGCAATGTAATTGGCACACAAATACTGCTTGTGAATTTCTATCTGCATCTTAGCTTTCGTTGCATGACACCAATTTCAGCCTCTTCCCTGGAGTGGAATGATTTGTATATCTTTACAGCAGATTTTGTGGAAGAAACACTTGCACTCTTGAAGCACAGCAATTTGATTACTTATTCACCAGGTTCCAGCAAATAAACTCCTTTCTCTGCAAGCCCCGCATTATTGTTATCTGCACGGTACCATATTAAGGCTTCCTTTGTTTGAACTGCCTTTTTAAAATGTAATAGCCTCCATTTCATAATGGTTAAATATTTTGCATATGCTGTGGAAGGTCAAAAATTATGTAGTTCGTCTTTGACTAAAGAACAGCAAACATGACTATACATACACACATATATATTTATTTTCTTATGGTCAGTATTTCTTTAATGTTAGCAGTGCTAAGTACACAATGAAAAATGTGATGAAGACATTGTACCCTTGAGATTAAATTACTCTGAAGCCTAACCCCTTGTTGATGTCATTGCACCTAACATTTATCTGTCGCTTGCCATTCTAAAGCATTTCTTCAAATGGTTACTCTGTTGCTAGTTCCCTGAGATCCTTAAATCTTTTGCCAAGGACGTAGATCAAAAGTACAATCATTAATTTGCTCCAAATTTTTGAAAGAAGGTTTTTCATTGTTTTTCTCCCAAATATCTGATTAGATGGAAGAAGCACACTGAATAAATCACTTGTTTCTTATGCACAGTATATTACCATTAAACAAAAACATTGTTTTACTAGCATATTTTCTAGGAAGAATATGTTACCTGGGATTTATACTTGAGAAAAACTTAAAAATCTTGTGTCTTTCTGAAAGTGGCTGACTTTAATTCTTTAATACTTATTTTATCAAACTTTTTTATTTAAATATTTAGACTCAACTCTATAAGCATGATTTACCATAAGCATTGTTGTTAATGAATGTGGAGCTTTTACAAGTACTGAAATTTTAAGGTAGCACAGTAGATATTTTGTTCATGATAAAAATTCTCAGCTTTTTAAAAATTGTTTAGGGGCGCCTGGGTGGCTCAGTCAGTTAAGCGTCCGACTATGGCTCAGGTCATGATCTCATGGTTCCTGGGTTCGAGCCTCGCATGGGGGTCTGTGCTGACAGCTTGGAGCCTGCAGCCTGCTTCAGATTCTGTGTCTCCCTCTCTCTCGGCCCCTTTCCCACTCACACTCTGTCCTTCTCAAAAATAAATATTAAACAAATAATAAAATAAAATAAAAATTGTCTAATTCCTGGTTTGCATGGAATGAAACAATCAAAATTGAAGTATAGCTCCTCATGGTGGTTTGTGTTAAATTATGAATCTAAGTTACTATTCAATCCTACCTGCTAAATTATAAGATTATTTATTTCTTATTTTTGTATCCCATATTATTTTTGTTTTTACAGAAATATTTGTTGATTCAAAAAGAACAGAATGTTCTTCCTAAAGTTACCCAGTTAGCATAAGCTCTCAATAATTTTAATAGATTAATAGTTTTAATAGATTTAATATATTTAACTGTCAATATTTCTCCCCATTTGTAACTATTTCAAAGTTCCTAATAATGACTCTAGTACATAAATCCAACAGCTCTTACCATAATTATTAATGGCTGAGTTATTTTCTTTTGGAATGATAAATAATTCATTTGACTGATACTCTTTTTCCATGTAAATCACATAAGAAGATTTCATTGAAAGTTATATCTCTGGAGCTTTACTCTGTTCAAAATGGAATATTGAGATATTAACAATAAATCAGAATAACATGCTTGTTTGTAATCCTGACGTTGTCATGATGATCATAATGTTACCTGCATGATCACATAGTCATAAGCTTAGCGACACCAGCCAGCAAAGGTGCTGATGCTGCCATCAGGCTATAAGGCCAAGAGAGAAGCCGAGGCCAAAAAGCACTTAAAGGGGCAAAACCAAACGAATGCATTTGCAATATGTGGTCATGCTTATATGACTGCAAGGAGAAGATGGGGACTTGCCTCGATGGAGACACGTGTTTAATGAAGGTCGCTGAACATCTCCTATGTGCGGAGGGGTGGGCTAAGTGCTGGGGACGCAGCCTGGGAAGGTGGAAGTCTGTCCTCCCACAGACCCCTGACCAGTGGGAAGACTGCGTGGTGAACAGATCATAGCCAGTCTATGTGCCAAGTACCACCAGAAAGGGATTCACAGAGAAGCCTCAGGGGCGGGGCCCCAGGGCCGTGGAAAGGGGTTTCCTTGCAGAGGTAACCACAGATGCTGATGACTCACTAGAGACACAAAGTCACCAGGTAGAAAGAAGGTTCTACTGACACATTTGGGTCATATACTGACAAGTCACCCACTCTGCCTCCACCACCAGATGCTCAAGTTACCCCCATGAGCCTGGATTTGCAGCCAACAGGCCTCTTGTCACATGTGCCCTTCTCTGTCTCTCTCTGTCCCTCTAAGATGCCTCTAATGCTTGCTTTTATGTGGTTCAAATGTACATGAGAAGGTCCCCGAGTATGATTTACTTAGTCTTGTTTGTTCATCTAGTGATTATAAAATCTCTCTTTTATTCCCCTCTGTGAGAGTTGAAAATTTGTATCTGTCCTGAGGGGAGAAAACTGATTTGACCGCAAATGACTTGCTTTAGGACGATTTCAAAGGCAATTGTGAAGATACCGAATAAAGCATGCTGCCAAAAACTACAAAATCAGTCTGCATATATCATACACGAAACTGTTTTCATACATCACCACGCTGCTTGCCACGCCACATGATCAGCCTCCAAAGGAGGGAATAAGGTATATTTTTGCTTCTTTTTTTTTCTGGTTTTATTGAAAGATAATTGACATATATCACTGTATAAGTTTGAGAAGACTGTAACATGATGCTTTGATTTACATATATTGTGAAATAAGTGATGAGGTTTTGGGGTGATAGTGGGGTTCGTGGGCTCCGGAGCCAACAGCCAAGAAAGAATTCTTGAAGACATCTTTGGTGCAAAGTGGTGATTTTATTAAAGCACGGAGGGACAGGACCCTTGGGCAGAAAGAGCTGCCCTAGAACCATGAGGATAGACTGGTTTTATACTATGGAGTTGGGGGAGGTAAAGTTCAGGGGAAGTTTCCAGTGAGATCTTCATATGCTAAAGAAGACTCCCAGGATCCTGGAGGCCTAGCTATTGTCAAGCTAGGGTTGTTTTTCCCCACTAACAAAGTACTAATATTAAGACAGTAGGGAGTTCCTGGAGAAACGTTTTACTCCAGTATTTGTCAATGGGCTGCAGGTTATAAGGAAATTTAATTTTATCTGCCATTTCCTTCTGCCTTTGTTTCCCACATCAATAACCACCACAGTTGGTTCAACCTACATCCATCTTCTGAGACAGACACAATCGAAAGAAAAAAAAAAACATGTGCTGAGAACTCCCAGGATTTACTCTCAACTTCTCTATACATCATCCAGTTGTGTTAACTGTAGCCACCAAGCTGTACATTATTCCCCTAGTACTTACTCATCTTACAACTGGAAGTTTGTACTTTTTGACCGCCTTCCTCCATTTGCCTCTCCCCCCCACCCTCCACCTCTGGTATCCACAGTCTGACCTCAGGGAGTGTCTGTGTTGTTTGTTTGCTTGTTTTTTTTTTTTTTTAAATTCCATATGTAAGTACGATCATGCAATATTTGTCTCGGCCTGACTTATTTCACTTAGAGTAATCCGTTTTGTTGCAAATGGTAGGATTTCCTCATTTTTATAGCTAAGTAATGTTCCATTGTATTTAATTACCACATCTTCTTTATCCATTCATCCATCCATAGGTGCTTAAGTTGTTTCCTTGTCTTGGCTATTATAAATCATGCTGCAATGAACATGGGGTGTATGCATCTTTTTGAATTAGTATTTTCATTTCTTCTAGATGTATTACCAGAAGCAGAATTGCTAGATCAGAAGGCAGTTCTACAGTTAATATTTTAAGGTCCACATTGTTTTCCATGGTGGCTGTACTTGTCACCAACAGTGCACAGAAGTTTCCATTTCTCCACACCCATGCCAACATCTTTTTACCTCTTTTCTTTTTGATGATGTAGGTCTGGTATAATTACCACGTATGTATCCCCTCAGCATTCCACACTAGAGACTGACAGGTGCACCAGTTTTTGATGGGCATAGACATATGCAAGCTCAAACTGACCCAGCCTGTTTAAATTCCCACAGCCCACAACTCTTGTACTGCTTATTTTCACAGGTGCCTGGCAGCTGGCCCTATCTACTGCCTTCTCAAAGCTGTCCTCCTTTGAAGGACCTTGAAACCAAGGGACAGACAGTCAGGGCACAAAGGTTCCTCTTAAGCTCTGCATACCCCTGCGGCAATGAGGAAAAGCCAGCATGAGTCAAAGGGTATCTAGACCAGTTTCCACGTTTTTAAATTGGTATTATGTGATGCTTAATTGGAATTATTTCTAGAAGCCTGAGGGACAGTTGTTTCTAATCAGGATAAAAAGTAATTAGTGGGGAACTGTAAGGTGGGAAAAAAAATCTAAAATACCTCTGACTCATTTGATACAGTGTTTATATGTGATAATGGCTTCGCGGCTTCTCATAACAAATTCATTTCTTTAATTAACAAACTTAAGACTGCAGTTTATATTAAGATCACACAAACATGGCCTATTCCAGATCAAAATGAAGGAAATAAAGTCAAGGGACATAAACCCAATTTAACAGGGCAAACGTGCTAGTGCAGTGAGGCTGCCCTGAGAGGAATTTACTCCTGGGTTACATTAGTGAGTTCTAATCCCACAATTCCTTGAACAGAAGACTTCTATTTTCACCCTAATTTTGGAAACATCCAGTTTTCCTTGGCTGCCCACAGGATATCAATCCCATTACCCCAGAAATGGTAAGGGATAGAAAGCTCATGCAACTTATTTGAAAACTCCATTCATTCAAAACTATTTTCTAAGGATGTACTATTTGCCAGCTATAGTTCCAAGTTCTTGGACTGTATCAGTGAAGAAAATATCAATGCTCTCTGTCTTTGTGACGCTTTCAGCCTAGCAATAGAAGAGATCAATAAAGAATGGAACAAGTACATTGACAAGTGGTTAGTAGGTTAGAAGGTGATGCATGCTATAAAGACAAAATAGGGCAACATAAACATGTTGGAGAATTCTAGAGGATTGATTGTAATTTTGAATAGAGTGGTCAAGACTTGCCTCACTGAACTTGTGACGCCAGAGCCAGCATTTCAGGGTCACAATGTTAAGGACAATGATATTTGGGAGATGATCTTTCTAAGTAGAGGCAGCAGCCAAAGCAAGGTATAGAAGACATTCTGGGGAATAGCAAGAGGCCAGCATGGCAGAAGCAGAGTGAAAGTGAGAGAAAACTGATATTGGAGAGGCAATAGATGTGTGTGTGTGTGTGTGTGTGTGTGTGTGTGTGTTTAGGTGGATCAAGGGGGATAGGTTGGATAAAGTCTTGCAGCCCACTGTAAAGGTTTTAGCTTTGATCATTAAGACAATGGAGATCCATTTTAGAATTTCAAAATGAAAAGCAGCATGATTTATCTTGTGCTTTTAAAGAATGCTGTGTTGAGAATAGACTGTAAGTAAGTGAGACTAGAAGGGTTAATTAGAGACTGTAGGTGAACCTAAGTGAAAGATTCTAAAGGGTCAGATTCAAGGGCAGCAATAAAGATGGCATGAAGG
Source organism: Cryptoprocta ferox (assembly GCA_028646485.1). Taxonomy (NCBI): domain Eukaryota; kingdom Metazoa; phylum Chordata; class Mammalia; order Carnivora; family Eupleridae; genus Cryptoprocta; species Cryptoprocta ferox. The sequence goes on from CM053578.1 coordinate 4,232,142, forward strand.
ATTCATAGTTTGGATACTTGAAGACAAAGTCAACGGGTTACCCTAATGTGAATGAAACCTACAAAGGAGTCAAGAATGACTCTCAGGATTTTGTCCTGGACAATTGGAAGAATGGATTCACTATTTACTGGAATGGGAAGCCTATTTCCACCCATGAAGGAAGAGGACCAAGAATTCAGTTGTGGGAGAACTAACTTTGAAATGTCTATCAGTTGTCCATATGGAGTGTCAATAAAACAGTAAGCAATGTGAGGCTGAGTGGCAAGGGAGTAGTGTGAGATAGAAATATAAGTTAGAGAGAAAAAGGCACTTTCATGGCATTTCAACCGTGAGATTCGATGAGAACACAAAGAGAGTTTCTATAAATAGAGAAATAAAAGAACCAAGGACTGATCCCTGGGGAGCTTGAGCATCGAGGTTGAGAGAGAAAGGAAGGACCAAAAAATGAGCCAGATTTGAAAATTAATTAATTTGCAATGAACTCTCCAGGGAAGTCAGTCAACCAAGCAAGGTGTGTGTGATGAATACACGCTAGGACTTGGCATTGTACTGAGAGATTTCAGGGGCGCATGATACCTAGAGCTGCTCTTGTCCTTAAGAGATTTATAATCAAATTGGAAAATAAGGCAGATATATATATCTATATAGATATAGATATATATAGATATATATTATAGATATATATCTATATATATATTATATATAGATATAAACACTATATATATATATAGTGTTTATGTAAACACTAAAGTGTTCCTTTTCAACTTTTGCTTTTTTAAATAAAAAGTTAACATGATGTCATACAGAGGGGAGGACACTGTGTTCCTTGGTAATAGTCACTACATTTATTGCATGAAAATTCAATGATATTTGTAATTGTAACTTCTATTTCACATCTTAGTGGAGTGAAAGATCATCCCACAAAGAAATCTGAGGAAGGGCTTCCTAGGCATCCAGAAGAGCATGTATATATATATACAGAGAGACAGGTAGGTACACATACAGAATATGTGTTGTTAATCACGCCAAAAGTCAAATGAATGTTAGTGGAATGTGTAATATGTTTACAGAATGTCAGAATATCCACTCTCCCAAGTGAAGTAGAATTTGATAAGCATCTTGAAAGGAGGAGATTGACCCTCCAAAGGAGCGGGTCTTGCAAACAGTGGGAGGATGGAGGTGTGCAAGGCCATGGCAACTCTGGGGCTATAAAGAAGAGGTCAGTAGATTGGAAAAACAGGTAAGAGCTTGGATCAGACAGACAGGTTGAAAGACATGATCATGGAGGTGAAGAGAACCTGTAGAGACTGACCTTGGCTGTTACTGATGAAAGCAAGGTGTTAGAAAATAGAATTGATTGTTTCCCAGGGTTCCGACGCCCTGCATTTCCTCTCTAACTTTACACTTTTAATTTGATCATCTGACTGGCCTGAATTATGCCCTGCTTTCTCATGTCTCTTCTTCTTGCACCTTTTCTTTGATGGCGATAGTGATCAACAGGACTGGGCAGGACTCTGACATGGCTGATGAGGAAGTGAGTTCAAAAGAACTTCAGTAATATTTTCCAGGAGTTTTTAAACCAAATCCCCTCAACTTAAATTGCAAAGTATAAATGGAATAAAACTTTCCACATCAACTCAGTTCTGTTCATATGACATTTATTAAGCATCTACTATAAGCCTAGAGCTTTGCTGGATTCATGAGACAGAAAAATGAATAACGCACAGTTTCAGGCTTTGGTTTTTTACTGTCGATGTTTAGGAAATTAATGCTCTCAATATATTATGGTAGAGGATAAGACAGAAGTATGCATGGCTAAAAACGGGAACCCAGAGGGACATGAAATTTAGGCTGGGGAAAGTCTGCCTTGTGAAGGTAATACCCACTCACTCACTCTGTTTTGAAGGTAGCTAGCCAAGTGGATTGATACCTACCTGTAGTAATGGCTAGCTATGACAGGTGGGATTATAAGGGCCTTCAGGGTGATGAGGAGCCTTTCTCTTTTCTATTTATGTAAACACTAAAGTGTTCCTTTTCAACTTTTGCTTTTTTAAATAAAAAGTTAACATGATGTCATACAGAGGGGAGGACACTGTGTTCCTTGGTAATAGTCACTACATTTATTGCATGAAAATTCAATGATATTTGTAATTGTAACTTCTATTTCACATCTTAGTGGAGTGAAAGATCATCCCACAAAGAAATCTGAGGAAGGGCTTCCTAGGCATCCAGAAGAGCATGAACAGTGGTCAAGCTCAGAGAGCAGCACGGGGTATATCAGGCGTTATCAGAACAGGGGGTCAAGCGTGTGGTAGACACAGTGCCCAGAGAGGGAGGTTGCAGGTGGTGAATAATCTGGTAGGCCCTCGGCGTCAGGAAGTGAGCACACTTTCAATACAGGGGCTGCTTTTCCCCACCCTATAATTTGGGGATGATTGTTCAGTTTTTTAATTTCTCTGCTTCCTTCTTCTTCATATTGGCTCTTTTTTCAGACTTTTCTTCTGTTTGTCTTCTCAAAACAAAGTGGTCTCTCAGACTAGTAAAACTCAAGGAAAAATACTCATGTTTTCTCGGAAAAATAAAATCTCCAGTGATGGAATAAGTAGAGTAAAGCTCTAAGCCATCCATCCTTATATGAATCAGGAGCATTCATGTTTTTGCACTCTGAAAACCACCTGAAGGCTTACAGTGACAGGCACCTGAGTGATTCATGGTTGATCATCCCAAGAGAACACCTCAACATGATCAAACAGGCAGCCTCCTCAGGAAAACTACAATTCTCAGGTGTTGCCAGTGCTAAAAGCTCACGTAAATTGTTACATATACTTGAGTTCTATTAACATCATAAGCAGAAAGAAATGAAAACAATAAGATTAACTCTTGGGAACCAAGCTCATCATTACTAAATTAGACCAGAAAGTGATTGTGGGTATGCGCATGAGTACATCCCTACCCTCCACAGACACACAGTGTTCATAAGAAATTGGCATTGAGTAATAAAATAACAGTTTTAATGAAGTTTTAAAAAAGCTGTGATTATTGTTCAATTCATCTTAGCCATACTGCTTTATTACTTCAACACTGTTTTTTATGGTGTTTTAGATTGGTTTCCTTGGAAACAAACTCTGAAACCAGATAGTGACTGCGGAGAGTTTATCATGGAAAACTCTTGGGAGATACACCTGCAAGGAAAGGGGGAAGGCAGGGAGAAGGTGAATTGTGATGAGACCTCATTATTCTACAGAAAGCTCTGGTACTGTAGGACAATCTTGTAGAGGTATTCCCAACTGGAGCATAGGCCAGGAATTGTGCATGCTGTACCAGTCAGTCAGCAGCTGTGGGCTGCCCCCTAGGCAAGGTGGGACTTTGTCACCTAGGATCCTGCATATGTAAGCTGTCAGCAGTAGGTTATTCCAGCAACCAAGGGGTGGGTGCATCAGCCTTGAGGAGGGGATCTGGGATGTGGTCATAAGACCAATTACAGAGCCTGCCCACCATTGGCTGATGATAGCATACCTTGTATTAAAAATCGTGATGGAGGGGCACCTGGGTGGTTCAGTCTGTTCGGCATCCAACTTCAGCTCAAGTCATGATCTCACAGTTCGTGAGCTCGAGCCATGCGTTGGGCTCTGTGTTGACAGCTCAGAACCTGGAGCCCATTTCTGATTCTGTGTCTCCCTCTCTCTCTGCCCCTCCCTGGCTCTCTCTCTCTCTCTCTCTCTCTATCAAAAATAAATAAGCATTAAACAAATTTTTTTAAAAAATTGTAAAAAGATCATGATGGAAATATTGGCAAATTTCACTATTATACAAGAATGATTTAATCTGACCTGGTTCAATGGGCCATGATATTTGGAATCCCTAGGCACCCAAGGTAGACCTTTAAGTCTCAAGTTTGATTTGGGGGATTTATCTGAAAATAGTTTATTATATTTTGATAGATTTTTCTATCTCTGCTTTGAAACTTCACTCTTCTAACTCAGCAGATGGAAAAAGGGGGAAATGTAGCAAATGCAGGCAGTAGAGATGGGCAAATGAAGCCACCTACCAGAAGACTTGCTTGGTGTTAGATTTAATTTCACTCAGAGGGTTGAGAAATTCTGCTTATAAATCTGTCCACTTTGTTCTGTTGTGTGCCAGGCAGAAAGGAAAGAAATATCAGCTTAGAGTCTAGATAAGCTGATATGATTTGTATGCACAGAATAAATAGAATGGCAGAGGAAATGCATCAGGTTTCCTAGAGGAACAGGACATGGATATGGTAATGGGTGATGTGAAGGAAGCACCAGAGGGAAAGGTGGATGCCTCTAGGCTGGAAGTTTTGGGTTCAGGTTTTTGCCACAGCTTTGGACTTACCGTGTCCTCTTGGCCATGCCATGTTATTTAGCTGTGCCTCAGGTTATTTTGCTGTTGAATGTAGACTTGCTTAACTCACAAGATTATTTTGAGGGTCAGATAATAGGTCTGTGTGTAGGCTTTGCAAATTATAGAGCACTAAATAATAATTGATGGGAAATGGAGTTGTACTGTGAGGGTAGGTGTTAGATGGTTGAAATAATGTGTCAGAATAGTCCAAAATTCTAAGTGGACATTTCAGGACACTCAGGGTCACTTGAAACACAAAAATACATTTTTGAAATACATTACTGAAGTGCCAATCTATGTAAAATGCTAAGCACACAGATTTCACACAAAATGCCGCCCATGAGCGCTGGTATTCTCTATTTTGTAGTCAGGGACCTGGTCCAAGGCACATTGTAAAATGTAAAATACTCACTCAAGGGATTGGATGCTTGTCGGGCAGTAAACAAATTAATGTGGTCTTTATTTATTTGATTTCTTTATTCCATTTTTCCAAGAAGTCCTCCTAAACCAGTTGATACCTCAGGATCCCACTCAGGGACAATTCTTTCAAGATTTGGTATGTCTTTTTCTCTTTGGCTGACTCAAGTAGTATACAATAAAGGTGAATATGGAGACCAGGAGTGTTTTCTGTTCCCTTTGCAACCAGAGGTCTTGGATTTCTTGTATTCAGATGCAGCATACTATTATGGAAGGTTTTGAAAAGTGTACCTATATTTGATTTCAACGATCTAAAATTCTCAGGCACTGGAGAAAAGCATAGGATTTTGTAGAACAGCAAGAGAAGACTGAATATAATATATATTCTAGTTTGGATTGAGTAAGAACTCTGTTTATAACTGGAAGACTTTGCATATATAAATAACATGCCCTTTCTTCAAAGAGGATAAAATAAAACTTGTCAATTGCAGAGCTTCTGTTGTTGGAGACAAAATGTCTGCCAGGTCATGCACCTTCTTTTAACTATTAATAAAAGCGACCTCGGTTTACTTAAAATAAACTTGTCCTGAACAGCCTTCCTGGTCACTTTTATGTTCTAAATGAAAGTTGTTTAGCATAAACACTATGGCCTAAATGGGCAGTGACAGACAGCACATTTGATCGACAGGTACTGAGGGAGGAGATCAAACATGAATTCTACAAAGCAGTGTTAGCACCCCATAAACATGATAAACAAATGCGGATGAAAAGAAAGCTCATGAATAATAGATGAGAGATTCATTGAACACTATTAAAATATGCAAAGTCTGGGCAGCTGATGGATTCCAGATGGAGTAGGTCTAAAGGACAGGTGAGTGAGAGAGAAGGCCAACAAGGGAAGCTGATTTAAGTGATATGGGGAGAAGCTCCCCAAATGGGAGGTCTGTATATCTAAGTGAGCCTGTCAGCTGAAGAATATGCAAAGTGGCCATGACACTTCTAAGCAAATGCATAGATGGTCATGAACAGAAAGGAGAAAGTAAAAGAAGATCAGAGGATACAAAGTTAAGTGAGCAGACGTTGCACATGAAAACCATCTACATCATGATGAAAGGAAAGTACCTTGAACAGGGGACACACGTGCAGGAGGAAGGAAGCCGGCCAAGAGCCCGTTGCTGGAGAATTTAGGTTGCTTCAACAACTTGTGAATTCAAAAGAAGCAAAAGATATGCTGAAAAGAGCCAAAGATTCTTTTTTCGGAACATGCAAAATAGAGATATTTGTTGTTCAAGTAAGAAAGATGTTTTCCTAAAAAAGCTTTTGTTTCACTTTTTGAAGAAAAATGCTTGATATACTAACAGTTCTTTATTTTACATTTTGGAGAGATAAATCTTCTCATAAATAAGTTTTCCAGACTACGGCAATGTTTTCCATTCAAAACGTGATTTCCAGGGCACCTGGGTGGCTCAGCTAGCTAAGTGTCCAATTCTTGATTTTAGCTCAGCTTGATTTTGACCTCATGGTTCATGAGATGGAGCCCTGTATCCACTTGGCTCTGCACTGACAGTGTGGAGCTGCTTGAGATTCTCTCTCTCCCTCTCTCTTTGCCTCTCCCCTGCCCACACTATCTTTCTCTCTAAATAAATAAACTTAAAAAAATTGTAAACCAAAACCCCCCAATGTTTTCATTCAATACTTTCCATTCCACTTTTAAAAAAATCACAAATTTTGGTTATGAAAATTTATACGTACCCCATGCTTCTCCACTTTTGGGAAATATTATCAATTTTTTCTTTAATTAATAAGTTTTACCACAATTTCCCTTCACTATTATACAGAAAACAAACGTGATACTGTTCCTGTATGTAGCATTATATTACACATACTATAGGTTAATTTAGACATCACCATGGTTCTCACTCTCAGAAAGTAAATGCTACTTATATTAGCCCATATTTGTAACTCAGTTTGCTAGTGTTTTGGAATTCATACATACAGAAGAATACTTTGGTATTTTCTTATGTCAAAATATTAGCATATTTTATCTTGCCTTTCTAGAACTTATATACAAATCAGGGTCAGACTGCCCAGATTTGATGGAGGGAAAGTAGTTCACCTGTACAGACAACACAGAGAGAGAAATAGCTTAGGTTCCAGTGGGAGCTGGGGAGAACATTCCTTAAGATCGTTCATGTATGTTTTGCTAAATCAAGAGATAAAGCACCAGGAATACTGATAGCAGTTAACCTTTCTGAGATCTTTCCATTTGCCATCCATTGTAAAATATAGACAAACATTATCTCAGTTAATCTGCCAAACCAGGATGACATTACCATGATGGTGGCATGGTACACCCCAACCTCCATCCCCTTGCAAAGATTAACATCAGATGGCTCTCCATGAACAAAAACAGTTCCAGGAGAGCTCTGGAGTGGACATAAGAAATTAAATCATATGGTAGTTTTTTGTTTTTTGTTTTGAAGAATCTCCACTGTTTTCTATACCAGTTACATCATTTTACAATTCTACAAACAGTGCACTGGGCTACAACATTCTCACTAACACTTGTTATTTCTGTTTCTCTTTCTTTCTTTCTCTCTCTCTCTCTCTCTCTCTTTTTAAGAGTAATCCACCTAATGTTGTGAGGTCATATCTCATTGCACTTTTGATTCACATTTTTCTGATAATTAGTGATGCTGAATGTCTTTTCATGTTTATTGGTCGTATCATCTTGAAGAAGTGTCTATTCAAGACTTCTGCCCATTTTTTAGTAGGGCTTTGTCCTTTTTTTCTTGTTAAGTTGTGGAATTTCTTTATATATTTTGGATATTAACCAATATCTTTGTGATTTTCTGTAGAACTAATCCCCACAGTCTGTGTGTCCCCAAGCTTCTATTTCAATTCATCTCTTTTGGGGATCCACCAATTTAAGACTGGGCTGTGAGAGGAAGAGAGGAGCCTTTTATATCTTTTATTTCTTTCTGCTTTAGATTCTATATCTGGCAAAGATTATACCTCTTCTTTGGCTTCAACTCCAGTATTCCCAGCTCCTTTTAGGGATCATCTCTCTCCAATCTAGAGATCGAAGGGAATTTTATTTAATTTTCTTATTGCTTCCTGTTTAGTTTCTCAGCATGTATGACACTACAGCAAAACAACGACTACCGGAAAACACCTCGTATTAACCCCTTTGTTCTTTATGCTTATGTGTGCACTCGTTTCTTCTCTGGAGCCTGAGCCTGGTAAGCCAAACAAGATCATAGTGTTTATTCGTATATCCATGATTTTAAAAAATATTTATGTTGGAATTTTGTTAGTCTTCATATAGACCCTGCATATATTTTTAATTTTTTTAATGTTTATTTATTTTTGAGAGAGAGAGACAGAGTGCGAGTTGGAGAAGGGCAGAGAGGGAGGAAGACAGAATCTGAAACAGGTTCCAAGCTCTGAGCTATCAGCACAGAGACCAATGCAGGGCTCGAACTCATGAGCTGTGAGATCATGACCTGAGCCAAAGTCAGATGCTTAACTGACTGAGGCACCCAGGCAGCCCTGACATGCTGAAATCTTATTTATAATTTATTAATTTGATAAAAAGCATACAACTTTATGATTACCAAACCAATTAAACTAGAAAATTATCTTCACTTTGGAAATTTCTAGAGTTCCAAACCTCTACAGAGACACTCTCCAGTGAAATGAGCATAACTGGTAAAAAGTATTTAAGAAACATCCACTTTAAGTCTCTAGAAATTGTCCTAACAGCATACAGAAAATCAAGAAACATTTATTAAGAAAATCTACTAAAGCTCAATAAAATAGCAAGAGATTTGGACCATGATCCACTCCCTCTTTTTCCTCCTCCGAGATCAACATTACAGAAACTCCAAATCAGGTGGGTGCAGCCAAGAACACAGCACTCTTTCTACCCCAGCTCCTAGTCAAAAGCTAAGGTATGCTCCCCATAGGGGCACCTCCCCCATTTCTTCTTTCTACAACTTTGAGATTAGTATGGCTGAGATGTCAGGGAATGGAGAAACATCAAAAAGAAAAAAAGTTACTGCTCCTGCCTAACCTGGCCCTGAGGCTAGGGTGTCAATCAGAAGGAAGTGTTCCCTTGTCTCCGACATAAGTTCCAGAGCTGTGGCTCAGATATTTTGATCAAGAGTAGAGGCAGCAGATAAAACAGAGTTTTGAAGTTCTCACTTAAAAAGGTGAACTTATTTAAAACAGTATAAGGGGAAATTCAGGCCTATAGGAATTCTAAAAAACAAAACAAAACAAAAACAAAAAACAAGGGAGAGCTTGATAGTAAGCAAGCTAAATGATAAGGTAGCTAGTTTACCAGAGAGAACAAGGGAAAGAGAGCTAAGAAGGGTCCTCCAGGGATAGGAACAAAGCACAAAGATTGATCTCACAAACTAGCTCTGCAAAGGATACCAGGCAGTCTATGGAACAAATTATACCTCAGGGTATTGTTGAAAACAACAGAGCAATCAGCTGGCAATTAGTGGAATTTAATAGCTGAATGTGGCCAGAAAAAGGAGAGAAGAGCCCTATTAAAACCATCATCATCCCAGGGTGAATTTGTAAATATCCCAGTCTGTATACTTTGAGAAACAACATTACAGCATCCACCTGAAGGTGAAATAGACATCATTAAAACAGTTTGGCCAGTCACTAAACAAATAAAAAAGTAAAAAATAAGAAGGCAGAAATAGGCACACAAGAAATTACAAGAGACACAATATATTATCTATAATGTCCAGGTTCCAACAAATGATTATGAAGCATGCAAAGAAATAGGAAAGTCTGACCCATATACAGAAGAAGAAGAAGAAGAAGAAGAAGAAGAAGATGAAGAAGAAGAAGAAGAAACTGTCTGTGAGAGGGTCCAGATATAGAAGAAACAAAGACTTCCTAGAAGACATTATAAATATATTCAATAACTAATGGAAACCATGGTTAAAAGTAAAAAATAATTTACACTGACTCATAAAGAGAAAGTATCAATAGAGACAAAATTTACTTAAAAAATAAAATTCTCTGGGTGCTTGGGTAGCTTATTCAGTTAAACGTCTCACTTTTGATTTCAGCTCAGGTCATAATCTCATGGTTCATGGGCTCTAGCCTTGCATCTGACTCCTGTGGACAGTACAGAGCCTGCTTGGGATTCTCTCTCTACCTCTCTCTCTGCCCCTCTCCCACTCACGTTCTCTTTCTCTCTCTCAAAATAAATAAACATTAAAAAATGAAATTCTGTATTTGAACAGCACAAGAAATAAAAAATTTACTAGAGGGGTTCAAGAGGAGATGTTGAGCTGGCAGGAGAAGGAATTTGCAAACTTGAAGATAGATTAATAGAGATTATGCAATTCAAAGAACAATGAGAAAAAACAATGTAGAAAAATGCAAAGACTCAGAAATGTGGGATACCATTAGGTACATCAACACCTGCATAATGGGAGTACCAGAGGTGAAGGGAGAAAAGAAAAAAAAAGAAAAGAAAAGAAAAGAGAAGAGAAGAGAAGAGAAGAGAAGAGAAGAAAAGAAAAGAAAAGAAAAGGAAAGAAAAGAGAAGGGAAGAGAAGAAAAGAAAAGAAAGTAAAGAAAAGAAAAAATATATATATTCAAAGAAATGATGGTTAATATTGCCCCAAATGTGAAGAAAAACATTAATTAATATATTTCAAGTAGCTTAACAAACTCCAGATAGAACAGCTGAAGAGATTAAACCACAGACACATCAGAGTGAAAATGTTGAAAGACAACGAGAAAATATTGAGACCAGCAAGAGAAATTAATTTGTCACATACAAGAGAAATCAAAATATTAAGAGCTGACTTCTCATCAGAAACGACTGAGGCCATAGATTAATGGGATGATACTTAAAGTGCTGAAACAGAAAACAATGATAATAACTAATATATGAAAGAAATCTATCAATCCAGATTCCTATATCTTACATACCTGTTTTTCAAAAGTGAATGTGAAATGAAGATGTTCAAGCCTAAACAAAAAACAAGAGAATTCATAGGTAGAGGATCCACCTTCTAAGAAATACTAAAGGAAATAAAGAAATTCTTCAAATGAAGGCAAATAATCCCATACAATAATTCAAATACAGTCACATTAATAAAAAGGGAAGCAGTAAGGAGAATTATATAAATATAAAAAAATAAATCTATATGTCTTCTGTGTTCTCTTAATTAATTAAAAAAGCAATTGCATAAAATCTATCTCTCTATCTATCTGTCAACTATCATTTATCTATCTCTCTATCTATCTGTCAACTATCATTTATCTATCTAGGTATTGTTGAACCTGTAACAGATAGTAATAGATTATATTTATGAATAACATCACAAAGAAGATGAGGGGGAGCAAAGTTGTATTAGAGGAAAGAAGGGACACTAGGTGGTGACTCAAATTTATAGCAAAAAAAAAAAAGAGAGAAATAGAAATAGAAATGATAATAAAATTAATGTAATAAATATTCTGTATCTCTATTTGCTCTCCTTTGTTCTCTCCATTCCTTTAAAATATGTAAAATTATATAAAATAATAATTAAAATAATCTATTTGGGGGCTTATAACATATATAGATATCAACATGCATATCATTTATAGCATAGAAAGGGGGAAGAAAATAGAGTTCTATAAAAGTAATGCTTATTTACTTCACCTGAAACTAATGCTATACTATGTTAACTAACTTGAATTTAAATAAAAACTTAGAAGAAAAAAAGTTTTAAAAAATAAAATGTTTGCAGCTAATAAAATTAATATAGAGGTGACATAGGTTGTAATAAAATGCATTTTGAGAGTCCTAGATTAATTACTAAGAAATAAGTCAAAAAAGAAAAAATTATTAAAATATTAATATAAAAATATTCCCTTGAGTTAAAAAAAGGAGTAAAGAAGAAATAGAATAATCAAAAGATATTTGGTAAACAAACAAAAAAGTAAAATGTCAGACATAAATCTAAGTATACCAATAATCACATCAAATTATGATTGGATAAAATCCAATTAAAAGGCACAGTTTGCCAATTTGTGTTAAAATAAAAAACCTCAGTCCAAGTATACATTGTCTATAGGAGATATTTTACACTAAAATATAAAAATAGGTTGAAAGTAAAAGGATGGAAAAAGAGATATCACAAAATGGCACCCATAAGAAGGGTAAAGCAACTATGCTAATCAATATAATAGATTTTAAAACAAAATTGTTACTAGACAGAAAGAGGGATTTTTTATTTAACTTTATAGTTTATTGTCAGGTTGGTTTCCATATAACACGCAGTGCTCTTCCCCACAAGTGTCCTCCACCATGACCCTCACCCCCTTCCCCTTTCCCCCTCCCCCTTACGCCCTCAGTTTGTTTTCATATTCAAGAGTCTCTCCTGCTTTGTCTCCCTCCCTCTCCCTAACTCTTTTTCCTCCTTCCCCTCCCCATGGTCCTCTGTTAGGTTTCTCCTGTTAGACCTATGAGTGCAAACATATGGTATCTGTCCTTCTCCGCCTGACTTATTTCGCTTAGCATGACACCCTCGAGGTCCATCCACTTAGCTACGAATGGCCAGATTTCACTCTTTCTCATTGCCATGTAGTATTCCATTGTATAGATGAACCACATCTTCCTAATCCATTCATCAGTTGATGGACATTTAGGCTCTTTCCATGATTTGGCTATTGTTGAAAGTGCTGCTACGAACATTGGGGTACAAGTGCCCCTATGCATCAGCACTTCTGTATCCCTTGGGTAAATCCCCTACAGCGCTATTGCTGGGTCATAGGGGAGTTTTATTGATAGTTTTTTGAGGAAACTCCACACTGTTTTCCAGAGCGGCTGTACCAGT
>CM053578.1:4245285-4260693 GCA_028646485.1 Cryptoprocta ferox
GCGGATTACAGAGCTCCCTGCTCTTCCGCCATCTTGTCCTCCTCTCTTGAATTGTTTTTAAGGAAGGTATTTCTTCATTTCCAAATGGGCACTTTTTGTTTCTCAGTTTTGGTTTGCCAGCCTTTTTCATGTTTATATCTGGTTTTATTTTGTTATTTTCAAGGCTATATCCTATAAACATTCCTTTGAGTATTTATTGTGGATATCTTTGATCTATCGAATTCTTAAAGATTTATTTAAATATTTATTAATGCCATTTTTATTTTTTAAATCAAAGACTCCTTTTTTTTAAGTTTATTTATTTATTTTGAGAGAGAAAGAGTGAGCAAGGGAAGGCAGAGAGAGAAGGAAAGAGAGAGAGAGAGAGAGAGAGAGAGAGAGAGAAAATCCCAAATAGTCTCTGCAGCGTCAGCCCAGAGTCCAAAGTGAGGCTTGAACTCATGAACCATGAGATCATGACCTGAGCCAAAATCAAGAGTTGGTTGCTTAACCAACAGAGCCACCCAGGTGCCCCTCAAAGTTTCCTTTCATTGATGTTGTGGGACTCTTGTTATTTGATGTATTAAGATTTCAGATTGTTATAACTTTTTATTAATTCTGTTTTCTATCTTTGTATTTTATCACTTTTCCAGTGGAATATTTTAAGCTATAGTTTTAATATTAGTACTGAGTTTACACTGGTTTTATTTATCATCTACTTTTATCCTTCATTTATCATTTTTAATAACTACATATACTTAAATCATTTTTAAGCCATTATGACTATCTTCAATGGTGAGCTTCAGTCCTTTCATATTTAATATTACTGAAATATTTTATTTTTTCCCCTCTCTTATTTTATAGTAGATATTTATTATTCTTTTGAAATTGAATCTTTCTGTTTGATTTTCCTACTTTGCTTCTTATGGTCAATTTCTTCTCTTTCCCCAATTCCTTCTCTTCACATACCAACCATCTCCCTAAGCCTCCCGCAACCAGAAAAACACTCCACTCCTGCCCTTTGATTTTAAATCCTACAATGCTTGCAAAATTGAGTACTGATTAACTTTTGGGGTCAAATAATCATGATAATATAAAACAATTGCATGTCTATGTGTATACTTCTTTTATAATACTATGTTTATATTTATGTACTCAATTTCTACTTCTGTCTGAGATGAAATATTTGTGAAACATATACTTCTTCACTAACTTTGCCATCCTTTAACTTTTTTTTAGGCTACTGTTTTATTTGAGTACCCTAAAATATTGTATTCAGTGTTTATTAGTATTTTTTACAGTATGTATCTACGTTATTAACTCATACTTGGCATTTATATTACACATTTCTAAATAGGTTTTATCATCTCTTTAGTCTTAGCATAATGTCCTACTATTTTTTCTTCTGTTATTCGTCTTCTTTTATCTTGACCTCTTTGGTCTGTGTGGACTAAATTCGAAGAGAATGGTAAGTGTAAATTGAGTGGTTTATCTATTTTTTAGATAAGAACATGAGGTTTATTCTTGAGGTCCTATAGATCTAAAACTTGGCAGTGTTTGCCCTGAAGGGTTCATTTATTCATCCAATGCAACTTTTTTTGAGTATCCCTCTGTGCAAAGTATTGCTTTAGGATTTGAGAGTGCAGCCAAACACAAAACGGGTGACACTATCTGTTCTCCTAGTATTCATACTTTAATTGTCTATGAGAAAAATTAAATAAATAATTTAAGATTTAAGGAGAGCAGGTGCCTATGTGAACAATATAGAAAAATAAAACAGTGAGGGAGCTCAGGGAAACTTGGAGTGCAGTTACTTAAATACAGTGGCTAGAGACATTGCTGCTGAGAAAATGACCTTTGAACAAGTAGGAGATGAAGGAGACCGTCACCAGCATTGGTGAATGGACTGTTCCAGAGGAGAAGAAGAGCAAGCATGAAGGTCCACATGAAGAGTGCCGGGCATGCCAAGTGACACCAAGGAGGCCAGCAGGCTGGAGCATAGAAGTGTGCAGGAGACTAACATGCAATGTTGGTGGAGTGGCGGTAGGAACTGGGAACACACTATGTGAAATAATATAGGCATATAAGCTCCTTGGCAGCTTATATGAAAGATGATTGGGTGGCTTTGAGTAGAAGAATGACAAGATCTAACATATTTTATAGGATCTCTCTTGCTACCAAATAAAGAACAGAGAGAACAAATATAATGTAATTAACAAGAGAACTAAGAGGATTTTGCAATCATCTGGATCAGAAATAATGGTAATTTGATCATGATGATAATAGAAGAGATGGTAAAAAAAATGGTAGAATTCTGAATTTATATTGAATATAGAGAGGATAGAATTCTGGTTCATTGGCTCTAAAGTGTGAGAGAAAGAGAAAGAATCAGAAATACTGCCAAGGATCGGGCATAAGAAACAGAAATGGGGTTGTTATTAACTGTGAGTGTTAATAGTATAGGTATAGGAGGAATAGGAAGAAAGATTATTTGTTCAGCACTGACATATTCTGTTTGCAGGGCTTTCTAGACATTCAAGTAGGAAAATGTCAAACACACAATTAGATGTACAAGCCTGGAACTCAGGGTAGAATTTAGATTGGCTGGACCTAAGATTGATGGCTTGTGATTTTTTTTTTCCTCAGGAATCTGTAAATGCTGACATTCTCTTCTAACTAATAGTGTTGCAATTAATATCTCATGAATTGTGTAATAGATAGAAAAAAAACAAAAGTAAACCATGCTACTGCATTCAATGCACACGAGAAAAAGAGAGTTACTAAATGATATTTAAGAACAGGCATTTATCTTACCATTATGCATCCTCTTAAGGAAAAAACATTGCAGTTGCATATCACTTTCTTAAATTACATTACATAAGTGCAGTTTTCCAAATCTCCCTGAGGTTGAGCATAGAGTGTCTTCTGAATCACAATCAGCTGTGGACAGTTATTCACAGGGCTAAGGTAGCGCATAGCCTTTCCAAATATAGAAAAAGAATCTTGATCTCTTCTAAAATCTTCGAAAGGACAAGCTTATAAAAGAGGCATAGTGAAGAATCTTTGTATATTTCTTAAATATTTGATTAAATTCATGGTTTATTCGTCTTAATAGAATGACATATGGCTAGATGGTAACTTCCCTTGAAAGTTACGTGAAAAATTTTTTCCAGGTATATATCTGGTCCTGGACGATAGCGTCTTTTTAGTATATCTTTCCTCAATTCGAAGAGTCTATGCTCATACCTCAGGTGTGTGGCTAGGTTTGCACATGAGCAAGCAATGTCCTCCTCACCGCCACCCTTCCATCCATTGGCTTTCAGCATCTGACATCCGTTTCCACGTCTCGAACTCAATTTCCTGCCATGTCGGTTCCACCCCTTACTGTTTTTCAGGTAGTTGTAAATTTCTCACGGGAACTATTTTCCTTTTTAAAAGTCAGTTGACTTCAAATTCATCTCAGTTTGCTGTCCTGTCTCATTAATCCTCAAGACCACACTTCTTTGATGTCTGTGTAAAGCAGTTTCTGTGTAAAATTTCACTCTGATTTATGGAGTTAGTCTCCAAGGGTTTTCCATATGTCTCTTGCATGCTAAGTTTATTTTTTTGCTTTTACACTGTACAATTTCTTCATGAGATCCATACTTTAGTTTTGACTATTCAAATTTTTATTGCCCAGACCTAACAAAACCCACCATTTGTCTCAAAATATTGTTTGGTTTCTTTTTGGATTCCTCTTTCTATGTTCCTGGGCACTGTTAGACTTCTCCATTTTGAATATAATGTGAATAAGTTATATTATTAAATTTATTAATTTAGAAGAAGGAGAATGACATGGGTTCGTGGGCTGTTCCACAAAGGAATTTTCCCATGGTTTTCTTTTGTTTACTGGGAAGGCTGCTGGTCAACTAGTTTTCTGTTGGGCAAAGATGGAAGAATAGCCTTGCACTATCATCAGTTGGCAGAGGGGAAAATGACTCTAAGCAAGGAACAATTTTGGTGTCTCTCATGTTCTTCCCTCACTTCCTGATTTTGGTCCACCAAAGATTAGAAAATGTTTCTCTTTAGGATCAATACATTTCATCCCCATGTTAAGAATCTTAGAGAACACAATGCCGCTTGATCTAAGATCTAGTTATGTTTCAAGAGAAACAATATAAATATCTCCAAAACCACACAAAGTTTTTTCTCACTTTTATAAATGCCAGTTTTTTTCTCTAGATTCTTTCCTCTGTTGTCTCCAGTTATGGATCAGGATTGTAGAGTAAAAATGATGTGGAGCAGAGCTACACAAAACTGCATCCAATATTTAATGAAAATGAGAACTTAAATATTTGTTGTGGTAAGCTACTGAATTTGGGAGTTGTTTCTTACTGCAGCCTAATCTGACTGATACAATATCAATGTTGATGGGCTTTTCCCTCTACTTTTGTTTTATTTTGGTTACACAGATTTTTAGGGAGGTGTTTAGAGAGATTTTCTATGCTACCATTTTATCCCATTAATGTGTTTTTAAGTTTCATTAAATTGAGTTATTGAATTAAGTTGAATTGAAATATATTACTAGGTTTAGCATATCTTGGGAATGTATATGCAAAATGCCATAAGATAAATGGATTGAATTAATTTTGATTTCTGTTTGTATCTAATTTCATTTGATATTTTGTCTATCACATTTATGTCCACTGTTCTAACTCAATCTTTTTTTTTAATTTTTTTAATGTTTATTTTTGAGAGAGAAAAACAGAGTGTGAGCAAAGGTGGGGGGAACAGAGAGAGAGAGGGAGACACAAAATTTGCAACGAGCTGCAGGCTCTGAGCTGTCAGCACAGAACCCGATTCAGGGCTTGAACCCATGAACCACAAGATCATGACCTGAGCTGAATCAGTTGGATGCTTAACCGACTGAGCCACCCAGGAGCCCCTAACTAAATCTTCTTCTAACTTTAAATGAAGTCTTTCCCCCCTTCCACAATAATGAGTTTCTTCTATATTAGTGTTTCAGAGATAAGGCTTATGGGCATAATTAAAGAAACTTGTATAAATTATTCAACCTTTATAATAAATTACATATCTAAAATAGATCACAGCCACAAGGTTTGTATATCATCAAGGAGAGAAATGATTGGCATTGGGTCAAAGTGTCAAGCCAACCTGGAATGAATGTAATAAGTCTGAGGGGGCATGATTAGGAAATCAGTCATTTGGGAGCAAAAAAATGCATTAGATTGCCTTTGATGATCTGGGACTCCATTCTTACTATAGATAACATACATCAGACATTAAATTTTGGAAAGAAATGCCAGGTTGAATAATGCCAGTTTCTTTCAATTGCCTCTGGAAAAAAATACATAGCTACTTTGTAATGGGGGAAAGTCTTTGTAATATGAAAAAGATCATATATATCAGAAGGATATTCTGCAAAGACAATTGCCATTTTTAGGAGTGTTCAACCACTCTGGACTTGCACATTTTAGATAAAGAAGACTAAGTTATCAGCTAGCAATATCTGTACTACTCAATTTTGAAATTAATTATATGTAGCTTTAAAAAAGCTAATGCTTTCAGACATTTCTATCCACCATCTTTCTGGATTGTCTTCATCTTCCTACATCACAGACTGACATCCCTCACATTTTAAGATTTAGCTTAATCTAAATCAGGCAAATCTCTTCTGTGCAACTACTGTATCCTCATCAAGCCTTTGGCTCCTGCTAGCAGTTGTCCCATTTTATTATCATTAGAACATAGACTTCCTAGAAACTCTTAGTAGGTGTTGAGTATATGTCTACAGAATGAATGAAAATCAAAACAAATGGAAAGAGGAATACATTAGGTGGTTTGACATAAGTTAACAATTAAATTTGGTAGGGCCACACACTGAACTGTCTTATATCTTTAAAGGATCAATGAGATATCATTACAAAACAACTGGAAAAAATAAAAAGCCAAATGCTGGGGAGTATGCAGAACAACTAGAATTCTTGGACACTGCTGGTGTGAATGCCAAATGGTATGTACAGACAACTTTGGAAAGCTCTTTGACAGTTTCTTACAAAGTTAAACATGAGTATGAAACTCAGCAATTCTACTCCGAAGAATTTACCACATGGAAATGAAAACATATGTCTCCACAAAGACCTATATGCAGAAGTTTGTAGAACCTTTATTCAAAGGAGCTCCAAAATGGAAACAACCCACATGTTCATCAACTGGTGGACAGAATTATGATATATGCATACAATTAATATTCTCAGCCAAAAATAAGTGAACTAGATATGTGCACCAATACGGGTAAAGTTCAAACACATGATATTAAGTAAACAAAATTAGACTTAGAGCATATGACCTGCTTTCATTCATATGACATTTTAGAAAGGCAGAACAATACAGAGACCAAGATGAGATTGCCAGAAAATTCTCCTTTAGTGGAAAGAAGGGAATAAATCAAATGGGACCTGA
Source organism: Cryptoprocta ferox (assembly GCA_028646485.1). NCBI lineage: Eukaryota > Metazoa > Chordata > Mammalia > Carnivora > Eupleridae > Cryptoprocta > Cryptoprocta ferox. Next base: position 4,251,727 of record CM053578.1, read on the forward strand.
GGCAATTTCCTTAGTGAGATGGGGCTGTTTTATATTTTGACTGAGGCAGTGGTTAAATGATTGTATAAATTTGTTTTGCTCTCTGCTTAAATGAAATAAAATGCTTTATACATTCATTATTTATGTTACATCTGTACAAAGCTAGAATTGGCTAATATAAATTATAAAATTTCTAGAAAATTTATATTTTGAGTGTCGACCTTGTGTGAGCATTACACTGGGTTCTTTACAACCTTTCAATCGCTTAAGCAACACCACAAATTATCATCATTCCCTCTCTACAGATAACATATCTACAGATGAAATAACCTAAATACATTGTAACAGGTAAGCATTGGGAGTGGGGTTTCTAATCAGATCTTTCTGGCTCTATAGTCCATGTGCTAACACAGGGGTCTGTGACTGACCGCGAAGGTGTCGTTCTGAGCACTCTTTGTCACATATAAGGAGAATTGTGTTATTTGCCTGTCAAAAACTTTTACATTTACTTCCTCTTCCTATTGAGTAATATCTGCACTCTGCATTATGGCCTCCGATGTTGCACGTACACAGAACCCTGCCAACCTCCCCAAGTGCTCCATTCCATTCTCCCGGTGATCTCCCAGGCTCCATATGGGCAATTCTGCCTGTGTGATTCCTTGTTCTGGCAAATCCGTGCATCCTATTCTTCCTGTAAAGGATTGTTTTCACTTTAAGATCTCAGCCCAAATGTCATTTCATCAGAGATATGCTCCCTCATCACTTCATATGATGTGTTTATTATCATTTTCTCCCAACAAACAAACCTGGTACATTGCCTAGGACATAATTAATAAATACTCAGTGAACGTGTTGAACAAATGAATGAAAACGTTAATGAATTCAGGCAGAGGCAGAGAGAAAAATGTTATAATCTGTTTCAGAAGGAAAGACCATTCAAAACTAGAACTTTTGGATTTCGAAGCTGAAATCTGAGGTCTGCACATATTAATGAAAATCAATAAATAGAATAGGCTTGCTAGAAAGACAGAAGCTGGGATTAAATCAATTAAGAATGTTGTCTCTATGTAAATTAGAAACATCAACTAAATTAAACTGCTGAAAATGGAAGATTAAAAGAATATTAATGAGCTGATAGAAATTTGATAAGGCTTCCAAAATGTTGTTGTTGTTGTTGTTTTTACTTCAGTGAGAACCAAATGTGGGGAAAAGGCATTCTGAGAGTGTTTCATGCCAGACACACTTCGCTGAAGGGCACTGCCTGAGACCTTCGTCATCCAAGTTAAAATAAACGACAGGCTGAGTTCTTTCATAACCTCCACCCACATCAGGGATTAAGCAGGATTCTTTCAAAGATTAATGCATGCTCCCGTACAAATGTTTCATGATGATTTTCTTTCTGGGAAATGTATTTCGCTGTAATAGCTGGACTGAAAGACAGTGCCCTTGATGTCACCCAGCAGTAAGTCTGAGGGGTCCACGGAACCCTCCATTCCTCTGGTGGGACCCCATCTCCCCACCTCCCAGCTCTAGAAACATTCCCTGTCAGGAGGTAAACTCAGAATTGATCTTCCACACACAGCAGCCCCCCCGTCCCCCTACTACACACACACACCCTTTCAGGACTGATGCTCTCATGTCAGCATCTCCATTGCATCAGACAACACAACAAAACCATATGCGTCCACCATGTGCATAGGGATGTGCACCTCTTCATTGGGTCCAGTCTGCCTCTCTCCCAGTTTCCCTAAATTCTCCACCTGTGCTCCTTAGTCTATTAGTAATACCCCTCCTTTTTTCAGCCTCTTCTCTCAGAACCTCCTTCACCGTCTTGCTCTACCAGAAGTCTAACGGACTCTAAGGATATTGCTTCCGTTTAAAGAAGAGGCTCTCCATGGCCTCTGGGACATCTCATCTTCTGCCAGCCCTGGAAGTAGGGTACTCCCTGCCAGCACTTCTGAATACCCTGCTGCTTCTACACCCTCGTAACATTTCTCATTCTTGTATTCTTCTAGAAAAGCATCATGCGCCTTCATGAGAGCAGCTGGTCGTATCTGGGGAAAATGAGCCAAATAAATGCTGACTACTCTCACTGAATTGTTTAATGGGGAAATCTCAAGTGGATCTCAGCATTGTCCAGTAGTGTCTAGTATGTAGTCTAGTATGTAGCTCTTCTCAAATCACTATCCCAGTTTCTGAAACAGCTCATTTCCCTACCCCTAGCTCTTTAGACTACCACCACGCATCACCCTTTCTAGTTACCAGTTCCTGATCTTGTTTCGTGTTTCACTGAGGAAATCAAGACATTCAGGAAGTAACTTCTTGATCCTCTCACAGCCAAATCTTTCTTTATCCTGACTCATACCTACATGTTCTTTCTTTCTTCCCATTCAAAGGGATATATTGTCCCCATGACCACTGCTCCATTTCTCTGAGCACATCATAATGGAAACATTATCTAAAAAATAATAATATTTATCACCTCCATTTGCTAACCTCCCATTCTCTCATGGGCCTTTATTTCTACCACTACTACCAGAACACAGACGGTCTGCTTCACAAATGGACTCAACAATGACAAATCTAATGGTAAATTCTCAATATTCATCCCACTCACCTTGGAGACAATATTTGACCCAGTTGATGATACTTTCTTCAAACAATTCCTTCACTCACACTCACATGTTCTAGACTCCTTTCACTTCCTCTCTCCTCTCTGCTTTATATTCTGATGTTCTCTCCTCTCAGCCTGCCACCTGCTTTAACTTTCTAGAAGATACAAATGGCTCCATGGAATAAAAGGCAAGATGATGGCCCCCAAATCTGTGTTTTTATCCATAATGCCTTCCCTGAACTCAGATTCATATAAATAACTATCTACCTGACATTCCACTAGAATGTTTAAATGCTCTTTCAATTATCCTGGCCTTACCAAATCTCTAATTTTTATCCCCAAACATGATTTTTCCCTTAGTGTTCCCTCACTCACTAAATGGCAGCAATATTCACCCAGATGCTCAGGCATCAAAACTTAGAGTTATTCTTTCTTTCTTTTACCAACAGTGTATATTACTCATGTATGGCTGCAAATTGCCCAAATGTAGTGGATTAAATTCAATGTCATATTATTGAACCATTTCTGTGAGTCAGGAGTCAGGGCATGACTTAGTTGTGGATCTCTGGCTCAAAGTCTCTCTCGACGTTACAGGAAAGCTGTTGTTGAAGGCTGCAGTCAGCTCCAGACTCCACTGGGTCAGAGGGGTTCACTTCCAAACTCACCTGTGTAGGTTTTTTTTTTTTCAGACTTCAATTTCTTTCTTTTCCTTTCTTTCTTTCTTTCTTGCTTTCTTTCTTTTCTTTCTTTCTTTCTTTCTTTCTTTCTTTCTTTCTCTCTTTCTTTCTTTTCTTTCTTTCTTTCTTTCCTTATAGATTATTGTCAAGTTGGTTTCCATATAACACCCAGTGCTGATCCCAACAGGTGCCCTCCTCCATGCCCATCACCCATTTTCCTCTCTCCCCCAACCCCATCAACCCTCAGTTTGTTCTTAGTATTTAAGAGTCTCTTATGGTTTGCCTCCTCCCTCTCCTTAACTATTTTCCCCCTTCCCCTCCCCCATGGTCCTCTAAGTTTCTACTGTTCCACATATGAGTGAAAACATATGGTATCTGTCCTTCTCTGCCTGGCTTATTTCACTTAACATGACACCCTCGAGTTCCATCCACATTGCTACAAAAGGCCAGATTTCATTCTTTCTCATTTTCATGTAGTATTCCATTCACATCTTCTTGATCCATTCATCAGTTGATGGACATTTAGGCTCTTTCCAAGATTTGGCTATTGTTGAAAGTGCTGCTATGAACATTGGGAGACATGTGCCCCTATGTATCAGCACTCCTGTATCCCTTGGATAAATTCCTAGCGGTGCCATTGCTGGGTCATAGGGGAGTTCTACTGTTAATTTTTTGAGGAGTCTCCACATTGTTTTCCAGAGTGGCTGCAACAGTTTACATTCCCGCCAACGGTGTAGGAGGGTGTCTGTTCTCCACATCCTCGCCAGCATCTACAGTCTCCTGATTTGTTCATTTTAGCCACTCTGACTGGCATGAGATGGTGTGGTTTTGATTTGTATTTCCCTGATAATGAGTGATGCTGAGCATAGTTCCATGTGTCTGTTGGCCATCTGGATGTCCTCTTTGGAGAAGTGTCTGTTCATGTGTTCTGCACGTTTCTTCACTGGATTATTTGTTTTCTGGGTGTGGAGTTTGGTGAGTTCCTTATAGATTTTGGATACTAGCCCTTTATCCAATATGTCATTTGCAACTATCTTTTCCCATTCTGTCGTTGCCTATTAGTTTTCTTGATTGTTTGCTTTGCAGTACAGAAATAGTTCATTTTTGCTCTTGATTCCCTTGCGTTTGGGGATGTGTCAAGTAGGAAATTGCTGCGGTTGAGGTCATAGAGGTTGTTTCCTGCTTTCTCCTCTAGGGTTTTGATGGTTTCCTGTCTCACATTCAGGTCCTTCATCCATTTTGAGTTTATTTTTGTGTATGTTGTAAGAAAGTGGTCTAGTTTCATTCTTCTGCATGTTGCTGTCCAGTTGTCCCAGCACCACCTGTTAAAGAAGCTGTCTTTTTTCCATTGGATACTCTTTCCTGCTTTGTCAAAGATTAATTGGCCATATATTTAAGGGTCCGGTTCTGGGTTCTCTATTCTATTCCATTTGTCTATGTGTCTGTTTTTGTGCCAATATCATACTGTCTTGATGATTACAACTTTGTAGTAGAGGCTAAAGTCTGGTATTGTGATGCCTCCCAATTTGGTGTCTTTTGTGTTTCCATACAAATTTTAGGATAGTTTATTCTAGCTTGGAGAAGAATGCTCGTGCAATTTTGATTGGGATTGCATTGAATGTGTAGATTGCTTTGGGTAGTATTGACATTTTAACAATATTTATTCTTCCAATCCATGAGCATGGAAAGTTTTTCCATTTCTTTGTGTCTTCTTCAATTTCCTTCATAAGTTTTCATTATACAGATCTTTTACATCTTTGGTTAAGTTTATTCCTAGGTATTTTATGGGTTTTGGTGCAATTGTGAATGGAATCAGTTTCTTTATTTCTCTTTCTATTGCTTCATTATTGGTGTATAAAAATGTAACTGATTTCTGTATGTTGATTTTGTGCCCTGTGACATTCCTGAATTCATGGATCAGTTCTAGTCGGCTTCTGGTGGATCAGACTTCCATTTCTTTGGGTTGTTTGACTAAGGGCCTCAGATTCTTCTTCACCATTTGAACTTCTCCTTAGGACGCTTCACAACATAGCTGCTTGCTGTCCCCAATATGAGTGAACCAAGAGATGGAGGGCAGAATGAGTATGTCAAGAGAGTCAGTGAGAAAACATGAGTGTACACACAAGATGAAAGTCAGTCTTGTGGGCATCTAAACTTTAAGTGAAACTCAATCCTTTTTGCTGCATTTTGTTCATCCTCAGGTGGAGGAGATTGTTACATCACCACATGAATATCAGAAGGTGGGGATCATTGAGGACCATTTTCAAGGCTGCTTTCCACAAGTGGTGTGCTGAGCTGATCGGCATGGACTCAGGACAGTGGACTGTGCACATCACTCTCAAACTCTGTTCAGAGGAGTCACAATTGTAGCTTGCTCCCAACCATGTTGGTAGTATGTACACCAGTGAAACACAAATGACTATCTCATTTTCAGAGAGTTGGTTGTTAAACAGTTACCAGCACATCCCTAATTAAAAATCACTTCTGGGGGTGCTGGAATGGCCCAGTCAGTTGAATATCTGACTTCTGTTCAGATCATGATCTCATGATCAGTGAGTTTGAGCTCCATGTTGGGCTCTGTGCTGACAGCTCAGAGCCTGGAACCTGCTTCAGATTCTGTGTCTCCCTCTCTCTCTGCCCCTCCCCACTCAAAAATAAATAAAAATTAAAAAGAGAAGAAAAAAGTTTAAAAAATTAAAATTTTTTAAAAGAAAGAAAATTAATCCAGGGGCACCTGGGTTGTTCAGTTGGCCGAGTCCAACTTCACTTGAGATCATGATCTCATGGTTTGTGAGTTAAAGCCCCACATCAGGGTTTGTGCTGACAGCTGAGTCTGGAGTCAGCTTCAGATTCTGTGTCTCCTTTTCTCTCTGCCTCTCCCCTGCTCAGGTTCTCTGTCTATGTCTCTGTCTTGTCTGTCTGTCTCTCTCTCTCTCTCTTAAAAAATAATAAAAACATTAACAAAATTTTAAAAAACCACATCCAGCACCATCAGCATATGCTGTAAGGACCACTTTCCAACATACTTTAAAATGTCCATTTTCCATCACTTAGCATTTTTACAAAACAGTCATCCCTCACCCAGCCTATGGGTGATACCTTCCTAACTAATCACATTTCACTTGGTTTCCCATATGCACAGGTTTCTTTCTTGTGACAGCCAGAGAGACCTGTGAGTCAGATCATGTTTGGCCCTTGTTCAACACACACCAATAGTTCCCAACCCACTTGGAAGAGAATTCAAAAGCAGCTATGCAAGGCCATGTATAATACACCTTTGCTGATATCACTCATTTTGATCTCCTTCCATGCACTATAGTCAGCTGCACTGCACTTTCCTGTGTTTTCAACAGACCGAACAGGTTAACACCTCAGGGCCTTTGAATGTGTTTAGAATGACTTCATCCTAGTATCTCTTATACATGTAGAGGTCACTGGTGACTCTGCTCATATGTCATCTTGTCACTGACTACCACATCTAAAACTGCACTCTTAACTTTTTGCTAATCTATCAATATTTTCTTCAAACACCTTAAGTTGCTTAACATTACATTATACATATATAATGTATATATATGTATATATACATGTATAATGTATAAATAATATATATGTATATATAAATATATATAAAATATATTTGCTTGTTTGTTTATTGTCTTTCTTCTCTATTAAAGAGTAAGGGCAGGGACTTTGTTCACTACTGTGCCTGACATATGTAGGGGTTCCATAATGATGTGTTGAAGGAACGAATTGATTATAATTGTTTCATATGCTCTTCATAATATCTTTAGTTTTTTAAGTGTTTATATATTTTGAAGGAGAGAGAAACAAATCATGAGCAGGGGAGGGGCAGAGGCACAGGGAGACACAGAAGCCAAATCGGGCTCCAGGCTATGATTTGTCAGCACCCAATGCAGGGCTCGAACTCACAAACCGTGAGACCATGACCTGAGCCGAAGTTGGATGCTTAACTGACTGAGCCACCCAGGTGCCCCATCTTCACAATTTCTTTATAAAACAGTTGTTATTGTTATTAACAACTGCTTACTGACAAGGAAGCTCAAAGAACTCCAAGGCTAGTTGTATGATTAGCCAGGATCCAAATACAGGTCGTTGGGGCTCCAATGTCCAAAGTCATTGTGGTTAACTCTTAATTTACTTCTCCTAGGAAGCCATCCATGATTTCTGTTAGTAGAAAAGTATTTCACAAAGACCTTGAGCTGGACGGAGGATAAAAAGAGACCCAGAAAAATCTAATAATAAGTTGACTTATTTGTCTCCGCTAGTCCAAAGTTCCTCAAGGGTAGAGATGGCATATCATTCACCATTTTATTCCCAATATTTAGGATAATTTTGGCAAAGGTAGGGGTTCAATGTATGATTGTTGAATATTCCATTAATTCATTCATGTTAAATGCATGAACAAATGAATGTATGGACACAAAACTGCCTCCCTAGCAGGAAATATAGTAGATGATGAGGAAAACACTAAAGATTCTTGATAATGGAAGTGGCATAAAGATATAACTGAAAAAAATTCATTACATTTAAGACAATGTACAAAAAAATTACAAAATCTGAAATTTCAAAAATATGGTATGTCTCCTTAAAATATAATTTTATATATATGGAACAAAAATCTGGTTATAAAATAAAATTTCTTTTTAAAAATAATGAAGTTGGTTTTCTTCATTTTTATCCTAATTCTCTGTGTTTGAAGATCCAACCAGTCATATTATCAGGAGCAGATGGTTGGATGCAAGGATGGGTGGATAGGTGGATGGAGATTTCGAGGAACACATAATAATTAAGTGAAATAAAGATGTGGTTTATTACAAGAGCAATTCTCCCACAAAATCGGCATTGAATTGGCATTTTTAGTTGTCACTTAACTCTGCTTTAGAGAGAAAGATAGCAGAGGGGGCCGTAGGACTTTAAGAGGGTTCTGTAACTAAAGGTAAATTTTACTCAGATATTTGGCACGAAGTGCAGGCATTCTCACGGATCTGCTGTCATGGGGCTCTTTAATAAGATAAATTCTTTCAGTTGTTACCCAGAGCAAAAAGTTATTTTCAAAAATGGTGAACTGCATAATCTCATCACCACTGTTTACAAGAATGCTGATCTGTGAGAGGATCACATAAAGAAGCCTCGGGGGGGTGGAGGGAGGGAAGGAGAATGGATTCTGTCCTTATGTTGAGAGCAAAGTAGTCAGTATTAAACGTGTTTATTGGGAACATTTTTTAAAAAAAATATTTATTCATTTTTTGAGAGAGAGAGAGAGGGAGAAAGACGTGGTGTGAGCAGGGGAGGAGCAGAGAGAGAGGGAGACACAGAATCTGAAGCAGGATCCAGGCTCTGAGCTGTTAGCACAGAGCCCGACATGAGGCTTGTATTCATAAAACATGAGATCATGACCTGAGCCAAAGTCAGACACTCAACCAACTGAGCCACCCAGATGCCCTGGGAACATGTTTATTAAATAGTGTTTATGGAAATCTATGGCGAAAGACTTCCAATTCTTTATTTCTATACAAGAAAAAGCTTGAAGAATGTAGCATTATTATTATTCCTAAAATCACAAATTAAATTCCTTGGTTTAATAAACAATGCTTAAATTCATGTTTCCTTTAAATTCTTAGGCTTAGAGGAGGGGTGGGCAAGATGGCAGAGAAGCAGGGAGTTCTGTGTTCC